>RJVU01036043.1:902572-950227 GCA_003731715.1 Anabarilius grahami
TTTACCCATCTCAAATCTCAAATCATTTTTGAGAATCCTGAATTAGAAATTACCAGTGGTGCAAAGCAACTGCTCATTTTTTAAATATTACTTTGGAAAACTTTTACTTCACTTCCAGTGCATGATATCTATTATTTTTTTAACCAATTACCTTTCATAAAAAGGTTGCACTTTATTTTACAGTACATGTACCTACAGTGTACTTGCCTAAGAAAATACTGGGTAATATAAGCAATAGGGGTTAAGGAAAGGTTTAGGTGTATGTTCATTGGTATTACCTAGTTATTACCTAGTTATTACAATCATGTAATAAGTATGTACATGGGGAACAGGACTGTAAAATAATATGCTACCGATACATATTACATTTACATTTATGCATTTGGCAGACGCTTTTATCCAAAGCGACTTAAATTGCATTATACTATACATTTGTATCTGAGTATGTGCAATCCCTGGGATCGAACCCATGACCTTGGCATTGCTAGTGCCATGCTCTAACCACTGAGCTACAGGAAAGCTGTAGCATGTGCATGTGCATGTGCATGTGGTGCATGTACATGTGCATGTGGTTACTCTAGACCTGATCTGTGAGGTAATAGTGACGTCTGATTCATGAATCAATGATTCTTTTGAACAGATTCTTCTAGACTACTTAGGGTAATTTCACAAATTACACACTTAATAATTTGTTGGTGATTGGACTGATCTGTTTGCCACTGTTCTAGCATCAACACTGAATCTATGAATCTATGAATCTGGTAGGAGTGATATTCCCATTAACAACTCACTGAATTGGTCTTGTCTGACTCACAGTTAGCCAAGAAACAGATGTGTGGAGGATTTAACTGAAGGCGTGAAAAGTTAGCGATCCTTAATTTAAGTATTGTTTACAATTGTAAATGAAAATCATATTTAGTTTATACATTAATGTTTGTGGACTACAAGTTGTTTTGAACTAAATATGCTGTAATGTTAATGTAATGTGAGTGTTTTTCAGACAATGCATTGTATGAAGAAATTATAATAACTCTCAATAATTCCAGTATTTTTAAAAAAATTTTTGTAATTTTACTCAAGGTAACTTAAAAATTGATACTTTTACTGGAGTAATATTGCATAAGGGTATGCGTACTTTTACTCAAGTAGGCTACACAGTACATGTTTGTGTATTTTGTCCACCCCTGTTTTACTCTTCTATTGTTATCATTTTTACTTGCCATTTATTATTCACTCATTGTATCTCTCTGAAGGACTGCGGACTGTCACAGGGCATCATGCTCACAATATCTAAATATTTGAAACATGCCACATTGGCAACAGCATGTGCTATGATTTGTACACATCTGTGCATCAGTGTGTGTCGCCTGCTTTTATGCTGTGAAATAGGCTGTATGAAATGAAAGCAATGTTAGAAGCAGCACATCTCTAGCAGCTGTTTTGGAGGCGAAGGGCGCAGTGTGAGGACGCAGAGGTCAGAACTGCTATGTCTGGGTGTCAGACTGTGGCGGTGGCACGTTTTACAACTCCCTGCTGAATCTCATCCTGTCTAGCTCACCCCTTTCTCCTCCTCCTTCTACCTACATGCCACATTACATTTTGAAGGTGAATCCCATAAATACGGAAATTATGAAGCAGGTTGAATTACCCAGGAGGCTGCTTCTCTGTGAGCCTGCCAGATATTTTTGCATGAAGGCTTCCGTTTGGGAAGATGCCGTACGACCGGCAGCAGAAGCCCTGCAGCTGGTTGCACTAGTCTTTTGCTGGAAATGGCTCTTAAATCATTGCTTTCTTCTTCCTAAAAGAAATGATGCCTGATGACACAAGGAGAAATGAGAGGTAGAGAGATATGATTGAGGTAATCCCTGAGAGACCCTATCATTCCGGGTTTGTTCCTTATGTCTATAGCTTCTACTTCCCTCTCCATCTTTTTTTGATCTGTACAAATGGGATGAGAAAATTAGCCTAATCTCTCTGAGGATTCAGATGGGTTCATGCGCTGGCATACATATACTCAGCAGGTGCACTGACCTTCTCTTTGGTTGCCTTCTTTTCTTTTTCTTTACTTTTTTCTTCATCTCTACAGTGTATGTATAAGTTAGCAGTAAAAGCCATTTACCAATTGAGAGATCTTTCTTTCTTTCTTTCTTTCGTTAGTTATCTTATAATTTAAGACAAAAAACATCAGAAATGTATGTGATAAATTTACTTTTTTGCAGCAATTGAACTTTCTGGCAGCAAATTAAAGAACACATGAATTTCATTTGTTTAAGGATATTGGCATATGAGAGTAGCACATGAACAACACAATGAACACAGTGAAGCAGTTCTTTTTTTTTGCAAGCTGTGTATTTGCCTGAAGTGCAAGTGCAAGGATAGGGTACAGCAGAGAGTCTTTGAAACACGCTATTCAAAGATTCATGGACAACCGGCTTATAAAATCTTGAAAGGCACAGACCAAATATAGTCAGCTGTTACTGACAGTTAAAATAATTAGTTTAGTGAAATATTACCTTGCTTTAACCAAACTGTTTCTTTCATTTAAGTAAAGCATTACAGCTTTGTATTAGCTAGCAATATAGGCCTTTCACCAACTGAACAACTTTTAATTGATTTTCTTTTTATTTATTTCTCAATGTTCTGTGTTCATCCTTTGTAGTTTTTCTTTCTTTCTTTCTTTCTCTTTCTTTCTTTCTTTCTTTCTTTCTTTCTTTCTTTCTTTCTTTCTTTCTTTCTTTCTTTCTTTCTTTCTTTCTTATCATGTAACATGACATTCCATGACTGTTATAAATCAGTAATAAATGATCAGGTTTGTTCAAAGGGATTTGCCCAGCCCAGTCTCATTAGAAAAACGTACCTGTGGGAACAGTTTTGTAAAACGAAAATACATAGCGCCATGTACGTTTCGTGACAGTTTCAATGTGAAATGTCCACTCAGTGGCGCTAAAAGCGTGTTCAGGTTTTTTCCAATACAGATGAACGCGAATATGGTACGTTTTTGTTACGTTGGTTTAATATGTATCACCGCAGTTCTGATTTGAAATGTCCGGTGAGTGGCGCCAATGCTCCATTACATTAAAAATAATGTACCACAAACACTACACCTAAACCTACTCGATAATGTTAACAAAAGTAAATGTGACATAAAAAGCATTCGTAATCATGCCATTTTAGCTTGTTTTTGATCTCTCATCTTTGAGCTCTTTTACCATGAGTCGTCTTTCACTGGATTTGTACTCAAGCCTTTCGCATCCTAAGTAAAACTCCGTATCAGCTGAGCTACCGAGCAAACTTGTTTTGAAAACGATTTAAAGTGCTTGCTGTTTTACTGCCTCTAGTGTTCATTTTTGTTGGAAACTGCAGTGATATGTACGTATTGGTATGTATTTTGCGACTTGCAAAAATGTTCCCACAAGGACGTCTTTCCATGAGACAAGGTTGCAGCCGCCTTATATTGAAACCATCACCAGAAAAGAATAATTTCAAAGGGCAAATGCATTGGCACTCAGATTGGTCTGATTTATACATGTCTTTTGGATAGCTTCCCTCCGCTCCCATGTCAGTCAGAGAAGAGGGAGTGGGTGCAGAAGGGAGAAAAGAGCCAGGAACGACCACAGCTGCTGGATGATGGGACTTGGCCAAGGCCCCCTGCTTCCGCTCTCATTTGCCAGCACTGTGGAGTGGAGCGTGCTCAATAAGAGCAGAGTGGACTAGGCCACAGGGGCAGCGGGGGCACAACCTGTCAGAAGTGGCAGTGCCAGCCCACTGAGCCATTTGGAGGTACTGATGACTCAAAGTGACTTTCATAAGTTCCACTCTGAGAGTTGTCATTGACCCAGCTCTAGCCAGCAGTAAACATCCACATCATTTTACTATAGTTTGGAAATTTCTTTCCGTGGTGTAATTCTAAGAAAAAGATAACACGAGATAGAGTTTGTCAGTCTATCAGCTGCATGAACTGATAAAAGGGATACATTGAGTGCAGTATAACCTGCTTTGGATAAAGTTGGCTGCAAAAAGTACATAGTTTAAATTCAGTTTACCATCTTGACAAGCTTTACCTTTTATAAAAAAAAAATAGCAATTGATAAATAACATGGACTTGACCTTTTTTGAGCCTGGCCATCTGTCCAGGGTGCTACGGCCCAAGACCCTGGGATAGATTCCAACATCCCTGTGACCCTACAGAGGACAGGCGGTTTGGAGAATGGATGGATGGATGGATAACCTTTTAAATATCACATTTTCAGTATAGGTAAGGCACTACATATCTGTGCTGTGACTCAAATTGACAGTGATGTGATTTATATTGCTTGTTGATACAAGTTTTCCACTAGATTAAAAACTAAGAACGTAAGAAAAAAATCAGCACAGTTTGTGGATAGTTGCTGTTTAAAATAGTTTTAGATTAATTAAAGCATGTCACACTGCTGATATTTGACATTGAATAAGTCATTTGAAATGGCTCAGATTTTTGAGTTTAGCAGCAATTTGGTATGCATCTGAAGGAGAATGTGTGGGAAATGGTGTTTCCAACATTCAACTAACTGAATCTCTAAGCTAGATTAAAGTCAACAAAGTCACCCATGGATGTAGACCCTTGAGGATTGACAGGTTGTCGGCAGTTTTAAAATAAGTGAAGAAAGATGACAGAGTTACAAAAGGGCTGCGGGGACCTAAGTGTTCAGTGGAGACTGTGAGACAGGTAATTCACTGGTAGGAACCCTGGGGAAAGCATGGCTTCTTATCATTCCCCAGTCCCCTCTTTGTTCTGCCGGAGCACTCGGTGCTATGATTCACCAGACGCACTGGAATAAATGTGGGTTTTTTTGTGCTTCTTTATTATTTTTGCGAAAGTGACTAGAGATTAATATTGTTGTTGATAACAGCTCTTCCATCTGCAGCACCGCAGATGCCGAGTTCATCTACTACATCTAATTTGAGATCAAATTCCTGCTGTTGTGTCTCGGCTGTGACATCTCTGTCTAAACCTTCCCTAGAAGGCTGGAGGGGGGCTTTGCCTATCTGATTGCAATTGTAATTGCATGCGGCAGAAAACCACCACAAAGTCATCAATCAGCTGGTATCCATGGGAGGTTTAACCGAATTTCATTTTCCCATTTTGCAAGACTTATAGCTAGTGTGAGCGTCAGTCCACGGCCGGGAAAATTAGTTTAATGGGGAATGTCATATGCGCTGCTTGACGTTGTAGCATCCATCAGGACGATAGCCACATGTATGTACTTTCCTCTCATGTGGCGCTAGTAGTCTTTTGTTTTACATCTATTTACACTGAAATAACCTCAGTTATACACACAGAAATATGTGTGTGCATAAAAAGTTTTACATTTGAAAATAACAGATTTTTAGTGTTTTTTTTCCAAATCTTTCTTATTAACCTTGCATATTGACCTTAGATATTTTTTTGTGTGTGTGTGTGTTTTGTAAAGCTGTTTTTCTATATTTAATCTACCATACTTGACACATGATCACATGTATGAGTAGAAAGATAAGATCCAAAAACTTTGCTGATTTTTTTTCTTACGTTCTTACTTTTTAATCTAGTGGAAAACTTGTATCAACAAGTAATATAAATCACATCACTGTCATAATTAGCTGTCAAAATACAGCTCGAAGGGGTTTTGCAAGTAATGGTTTCATTGTCACAATATACGAATTAGGCTTGTATGTGAGGCTGTCTTGAAGCTGCTGTAAGGTGTCTCCTGCGGTTTGCAGAGCTGTCGCCTCCTGGGGTCCACTTCATCATATCAGGGAAATAAAAGCATGCTAGAAAAGACGTTGATAAGAGATACATAGGAGACATCAAACAACCTGTCAAGAAGGATGTTTCTTATAGGCACTTTTTATGCGCCTTTACAAGAGTCCAAATTTTTCCTGCAGATGCCTTCAAAGGTAGTAATGTAGATTTGCACAAGGAATGTTAGTAATATAGCACTTTTTATGATATGCCATGAAACCTCCTCTGCTGTGGCAATCACTTTTTTTATAGTTTTTAATTAGATTCATATAGTACTTGCAAGATAAGCAATAAAGTATATTGAAATTCAGATTTTTTTTTCTCCTCCTCTTGAATTTGAAAACTGAAGAGATTTAAAAAAAAAAAAATAGGAAATAGCCTATAAAATTTTGAACTACATATTTGACCGATTTTGTATGCATGTATTTTTTTTTTTTTAAATAATTAAAATTTTAGCTACTGTTCAAGACTTTGAGTTGGTTAATGGTTTTTAAAGAAGTCTCATGCTCAACAAGGCTGCATTTATTTGATCAAAAATAAATGAAAACAGTAATAATGTGAAATATTACAATTTAAAATATTTGAAATTGTAATTTAATAATTTGAATGCAAAGCTGAATTTTTTATCAGCTACTACTTTGGTCTTTGATGTCACATGATTCTTCAGAAATCATTCAAATATGCTGATTTGGTGCTCAAGTATCATTTTAAGTTGTGCTGCTTAAGAATTTTTCTTAAAAAGTTCTTAAGAATACATTCTTAAAAATGCTGTTTTGTTTCAACCCATGTTTGGGTCAAATATGGACAAACCAAATTTGACCTAGTCTCAGCCTTAGACGTCATGCCCATGGACCATTGGCTGAATGTATAACGTATGAGGCACACAACATGGGAAACACTTCATGAGTTTCAAAACTGTCATCTGATAGGTTGAGTTCTCCAGGATTTCTGGGAGACGTGTGTCACATTCTTTAACAGTCCACTTGGAAACAAAGATGCCGTGATGCTAAATCCCCTCATGGAAGAGAGAAAGCCGTCATGTTTACAACTGTGACTATGAGCGCTTATCAGGATCAACTAAATGCTGGATTTTCAAAAGTATGTGACGTTTGCAGTACCATTGTTGCAGTAAACTTGTGCAACCTTCTTGAATGAATATTTTATTAGATGCATCGTTATTGTAGGCACATCAACTTTATATTTTCACGCCCCTAAACATGACATGGAACAAAACGAAACTGTGATTGCTTGCTTTACATGTCGTTCAGACATCCTCTTGCATGGTCCTTGGCCAATGAAAGCTTCGATGGAGTCCAGACCTTCTGCCATCAGTCTGAAGGTCTAGCTACGCGAGACTATATTTGACCCAAACTTGGGTTAAAACAACCCAACATTTTTTAGAGTGTAATTTCCGAACTTTTTAATGAATAGAAAGTTCAAAAGAACACTTTTGAAATAGATTTTTTTAGAATTATAGAATTGAATGTCATTGCTGAATAAAAGTAATTTTCAAACCTTTTAACCTGTGTGTATACTTTGAAGAATAATATTTGCCAGAAAATTCAATAGGTAAAAAATGCTGGGTTAAAAACAACCCAAGTTGGGTTGAAAATGGACAAACCCAGCAATTGGGTTGTTTTAACCCAGTGGTTGGGTTAAATGTTTGCCCAACGTGCTGGGTAGTTTTATTTAACTCAGCTGTTGTATAAAAATTACTGTATTGCTTGCTTAAAATGAACCCAAAATATGCTGGAAATTAACATTTATTAATATGTTTAATAAATGAGCATTTATTAATAAGATAATGAATAATAAACAATAAACATTTATTAAATTGCTTATTAATAAATGTACACCTTTTGATTATTATTGTTGCCTCTAGTAATTATGTGTCTGATTTTTAATTTCTCACTTATTTTGGATTCATTTTAAGCCAGCCATATAGTCATTTTTAATCAGTAGTTGGGTTAAATAAAACTACCCAGCAGGTTGGGCAAACATTTAACCCAACCACTGGGTTAAAACAACCCAATTGCTGGGTTTGTCCATTTTCAACCCAACTTGGGTTGTTTTTAACCAAACATTTTTTAGAGTGTGTTCTTTCTATTCCTTTTTTGCATCTGATTTGCATAGCAAAAGTGTGTCTGCATATGTATTGATTCTTATAAAAGTCACAACAGGGCTTGGACACAATGACGGTGGTGGAGTCAGTTGAACAATGAATAGGCAAGTTTATTAATACAATGCAGCAGGAATGCAATCCAATGCAGTGATTATGAGCAGGATAATTAATAACAGAGCCTTTGAATGATGGTAACTGGTTTTGTCTTACAGGTTTCACACACACACACACACACACAATTACACGAATTTGTCAACTCGTAAAATACGTACGATTTAGCAAAAAACTTATGAATTTGTACGAGTGAGGTCGTATGAATTTGTACAAATTAGCCACCTCGTAAAATAGGCTACGTACGAATTGCCGTGAGATTGGGTTGGTAAATCAGTATTTCCAGTCACTCAAGGGTCTTTGTGGTCCCTTTTTGTTGGTCTCCTTCCATTACAATCATCAGCCTCATTTCTTCTGCCTCATTTACAGGCTGATTGGAGCTGGGCAGGAGGATAAAGGCCAAAGCACTGCAGCCTGATTCACTCGGATAATGAACGAGATCCATAATTAGGAAGAAGAAAGCTTCTGTCTTTCATATGGCATGAATAGATTTTGAGAGAGGGAGCGAGTGTGTGAGCGCATGATCAGTGATTTGTGGGTGAGACCTTTGTGTCATTGCTAATTGCCGCTAATGAGTTGTCTGTTCAGGCCGTGTGTCAGTGGAATGAGAGCGTAACTTCCATATATCAGTGTTCTCGTTGCATCCTCATGTCCTTTTATTAGTTTTTTTCTCTCTCATCATTTTTGTTTTTTTCTCTCATCCTTTCCTCCATCATCATCATCATCATCATCATCATCCTCAGGTACAACATTCTGACATCCGGACTCTTAGAAGTTAATTGTTTGTATCCTTCTCTAGCAGATGAAGATTTTTGCCCCATGTGAGGGACATCATAGCACATCTGTGGGGTTTCATTTCGTGATCTACAAAAGAACCAGTGCTTTATGCTGTGTGAGGCAGTGGAGTGAGTCTTATGTGAAGTTTATTACTCATTAGTGGTGGCTCTAAAAAGGAGATATTTCGCTCTCACAGTAATTGCTAATTGGGTATGAGGTAAAAAGCTAACTGTGGCTGTGATTGACTGAAATTCCTGGCTCAATTACAAATGCTTGATCTCTAACATCATGGCAGGGGGTATTGACTCTTAAAAGAGCATCATCAGAAATTAGTGCAAAGCTTTGTGTGAATGCACCCTCCGGATGAGCTTAGGTTCACTCTAGTTGTCTCTTTTTTCGCTATAATCCACTGCTGTAAATATTTTATAACGCCTTTAAAACCATAGTCGGTGTGTAAAATGAAGATACATGGTGAAAATTTTACTACCATCTACCATAAAATATACTTTTGTTAATAATTATTATTTTTCTTCATAGAGGTTTTCCTATGTATTTATTATGGCCAAGAAAATCTGAAAACAATTACTGAATAAAAGCACTTGAGGCATTAAGTGACCTCAGCCTCCTTCATTTGTAGATTTAGCAAGTGTAAATTGTGGTGTCATATAAGCATTAGGTTAAGAAGCAGTGGCTAGGTAATGCATATGCATATGTTAAGCTCTCCTAACACAGAGACAGAGGTTTTGAACCACAGAGTTCACTGCTGGTGTGAAAGCTGGGCCTGTGGGCGGCAGAGAGAGAGAGAGCCAGTGTAGCACAGAATGAGTAGTCTGATCTGCCTCTGCTGCGGCTGAGTGGAGACGACTGTGCTGCAGTCATTTAGACGTGTGATGGAATGGAGATGTGACAGATTTCTAATAGATGTCTAAATTAGTAATAGGCGTATGCTTGGCATATTTGAATCTGGCACTGACATGCAATTGTATCTCCAAAAATTGATGTGTGTGGTTGAAATTGACTGTCGTTTCTTACCATTAACTTTGGTACTGGAACATCTCATTATTCCCAGCAGCAGAATACACGATCTCCGCAAAGATGGTCCTGTGACTGTGGTTCTGCACTAAAACACTATTTGTAGGTAATTGAATATCATGTTGATTGAATCATTTTTCTGTTTATTGCTGTAATGCTGCCTTGAAACAATCTGTATTGTAAAAGTGCTATATATATAAAGGTGACTTGTCTGTCTGTCTAACCCTTTTAAACTTAAAAAAACCCCCAAAAAACGTTTAAACAAAGTTTTGTCAAGCTAACATTCAATGTTTGGCTTGACAAACTTTGTGTTTCTGGTTACAAGTGAGTTTTAATTTATTTGAATTTCAATTAATTTCCCTTATATTCAAATTGGAATCAGATTCTGCATCCTGTTTGTTTCCTAAATTCAATTATAAAACGGTTAGTTCCAGTCAGGGTCGCCAGGTATTCACAACAAAACCTGCCCAATACTAAAAACTAGCCCAAAACTAGCCCAGTCACGTTTCAGGGGTTCCCCTGGTAAAATTCACATTGCATGGGCTAAAAATCATGTTATTTGGGGTCGCTTCAACCCGCAGACATGAAAAACAACCCGTAAAAGTAAAAGTAAAAGTAGCCCAATTCCATGGGAAAACCAAGGACTTGGCAACACTGGTTCCAGTCCTTGATTCTGTCAGTAGCTGTGTTTTATTCACAATAAAACATGGCTATGATTGCTTCACCCAACGGTTTTATGTATTACTGCACAACACCCTAGCCATCCTTAGAAATGTAAACATACATACAAACATAAAGAGCCATCTGTTTTTAGTTGATCTCCATGAGATGATGCATTCTGTTGCTGTTCACAGTATAAGGGACTTTTTTTTTCTTTTTTTTTCAGCTGAAGGAAGGCTTTGAAAGCCTGCATGAAAGTTTGCTTTAATATTTGTATACATGGAATAACCATTTTATAACAATAACAATAAGCCCAGTGAAGCCATGGTTTACAGTGAATTTATAATAGCTAAGGGGGTAACAATGCCCCTTAGCTGTTATAAATTCACTGTAAACACAGCTTATTGGGGCTTATTGCTTTAATTTAAGTTTAGAAGGCATTCTCAGTTAATTTCTGAATGGCACACATATCTTAAACTGTATGACTCATCACTGAAATCAATATTGTTTTGCAATGTATGAACCTTTTCAGTTCCAGCTATTTTGTGTAATTTTGTGTAATTATGTACTTCAACCAAATAGACAACATTATATACAGTATTCATTTTTATAGTGATTGACACTCTTTGCCAGTTTTCCTTGACTGAGAACTGAGACTTCATCAATATACCAGAAAGCAGGTTAGGAAAAAAAATCTGCTTATTTTCCTGAGTGATTAATCACCATTTCTTGTTTCTTCGGGGAATCTGTAATGAAGTTTAAGATAATGTTCTTTTTCTGAGCCTTGCTGTATGCATATATTCAGCTTTAATTGCCTCCTTCCTAGCATGCATTCATCTCAGGGAAAATTTGACCTTTAGTGTATAATTGGTGAGTAAAATATATTGACCCTTGTGAGAAATAAGATGGCTAGAGTGGGTGGTATGACAAAGATTTTTCAGTGTTTTTACACATCCAAAGAGTGGCAATAAATAGTGGGAATGATGAATTTCTCCCCATTATAAAATCTATTTATATATATAAAACAGGCCGATAATATATTGATCAGCTAATATTATCAATGTTTTTAATGCAGTGATGTCTTATTTTACCATTTAAAATACTGAAATAATAATAAAAAAGATTAAATTAGTGTTTTACCATCCACAAAAGAATGTTTAGAAGTTGTGAAGAGTTTGACAGTTTCACTGAGAATCAACTTTTTGATCAACAAGCCATGTGCATTTAGGTATTTTGCAAATTGTAGACAGTTGTACTTACTCTTTTGCACAAATGTGCCAAAACACATGCAATTTGCTTAAATCCAGAAGAAATTCAAATCTGATGTGAACAAGAAACTAACTGTTCAGAGATCTGATCTTGTGGTTTTGAGAGAAAAAAAAAGCGATTCGAAAAGCATTTGAGAAAAACTAACAGATTTTTTTTAATGCTACAAATAAATGGCCTAATTATTTATACAGATTTACATTTATACTGTTGATTATACACACCGATTTTTTGCAACAGTATTTACTGTCACTACTGTAAATTGAATGCATGCTTGCTAAGTAAAAGTAGGCCTATCTTTCAAACAAACAAAAAAACTGACTCCTTATAAATGGTAATGGTGGATCTCTTGTTAGCAACTTTTTGAACATTTTCGAAAGTTTTGAAAGTAGCCTTTTTAGAACCCGTTGAAAGCTGCCATTGTTCTGTCTGGATTTCAAAAGTACTCACATTATAACTGCGCCAGTGGTTTGTTTTGGTGAAGGAAATACTTCAGATTATTTCTGAGGGACCAAGTTCAAGTAAAGGGCGATCATAGAGCTTCAGTGAAGCTGTTACTTAAACCCATTGTTTTACTAAAATTACATTGAGAGTCTCAGGACTCTAAAGACTACCCAGAGTGCTGTGTGGTGTTCCCCAAATGGAGGTCATATATGTGTTCCTTTTTGCTTCTAATTGAAACCCATGAGCCCAGGACTGTATGGAGACATGGAGGAGTATCATATGAAAAGCAAATTTTCAAGAATATCTTTGTGTTTTCAGTAATAATTTATCAGACAAATAGGATGACAGTCAGTGAGGCTCCAGAGCTTTGTAACTTTAGACTAACAGTGTAAGATGTACAAAACAACATAATCTTGGCTTGTATTTCATTGGTTCCAGGTTTCATTTGTGCAAAGGTGAACACAGTGTTCCCTTCATTATTGGAGTAGGTCAAGCAAATGTTGTCATTTGTCAAATGGTTCTTCTGGATTAAAGCTTTAATATTTTTCCAGCATCAAACAGTTTTCAATACTATGAGTAGAGTATCAATATAAATGAGAACTTACATTCAAACTTCAGTACTGGAGAACACAAGCTTTTGTGCTATCAAGCAATCCTACTTATTAGTGTAAGACATTTTCGAGAGAGATCATTGGAACCAAGTTTCAAAAGAAAGCTTGTCTCGCCAGTTTCTGAAAAGAAAGCCTTTCATAGATAATTGCTGTGCACTCTACATGTAAAAAAAAAAAAAAAAAGGGCTCACATTACTTCACAGCAAGATCCCACAACCCAATCAAAATTTTAGTGAAGGTCTTTACTTTTTGTTTGAAAGTTCGCTTGCAGAACTGTGAAAGTCCAGCAGAAATAAGAGATCTGATAAGTGGGAGTTTAGCAACAGTCTCTCTACACAGTGAAACATTGACTCAAATTAAAAATAGTCTCAGAGCCATACAACATTGAAATACAAGGGTGAAGTTACAGTATGTTCATAAAAGATCACAAAAGCAGTGCGACTCAACACATTTTTTAAACTCTCAGACTCTAATTTAGATATGTTGCAGGGTAGTAATTAGCACTTCTGCCTAGTCAAGGAGAAAGAATCAAAAATAATTGTTCAACCATACCTCTATGTGAGTTTCAATTGAGCCCAGAGTTTGAGTTTACTCTCTCACTCTTCTGCCTGAACTTTGATTCAATTGAGATTGAAAATATTTTGTTTAAAGGAATATACTTACCTGTTTCACAGTATATTAGATTAAATCATATGAATTTGTTACAAAGTATTTGTGGGTGGACTAATAAAACAGGCTTGATAAGACAAAAAGACAAAAAGAGGAGCAGGAGATCTGAGAGAAACCCAGGTGAAAAAAAAGTACATTTCTATTTTCGTGCACTAATTTTGTACTTTATATACTAAAAATTCTTCTTTCTCAACTGTGCTATTTTGAGACACCATGAAATATGAACTAAAATGCACTTTTAATATACTATCTCTGTATTTAAAAAATGTATTTAGTTACCACATTTGAAACTATAGTGTACTACAAGTGGTAACTAAATATCGTTTTTAAATACAGAGATAGTATATTAAAAGCGCATTTTAGTTCATATTTCATGGTGTCTCAAAATAGCACAATTGAGTACGCTTAGATGTTCTTAAAATTATCTTAAGAAGTACTAAAGAAGAATTTTTAGTATATTAAATACAAAATTAGTGAGCAAAAATAGGGCACTTTAAGTACATTATAGAAGTGAACTTTCTTTTTCAGCTGGGAAGGTTTTATATACTGTAGTCAACCAATATCTCTCACCTGAAGTGTAAGGTCAAGTGTATAATTGCTGGGTATTGTAAATAATACAGCTGCTGCACTTTACTTTTCAGAGTTCTCAACTAATGTGTTTTGAGTGTCAATTGCCTACATGATATCATGATTACATTGTTAAAGAATTCCTGAAGACCACTCAACAGATGAGTTGCTTCATCAGTGTTATATACTCTTCCAATTGTCAAACTCTCCATATTGATTATTTTTAACAGCCTTTTCTTCTGTGCTTCAGTATACATCCTCGTTGACACAACATTGAAGACCTATTACAAAGAGGGCATTCATTCTTTACTACTGATTTAAAATTGCTTCCTTGATTCACCCTCTAATTTTCATCACAGAGGTCAAAGTGTCCTCTCTACCCCTCTTCACCCACCCCCTGTTCAATCTTTTGTGCATTGTGCATTGTTAATCTTTCAGGAATGCACCACTGCATTATGGGAAGATAGTGGGGAAGTATTCTGATTATTACATGCATTTTGAGTATTATTTCCCATCTTTTTCAGGGTGTTTGCCCTATGTTATACAATAGTGATGCACAATATTACATTTCTGGCTGTATGTTGAATATTATTTATTTTCATAAGATCTGATAAATGACCAACATAAAAATTCTATAATGTTTATGAATAAATGAAAAAGAAAACACAACAACTAAAAATAAACAAAAAATAAAACAATTGTCATTTGTTGTAAATGCTAATTTTCACATATATTTTCTCGCTTTCTCACTTTTATTCTCACTTTCACTTAACAGTATAGATGTTGCTTATCCATAATCTCAGAAGTCGCACTCATTAATTAATGAGCTGTGCTTAAGTGAGCTGCATTTTGAAGGTGAAATATGGTGATTTCAGTGCAAAAACATGGTTAGTCTGTTTTAGTACTGTTTTATAGAACTGCAACTTTTACTTTCTCTGCCCGCTTTAACAGACTCTTGTAGTTATTATTTAATATGGTTCCAGTCCTCTACTTACTATTATGTTCAGTGCCATGGGAGGGCTTCAAAAGGCTCACTCATATTGTCATCTCTTTGAAAAGGCCGTTTCTGTGCAAGATGTGCCACTCACTTTGAATACAAAGGAAAATTTGCCATCATTCAAATAGAAGAAAGCAGAAACAATAGCATGTTCCAAGAACTCCGAAAGCTGAGGTATAGCTTGTGCATGAGGTTTGTTTTCTTTAAGGAAGAAGGTAAAAATTATAATAACTTTTTTCTTTTTTTTCTTTTTTTAAACTGAATCATGTGACTTTCAGTGCATTTAGTTCATGGATGAACTAGATTGTGGGTGATTAGTGAATACACTTATTTGTGCTGCAACATCTCCCCGTTTTGTAAAGACTGTTTTAAATAAAATATTTTACAAATATTTTATATATTCACAAAATGTAAAATTAACAATAAATGAAACATTTCCAAAATAAAAAATATATGTCTGTGTGTGTGCATTCAGTACTCATTTCTTGATTTTCTTTATCATGCATTATAATTTTAATGTATTCCACTCTGTAGATTTACACAATTATTGCTCTTTATACAGGAAGAGGAACCACTTACTGCAAATAAAAGTTCTGCTTGTCTTTAAATCATTCTTCACTTTCTTTAACTAATTTGTTTCATATAGTTAGAACCATGCAGCAAAACAGAACAGAAATAAACATAAGCATGAGACATCATCGTACATGTAAATGAAGAAAAAGCATCAATAAACATAGGTTGATAAAAAAGCTGGTTTCTTTTGTCTAATTAGATGCACTAATTAACCATCTACATTATTTAGTCTGGCAAGTAAAAACATGCATTTTTCTAAATGCAGTTCATATAAATCATCTATTATTGATTTATGGAAAATAGTACATGGGCACAACATGCTGTATTCTGCAGTCTATAAATTATCTCTGCACTGACATTAATATAATTCATCTGATATCCCTGTAGATGAGAGGAGATCAGATTATTCTGTTGAATAAGGGGTTAAGTGTAATTTATTTTGTTTCATGTCATCCATACCTCTGAGAACTCAAGACAGACACTGAATGGGAGTGTTTCCCTAGGTAGATTGTTTACTAGAGTTTGAGCCACAGCAGCTGAGCTGTGTTCATAAAATTACACAGAATAACCAATTATCCATGTTTGGCTCTGTTGAAAGCCATCTCAACACCCCAGAGAGTGGCTGTTGTCCTTATACTAACAGAGAAGAAACAACCTCAGTCATTGCTTCTAAATATAGAAAGTTTGTGTTTGTTTTATTTCTCATATCCTTTTAGATAACTGGTATCAATCTCAGACAGGTTCATTAAATAGTTTGCGAAGTCTTAGGTAAATGGAAAACCTACTTAAAGAGGTTGTTCCACATTATTAAGCAAGTCACAGTTCTTATGCAATATGGGGAGGAAGAAAGATCTTTCTGAAGATGAAAAGCATGAAATGGTGCAATGTCTTGCAAAAGGCATGAAAACAACTAATATTTTGTGAAAAATGAATAGATATTATCGAATTATCAAAAGATCTGTGTGCGATTTAGAGCACAGAAGAACTCGGTCTGATAAAGGCTTATTATAGAAAGTTTCTATCAAACAAATTAATTGCATTAAAAGGGCAGCTATAAAAAGCCATTGTTGAGCAGCAAACAGGTATATGAAGCTGCTGGAGTCTCAACAACCTCTCCATGCAGGCGGGCAGTTGTGCATAAAGTTGCATTTCAGCCACTTCTAACCAAAGCTATAGGCATATTGCATGAGAACTGTGACTTGCTTAATAATGTGGAACAACCTCTTCAAATAGATTTTTCATTTACCCAAGTAGACCTAACAAGAGATTGTTGAATAAAGTCATTATTTTTGTTTTAATTTTGCACACAAAAAGTATTCTCGTTGCTTCATAAAATTAAGGTTGAACCACTGCAGTTATGTCGAATGTTTTAAAGGGTTAGTTCACCCAAAAATGTTGTTAATTACTCACCCTTATGTCGTTCTACACCCGTAAGACCTTTGTTCATCTTCGGAACACAAATTAAGATATTTTTGATGAAATCTGATGGCTCAGTGAGGCCTCTATTACCAGCAATGTCACTGAACCTCTCAAGATCCAGAAAGGTACTAAAGACATATTTAAAACAGTTCATGTGAGTAGAGTGGTTCTACTTTAATATTACAAAAAGTATTCTCATCACTTTATATTAAGGTAGAACAACTGTACTCACATGAACTTTTATAAATATGTCTTTAGTAGCTTTCTGGATCTTGAGAACTTCAGTGACATTGCTGGCAATGGAGGCCTCACTGAGCCATCAGATTTCATCAAAAATATCTTAATTTGTTTTCTGAAGATGAACGAAGGTCTTACGGGTGTAGAACGACAAGTAATAAATGACATTATTTTCATTTTTGGGCGAACTAACCCTTTAAGGATGTCTTTAGTACCTTTCTGGACCTCAAAAGTGGTGGTTATATTGCTCTCTATGGACGAGAAATATACCTCTTGGATTTCATTAAAAATATCTTGTGAGTAATTAATGACAGAATTTTCACGTTAGGTGAACTAACCCTTTAAGGTGCAACTTTACTAATGGTGTTATTTGAAAATTTGGCCTAAGCTGTCTGTTTTTTCATTTTTGGATTGATACTCAGTGGCATATACAAGATGTAATCTATATCCATTGACGGATACCTCCATGTGGTGACAGGTCAGGCACAGAGAGCATTGATTAAACAGCAAATGAGCGTAAAGAAGCCAGATCTAGTGGAGAGTATCTGTCTTGGTGTGAGTTGTTGGAGTTCCTCAGAGCAGCAGCGGGAACCACACCTGCCTGTCTGGGTGAAGAGGAGTAGAAGAGACGGGGGAGCTGACAGGTTGCCATGGGTCATGAGGGGAAACCTCTCCACTCGCATTCAGCTCAGTGCACACACTCCCCCAACAAGCAATCTATTTTTGCACATTGCTTCTCCAAGCAATGCTCTTTCTAAAGTGCAGGCTTTCTAAATGAATTAATGAAAGTATACATGCGTATTTAACCAGGGATTGCTCACCATCGGAACTCATTCTACTTCTACGGGAGTCTTATATTACAACTACCTTTGAGAGTAATGAGGTCAATTAATACAGAGAGAATTGCTGCTACATTTCTATAATGAAAAAAAGAAAACAAAAACAAAATGGCTGTGTAATTATACCAAACACGCTGTGGGGGCTTGACGTACTGTATCAGGAATATTGTCTCATTTGTTTGAGCTGAAGATGCAATGCCTTACAGCTCTTGTTCCAAGTACATTGCTCAACAACTAAACTGAGCAAGAAATAAAAAGCTTTCATTTTCCATCGCTATATTAGAATTCAGCTGCAAATCAATGAAATTCAGCACGTAAGTTTTTCCTTCTCTGTGCCAGAGGTGGCTTAACAGCTATCAATCTTAATATTGAATTGCAAGCGGAGATAGCCTAGAGAGAGAGAAAGAGTGTGCACAGAGAATTATACGAAACACAGATTTTCAGCGCAGAGGAATAACTCTGGAAATGTGAGAAGAAGCTGAAATTGGCACTGGTTTGAAGAATTCCACTGGGCTACCTTTTAATTAGGTCTCTCAGCCCCAGGCTGTGCATTGCCACTGCCCTGACAGTATGCAAAGTTCCTGGAAGCCCTTAATAGGATGATTGACCGCTATAGCAAAGAAACTGATGATAGCCTTCATAAGCATTGCACTTGTTTAATTACCCTGGGGTTTACAACACATGATGAATTACTGCCTCATAACCACATGCATAAAGATCGATAATTGGCATAGCCTGTTTAGAATATTAACGATAAAACTTTTTCCCCTCGTTGCTTGCTCATGACTCACTCTTACAAATAGTCATATTTCTCTGCTGTTTGTTAATTGCAAAAATGTTATCAGCCGGTACGGATCAATGCGTTATTTCGGTCTTCTCTTTTCCTTAAATTGCGATTGGTCCCCGTCAGTGCGCTGTATGAGCCGTGGCCGGAGAAAGCATGAGCTCAAATCGTCTAAGGCACTTCTTTACAAGGCGAATAAATCACACTGTGTTCACCTTGGCAGTTTGGTCTGCAGTGATTTTCATTTTGTTTTTGGAGGAAGAGAGGACTGAGGCCATTACGATAGTCTTTTGTGCCCCACCTAATTGGCCGGCAGGGGAAATCAGCTGTTGAAATGGCGTCACGAGGGATATGTGCTGTAAAGATGAGCTATTGTTTGGGAGGACCTGTCACGGGCCAACATGAACAACATGCATAAGAAGTACCTTCAGCTCTTCTGCAGAACTGGCCGTTTCAATAAGGAAATATTTAGTATATATAGATGATATCTCCATAATTAGGTATTTCCTGGATGGTTTTCTTATGCATGTGTTACTTATTTTCAATGTAAAGTTTTGGGTCACTTTGCAGTGCACTCTGTGACACCGAGATATAGCCAGTCCACATTCATTTTTAATGAACGTAATTGATCTTGAATGTGAAAATAAGTTGTTTAATTATCAAATGGGGGCAAGTTTTCACCAGTCAGATCAGAGATGGCCACATCTATGATGTGACCTCATTCATTCAGATTAGATTTACACCTTTTGCTTTTCTGTACAGCTACCCTCTTCTCACCTCTCTCTTTCTCTGCCTGTAAATGTTTCACTGCTTTCACTCTTTCATTGAACCCTTGCTCTATGGCCAATAACCGAAGCATGAGCAAATGTGTCTTTTCAACTAATTGCTCTATTTCCTCTTTCTGGCTTTATGAATCTCAGCATCTGAGCTATAGTACACAAATTACGCTTTAGAAAGATGGTCAGGAATGTCAAACACATCTTAAGCCAAATGTTTAATCAAAGTTTTGCACAATACTTTTATATGGAAAGCAATCTTTATCCATCTTTAAACCATATTTTTTTACACACACACAGACACAAATATTAAGCAGAAAATACTGCCGCTAAAAATTCAGGAATTAAGTAAATTTTAAAACAGATTAAAATAGAAAACAGTTATTTTAAGTTGTAAAAATATTTCACAATATTACTGTTTTTATTGTATGTTTGATCAAATAAATGCAGCCTTGGTGAGCACAAGAGACTTACGAACACCAACATTTTGAACGGTATGCATCCACATATAAAAAGTCACTTTCAGAAAGAAAAACTGCTTTTACAATATCTAATTCCCCAAGCTTGTAAATGACCAAAGGGTTGGTATTATGCAATGAAGAGTTAAAGGAAGCCTGTCAACATGATAAATGCAGAAAGAAGCAGAATTTCATTATAATCTCTCCTTTTACATGCTGTAGCAGATATTGGCTTTTTATCCAAATGATAGAATCTGACTACAGATTATATTCAGTTAATTTACTGAGGAGTGAAATTTGAATGGACCATTTTTTTAATTTTTTGTTTGGTTTGTTGGCGAGAATACCCTCTCTTTTCTCCAAAGTCCTTCATATACACATTTTTAATTATTATTTTCAAAAATAATATTCAGAGAGCAGGATCAGCAGAGAAACTGGTTTTTAATAAATATGAGCCTTTATTAGGTCTATATAATATGGCGGCAACGACATTCATTCTCTTCTGTTTTCACCTTTCATCACAGACAGATTTACTGTTTATTATTTGAAGTTTGATTAAAGCAGCCAAACCCAGAGAAGCTGCAGCTCATTGAGTTTGTGGAAGACAGAAACCTGATACTCACTGGAGAGTGTTTGTAACTTCAATCGGTGTACAAGCTGTCCATTGACCAATTTGACATCAGGAAAAAAGGTATCAAAAGTGATGAAAAAATCATTAGACTTCTAACTATTATTCTCAACTATTATTATCTAACTATTAAACGATCACAGAGATATCTGTATGTGCTGTTAGTATTTTTTATTGTGTCTCCAAATGTTAAGGCCTTGTAGCCTACCTTAATATTCAGAGAAAATTTGCTCTTTTATTGGTTGCCTGCAGCTTATGCATGAGTTAGTAAATCCACTTGCTTAGGGTGGAATGAGAACAGTTACTGCTAACAAGTTCATTCAGCTCCATATCCTGTATCAACCGTTTAGCTCATTACAGAAGCAAAAAGACATTTGGCCAGCAATTCACCTCAATGAGGAAGCACTAAGAACTTTCCATGAAAATGATATGGACTCCTCATTACACCTTTTTATGACTTCGCACAATTTCAAGGTTAAATCCTTTTGCCACAACCTCATTACAGTCTAATGGAAGAGACTAAGGTGTCATTTTAGGTACTGTTGGTGTGAATGTGGTAACTCTCACAGCATGTCTTCTTGATGTTCTTGAGGGGCTTTTGGTTGCACACCCCTGATGTTTCTAAGCTTCATTTTTAGGTAGGATCTGTAATCCCCAGGCTTACATAATGAGGGAGGTAATGAAAAGTTAATCCACATAGCTCTACTTTATGTTGCCTTTGGCTAATGCTGCTTTTAACTCAGCTCTCATTAACTTTTAAATCACAGACCATTAACAACAGGTTGGGAGGCTACCCTGCAGCTCGACTCCCAAGCACTTTGTTACCACTAGTGGGGGACGTCAAAGCACAATTAGGCAGAGAAATTCTCACTGCATGTTGACCACTAATTAGGATACAGTCTGGACTTTCTGGAGTTCAGCTGTCAGGATATTGATTTAACTTCAGCTCGCCACTCCTCTCGGGGACACTCGGTTTGGTGGCATTTTTGCCTTTAGAGGAAATAAGAGATTGAAAGGAGATGCTCTCCTTCACTAGAAACAGGAAGAACTTGTTGGTCCATTGCTTTTCTATATGCAGGTTTTAACAGTTACGTATTCATTTATTTAGAACCTTTTTCATGTTTTTATTATATTGAAACTGGAAAACATTAGCAGATCTTCCACTTGCATTCTTTCCATTCTTCAGTGATTCAAACTCATTCATTTTAATCAGTGTAGTCCAAATGACTCCTGAACAAATGACTCTTATAAGCTGCTTCTTAGTGAATCAAAAATATAAAGTGCATCCAGTGTAGACCATACAATTTCCAATTACACAACTCTTATGAGTGAATTAAATGCATACAAAACCTGCCTGCCGTTACTTTCACACTCGGTGGTCAAGTGTTTTAGTCTTTTTGAGTGACTGATCATGAACTCTTACCATGACTGCTTTGAGAAAATCCACATGGGCTATGTTTAAAAGCATTGTGTACATACGTTTAAACAAAAACGATGGAAAACTTTTGAAAAACGATGAAAAAATCCCTTAAATTTACAGTAAAAAAAAAAAAGGCAGCTGTGGTTGCCAGAAATTTACCATAAAAATACGGTATACAACATTTACAATTTTACAGATTTAAATTAAATTTACAGGAAAATACCATTTCATTAACTGATATAATGTTAATTTACCAATTAACATTATATCTTCATAATACCTTTATAATACACGGCCAACCACCAAGGTGCACAGCATCATTCACACGAATACTAAACACATCATGGTAACACACAAGACATTAAAAAATGCAATAAACATTAATTTAACAACATTAGATGTAGCATAAAACCCTAATGTACATAACTGATTAGGAAACAGTTATTTCAATGAAAATACATTAGATGTGAAGTGTCATGCAGGGAATTCTGGGAACGTCAATTTACTTTTTTTTTTTTACTGTAAATAATTTTTTACTATAAATGAATTAATTTTGACTTCTTATTCACTTCCAAAAACTGTAAATGTAACTATTTTACTGTAAAATTACATAAAATGTCCTGTTCTATTACAGTTATTAACCGTATATAGTACGGAAACTTTCTGTAGTGTTAACAAATTAACAGTTTTTCACCGTAGCATTTTTACAATCTTTTACAGTTAAAATCACGATCATTTTTTTTACAGTGTTGTAAAGAACAAATCTAAAAACAGTGAAAAGTCATTAAAAAACAGTGGTATTTTACAAAAAATGTATGAAATGTTATCATGAAACATTTTTTTTTTCAGCTTAAAGGTGCTCTAAGCGATGTCACGCGTTTTTAGGCCAAAACATTTTTTGTCACATACAGCAAACATCTCCTCATTATCCGCTAGATGCCTGTTCCCTCAACACACTGTAAAAAAACGCGGTCTCTGTAGTCGCCACAAGCTCCAAAAACGGCAACAAAAACAAACTGGTGCAGCCTGGGGTGTATTCCAGAAAGCAGGGTTAACTTACTGTCACATATACCCTGAACTCTCGGTTGATTAACCCAAACCTTGCTTACTCGAGGTATGCTGGTTCCAAAAATGCATCCGGGAGTAAATTCAGCCAACCCAGAGTATGTTCCCGGTTAACACACAAGAAATTCTCAACAGAGCAACGAATCGATGATTCACCATGGAAACAGACGCTAAGAAAAAGCACGCCATTCTACTTCATTCTTCTTCTTTTGTTTAATGGCGATTTACATAACCTACTTGGTGCACATCACCACCTATTGGGTGGTTGTGCAATCATTTTTAATTTTAATATTGTTAAGTATTTTATTATAGAAATTATAGCATAGGGGAGGAGGAGCAGGAGGGAGGGTCTAGCTAGCCTCTGTTTTGTTTGACAACACTTCGAACGTCAACAGGAAGTTACTCCACCTAGGATTGCTTAGAGCACCTTTAAGTAACTAATTAGTTAGTTAAGGCCAGTTATTGGATTGCATTTATGCTGCCTCCAAAAATAAATATCTCTACAAGATCAGTGTAAACACACATTTTACAAGAATTGTTTTAAATGAATTCACAATCGAATTCATCTAATCATTTGGTGATGGTTTTGCATTTCTGTTCAGATTTTAGGTATTTCTTCTTTAAAAACAGCCAATTAAAACAAATGTCAATGGAATCATTAAGGAACCATTATAAGGAATCGGAACCGGAAATGAGCTCATTAAATTACTTATGATCTCCATCCCTAATGATAAAGATTTTATGACTGTAATGAGTTAGAAGTTTACTAAATTGCATTATCATTATTTTACAGACAAAATAATTTTGTTTCAAACATCCCGATATACAGTATATACATGTGATGTTTTGGCTGCTCACCTAGTGTCCTCCTGCAGGAAATAAGAAACACTCCCTTTCCCTTGACGACTTGCAGACGTGACAACACCAACTCATAAACCACATCTGACCGAGCCAACAATAAATAGTGATTTGATTACAAATGGTTAATGCAGCAGCAAACAAGTGTGTAAATCGTACATTCCTGGGGCTTTCTTGACAGCTCTCAGCTGATTAGCAATTCATCATCTCCCAGGCATGGTGACACACAGCTCTACAGTTGCTCTGTAGAATGTGAATGAGGTTAATGAATGTGAATGAGGCTAATTCTACCGTCCTTGCCAGACCACCAGTCACATTAAACCTCACTTGGAGACATTTTATTGCAAACGTAAATTCTGATCTGTCTCAATGTAGAGCAGAATGAATGTGTTTCTTATGTGAAGGGTATTCTAGATGTCAGAAGGTAGTTGTTATGTCCTTCACTAACCAGCCCCACGTCCGAATATTCCTACTCCCTGTAAGCATACTATAGTAGTCATTCTATGAAAGTGCAAGAATTCAGATGGAGCTCAGATTTGTGATTGTTAAATTCACAACAGACAATATCATAGTAAAAGAGAAAATATGTAGATAGGGTGTTCAAATTCAGTGATGGTTGAACAGCCAAGAGGATGTCAGATGTTCATCATTCAAGTTATTGCTGTTCATTTGGAACAGGCATGCTGTTTATGTTTAAAGTTTAATCAAATGCAGATCAGACAGGCATCAAGTGGCTGGGTCTCTGTCAGGGCTTTTATCTGGTCTTCAGGGATTCCCTCCATCTCCGTTTGGGCACCACCTGTGTCTCCGTCTGCCTTATTGTGCCAATCAAAATAGCCTTTTCCCCTCTGGAGGCTCAGTAGAACTTATCTGTCCCAGTCTGAGAGACGTGAGTCTTATCTCTTTATCAGTTGCTCTTGTTTACATCTCTGGTGGAGAAAAAAAAAATTATAAATAAATAAAAATAAGACAGCTGCATAGTTATCACCATGAAGCACATCTGAATCTCTCATAATGTGTGATCAGTTCATTGTGATTGCATTCTGCTCTGTTATTTCAAACAGGGATAGAAGGGCAATAAATGTAATGCCACCAATTCAAATTGCACTGACAGGAATGCTATTAGGAAAGAGAGAGAGAGACGTAAACTGCACGCCAGATTATCTTTTGTGGACTCATGTAACTGTTTATCTGATGGATGCATTAAAAGGGTTTTGTATGAGTATTACCTATATTATATACAGCAGGGATTGAGTCAGATGAATGATGAAGATACATTTACATTCATTAAAGGGATAGTTCACCCAAAAATGAAACTGCATTCCGCACTCGGTTAGTGAGGTCTGATCGCTGCATGGCGCTCATTGAAGTATAAGCACGAGACATCACTTTTGTTGTCAGAGTGCGATCAGACCTCACTAACCGAGTGCTGAACGCAGTTGGACGTAGTGGTGTATTAGAGGTAAAAAGTGATATAAATACTGTTTGGTTTCTCGCACAAACCGATCGTTTCGTGTCTTAGGACATCACTGTGCTGTCATGAGCCGCAGGGTTTCATTTGGATTTGTCTATGCATGTTTTTTTGACTCTTATAGATTGTTTTACCATTCACAAGCTTTATACTGCTGACAGACAGCAACGGTTGGAGTTAAAAATCAAAATTTGTGTTCTACTGAAGAAACAAAGTCAACTACATCTTGGATGCGCTGGGGGTAAGCAGATAAACATCAAATTTTCATTTTTGGGTGAACTATCCCTTTAAGTACTGATGTGAGTACTGATGTTTGTTTGGATCTCAAGTGGCATTGGATAAGGGCAATGTGAAAAATGCTTATTTTAGAGCTAAAAAAAAAATTAAAAAAAATTCCATCCATATTTGGAGGGAAGGCGACAAGGCATCCGAATCTAATGTCTGGATAACATCCTGCTTAACACAGGCAGCACCTTTGCTGCAACATGAGTGCTTTGTGCAAGAAAATATAATTGTTGTGTTCACACATCAACGTCTGCTCTCACATCAACACAACACACATGCATCGAGGTGCTTTTGTGCGTTGTAGATTAATATTTGGTAAATAAAGTGGTAAATCATCATAAAGGGATAGAATATACCCACGTCGTTTCATTGCCTTCAAATTGAGGTTAAACCACTGGAATCACATGGATTACTTTAATGTCTTTACTGCCTTTCTGTGGCTTGAAAGTGGAAGTTGCATGGACTGTCAATGGAGGGACACAAATCTCTCCGATTTCATTAAAACGATCTTCATTTATGTTCTGAAGATGAACAAATTCCTTATGGGGTTGGAATGGCATGAGGGTGAGTAATTAATGACAAAATTTTCATTTTTGGGAGAACTAACCCTTTGACAGCAGGTGTAATGACTAATTAGAGTGACTACATTTGAATTTAGTACATCACTGCTTCGGTGTAACTTTTACATAATTTAACACTGCTGATGTTGCCACAGTGCATTTGGGAGTTTTTGCAGCATGCAAACTTTAATATATCCGGAGGAGTTCCATCAACACATTGCTGCCTCATTAAGAACTTTGACTTTCATAGGTCCAGTAGTCAATGTATTTGTAGTTTTATTGTAGGTATGTTTACAACACATCAATGTATACAGTGTAGACTTTTTTAATAAAGTTATGTTTATTTATTGAAGGATTTAATGTTATGAATGTATGTGTATTCTGTCCATATTTTTGTATAGGTTTTTAATTTAATTTTTGTACTGTACACTTTTGTTTAGTTTTAAATTTAGTGTTCATTTTGAAGTTTTGTGTGCTGTATGTACACTTGTGTATTTTGTATTTAATATGTACACAATTATGTATATTTACACTGAGTGCTAGACTCCCCAATATTTGTAATTTAAAAATATATTTGGTAAAACATACAGTGGGTACGGAAAGTATTCAGACCCCCTTAAATTTTTCACTCTACGTTATATTGCAGCCATTTGCTAAAATCATTTAAGTTCATTTTTTTTCCTCAATGTACACACAGCACCCCATATTGACAGAAAAACACAGAATTGTTGACATTTTTGCAGATTTATTAAAAAAGAAAAACTGAAATATCACATGGTCCTAAGTATTCAGACCCTTTGCTGTGACACTCATATATTTAACTCAGGTGCTGTCCATTTCTTCTGATCATCCTTGAGATGGTTCTACACCTTCATTTGAGTCCAGCTGTGTTTGATTATACTGATTGGACTTGATTAGGAAAGCCACACACCTGTCTATATAAGACCTTACAGCTCACAGTGCATGTAAGAGCAAATGAGAATCATGAGGTCAAATGAACTGCCTGAAGAGCTCAGAGACAGAATTGTGGCAAGGCACAGATCTGGCCAAGGTTACAAAAAAATTTCTGCTGCACTTAAGGTTCCTAAGAGCACAGTGGCCTCCATAATCCTTAAATGGAAGACATTTAGGACGACCAGAACCCTTCCTAGAGCGGGAGAAAGTTGTAGAAAGTCAACCATCACTGCAGCCCTTCACCAGTCGGGGCTTTATGGCAGAGTGGCCCGACGGAAGCCTCTCCTCAGTGCAAGACACATGAAGGACAAGACACCATCTTGGAGTCCTTCAGGTGTTTTTTTAGCAAACTCCATGCAGGCTTTCATGTGTCTTGCACTGAGGAGAGACTTCCGTCGGGCCACTCTGCCATAAAGCCCCGACTGCTGATGGTTGACTTTCTACAACTTTCTCCCATCTCCCGACTGCATCTCTGGAGCTCAGCCACAGTGATCTTTGGGTTCTTCTTTACCTCTCTCACCAAGGCTCTTCGCCCCCAATAGCTCAGTTTGGCCGGACGGCCAGCTCTAGGAAGGGTTCTGGCCATCCCAAACGTCTTCCATTTAAGGATTATGGAGGCCAATGTGCTCTTAGGAACCTTAAGTGCAGCAGCCACAATTCTGTCTCTGAGCTCATCAGGCAGTTCCTTTGACCTCATGATTCTCATTTGCTCTGACATGCACTGTGAGCTGTAAGGTCTTATATAGACAGGTGTGTGGCTTTCCTAATCAAGACCAATCAGTATAATCAAACACAGCTAGACTCAAATGAAGGTGTAGAACCATCTCAAGGATGATCAGAAGAAATGGACAGCACCTGAGTTAAATATATGAGTGTCACAGCAAAGGGTCTGAATACTTAGGACCATGTGATATTTCAGTTTTTCTTTTTTAATAAATCTGCAAAAATGTCAACAATTCTGTGTTTTTCTGTCAATATGGGGTGCTGTGTGTACATTAACGAGGAAAAAAAAAGAACTTAAATTATTTTAGCAAATGGCTGCAATATAACATAGAGTGAAAAATTTAAGGGGGTCTGAATACTTTCCGTACCCACTGTATGTATTGTTTTATATAAATAAATAATCTGTATTTAAAAACAAAGTATATTTTATATATTGAAATAATGTCATAAATAAAACTCAACTGTTGGGTTACTTTGAACTCAATTCATTGGGTTAAAATAACCAACAGTTGGGAAGGTGCAATACCAATCCATAGTTGGGTTACTTTTTGTGTTAACCCAACATTATTAAGTTAGTGTGATATCCCACAATCTTGGTTCAACAGGTTGGTTGTAAAAAAAAACATTACTTTAAAAAATGTTTATGACTTTGCGTTTTTTTCACTAAATTGTTTCTTAAATCTCTAATATTTGAATTTGTTTCGGATCAGAAGACATGGCGATTGTTTTGTTATGTTGGTGTTTTGATTTCATTTTCAAGGACTTTTAGTTTGTTATCATTATTTCCTGTGTTTTCTTCCAATTTTCAGTTGTCACGGTGATTCATTGTGTCATCAATTACTTCACACCTGTTTCATATTCAGTTCAATTATCTTTTGTAAAATGCCTTCTGTTCTCTGAGTTCAGGGTCTTGTGTTGGTTGTGTTTAGTGCACACTATTTTTGCCTTATTATATTCTTTTGTTTTTATAAATTTAAGCTGTTTATACAATCTGCTATGCTCTCTGTATCATCTTCTTCATCTTGACGTAACAACTATATAGTTTTCTTAAAAGAAGCCTTTATACATGAAACACTATCCAGTAAGACAAATTTTGAACACAGCCAAGGTTTTCACAAGCTAGTAAGCTCTCTGTATCTTGGTTTCTTAATATTAAGTACTTGAAAACCTGAACTAGCTACCCTCACTCCCCCCACTCACTTCTTCCACATTCTTTTTTTCTCCAAGGTTGTTCGATACAGCCTTGACATTCTCTAGAGATTTAATATGGACGGACATTAATTTACACATTTACAAAGTAATTTTCTTTTTCTTTGCAAACATTTCTGTTGAGATTTATGACTATGGGAATATGCATAGTACATCAAAACGCGACAGATGTTAATTTCTTACTGATACAGATAGATTTGAGTATTTACTACATGTATGTGAGCAACATGCTGATGAGCTCCTTTGTATAGAGATCCAGATTGCTGTATACAAAACGTCTAGTGCAACTCATGCACATCCTCTGAGTGATTTAGATTACAAAGTCATATTTTGCAGGTGTGACACTGCTAGTAATTAGAATACTTGATAAAATGACTGGTTGTATTTAGAATAATTTAAGACCACTAGTGCTGTACAGCCTTTCATTGCAAGTTACAGCTGATCAGGAGGGAAGAGTAGGCTTTATTCACAACTTCCTATTGAACAGGAAGTGCTGTGACCGTGTTTACAGTCTATCCAGCCTGTCCGGGCCTTGGCTAGGGCCATTGGCAGCTTTTGAGTCATGTCCCTGTGGACATCCCAGGTGGAGTCCATAACCAAGGGGTTGATCTGGAAGAGCATGCGCTGCACTCCATGATTAATTAATTATAATTTTCTGCTCAATAGGCCTCTGAGGAATGTAGTGCAGTGTCAGCAGTTTCCACTCTATTAGGAAGTATGCTATGCAAGTCGCACAGCAGACTGCGTCATTTTACAAATTAGTACTGGCAATTTGATAGCAAAGCTTTAACTGGCGGATTCATTACGCTTGATATTAAACCAATATTAAAAGAAATTAATAAACAAAAACCCATAAGCTATTAGAGTAATATTGGACATGCTATCTTGAACTCAGTGGTTAATTACAATTTAAGAATCAACTGAGAATTCATCAGTTTTAAATGAGGGTAATTTATTCACATTGTTAATATATTTAGAAAGCATTTAAAGGCTCTTGGTGCTGATTACTATTACTGCTTTTTAATCATATTGGTCAAAGGAAAGGATTAGGTTTATGAGTCAAACATAGAAAGCCTGCTGGTTCCATGCAAAATCCATCTAAATGACTCTGAGGTTTCTAACATGGTAGGTACAACACGTGCCACGTGTTCAATAATGAAACATATTGACATGAAACTGTATAACTGTAGCACAGGGAAGAATAGAGATGAGGATCAATTTTTGACAGTCTATATTTTAATTTAAACAAAACAGGAAGATGATATAATCGGACGATGAAGACAACAAGAGAATAATCCAAGAAGGGTAAATCAAACTAAACAGCCCTGCATTCAAACAAAGACAATAACCGACAATGAACAACTGAAACACAGCATATACCTGGGATTACAAGGGACTGAACAAGAAACAGGTGTACACATTCAGGAACCATGGAAACTTAAACAAACACAGTTAAAACTAGAAAAGTGAATTAACAAAAGAGCAAAACAGTGTCAAAATAACTCTGGTCTCTAGTTTCACAATTTTAAATATTTGATATATTTATCTTACCTTTAAAAGTTTTGATTTATCAGAAAGTACTTTATTTACTTTACTTACTTACTAACTAATCGTGACGAGCAGGGTTGGCGAGAGCCGTGAGGGAACGGCGCGAGTGTTAACTCGAATCTCTCACGGAGGAGCTCCGGAAGCATAAAAGGGGAGCGACGACAGTGAAGGACGAGAGAGGACCAGGCCTGGATTTTACTTTATGTTTTTATTATGTTTGTGTGGCCTGCAGTTGTCCGTGAGGGACTGCCAGCATTACTTTCGTTTTGTTGTTTGTTTATTTGGAATATTATTAAAGTTATGTTTAACGTTCGCCGGTTCCCGCCTCCTTCTTCCCATAACAACATACCTTACTACACTGACTACAAATACACTCTGGCATGTTTTTAAAATGTTTCCAGCACAAATATTCTTTTGTAATATTAAATTCGAATATTTCTGTAATTTTTCTTAATTTTTATGTGTGTGCACACATAAAAATGTTTCACTGATCAGTAGAATATTATTATTTGCAGTATTTTAAGTTATATAGGTGAGGACACAAAGGAAAATTGCACAGGACAGGATAGATATTTTTTTTAATTTGCAAGACATATTGTTAAGCTAAGAAATGTTTGAAACATTTTAGTGTTTTTGTCTTTTGCAAATGAGTGCTAATAGAAACAATCATACAAACCTAATGAAGAAACTTCTAACAGGTCTGGTTTAAAGGCTTCCATGCAGTGCTGTAAAAAGAGACATACTTTAAAGTTTTTTTAAATCACATTTTTTCCCACATCATTCACCTCATTTTTAAAAAATATTTCCAATACCATCAGATTTTCTGACATATTTAAAGTTGATGTCATAACATGAAGTGTACTACCATGCTTAATTCTATAATCCTTTCTTTCCAATAACAAATAGTGATGCTTTTGTTATTGGAATCATGCTGCATTTGTTTATAGCTTTATTTTGTGTTACCATGTCACATCTCTCTGTTATTGCCATATGCAGTGTTGTCTTGGCATTTGAATTACTGGCCAGCTGAAATATTGGAGTTTTTGCTAAGCCTCGGCTTGAAAGCTGTGCCTGCTTTCATCAATTTGTCCCTGTTGGAAGCACTTTGGCACGGATAAGACATTCTTCTCACAGCCTAATTCAGTCCATTTCACCCAAACAGCCATCTAAACAATCTAAAATGCCCCCAGTGGAAGTGCTAGACCAGAGTCTGCTAACTAGAGGAGAGAGAATGTGTGCCTAACTGGACATCTGTGGCAGCCCAGTCTGTTTCCTCTGACATTCTGCATTGTTGATGGTATTGTTGAATCTATGGAGGAACATTTTATATATTAACAAAGGTTATTGCTGCATAAGAGATAAAAAGGAAAATAAACAATAAAAAAAAATTTGCATTATTATTGAGGAAAGCTCCTGGTGCAGAATAAGGCGAAGGGCAAAGAAGACAAGTGTCATATCTGTCTCAGCAGTTGGACTGATTGTAGCAGGCGACACCCTCTCATTCTGTACTAAAATGGAAAACTGATATGGCAGAACACGTTCAAAAGCTGAAGCCTATAGCCTGCGGTATGCTTCATTTTTTCTGCCTGCCGTTACTTTCGGTTAAGTGTTTTAGCCTTTCTGAATATACTAGACTTGCCATGAATGAAATTCTACCTGGGCTGCATTTAAAAGCATTGTATATGTAATGATACGTTTACATGACAACAATGTACTAAAAATAGATTTTTTTTTAGACGACAATATTGTCAAAACAATCCCCATTCACACAGATCTAAAACACTTATGCGTGCCAGGCCAGTAGTTGGCGATGACAATTTGTAAAGAAAGACTATGCGCCTATAGACTGAACACGTAATATGCGTGTACATGACGTCACCGTTTTCATAAATTCGTGTTTTTGTAGTTTACAAGGAGAGGGAAAACTTGCACTTTGAAACAGCGTTTTTAGTCATTTTTGTGGGTCCGTGTGAACGGAGATCGTTTTGACCAAAAAAAAAAAAAAAAACTTTACCATTTTTAGCACATTGTTGTCATGTAAACGTACCCTTAGTTGAAAACGAGAAAAAAAGTAGATCGTACAGACCATTGGTGCCAATGGTTTCTATGATCTACAGTACTTTAAGCATATAGTGCTTTTGGGAAAAACAGTACAGCTGACCCAGATCTGTAGACCAATGTTGTGCTGCATTTTGTCTCCAAACACACACCTGTTTCAAATTATTGACTTTTTCAGTTTGAGTTTCTACTAAAAGGTTGTGCCATATAAGGGAGATAAACAAAATGTATACTGTTGAGAGTCTTCCAGGACCAGAGTTGAGAAACACTACTGTAGAGGTTGGTGTGTATCTTTAAAATCTTTAAAACTCCATTGAAAATGCAGGTACCATCTGACCTCCTTGTATATCCATTTTTGTTTCCACCTTCATCTTGTGTTATTTTTTTGGCATCTTCTACAAGAAAGTCATATACATCTGGGACGGCATGAGGATGAGTAAACAATGAAAGATTTTGTATTTATTTGGTGGATTATCCCTTTAAATGAATTTCACTGAAGAAGAGAACGTATACTATATTATATCTACAGTACTATTTGTACTAATGTACTCCTAATTCTCATGATAATTCTCATAACTCATGTTGCACTATAGAATTTTTTTGTCTGATTTCTAGGATCAGGATGGTCCTCTTCCTACAGCCAACAAGCAAGTAGCAAATCATGGTTCATAGCTGTGAAAGGTAAAAACAGTGATACCTCATTTGCTACACAAAGCAAATAGCACAACAGCACGTCATGGCCATACTGAACTCGATATCCAAGGAGAATGTGTCTCTCCAGTGCTCTTATTGCAGAATACATTACATTGTGAAATTGGCTAAGCAGGGCTTCAAAATACAGGAGATGGAATTCCGCCCCACTAGCCAGATACCATAATATCAGTAAATGATAGTAAGATATGCATTGTGTTCCTCTTACCTCCTCTTTTCTTGACATCAATATGGAGCCCACTGGTGTAAGGCTCACCTCTTTATCGACCTGGAGCAGTGCAAAGAATAGAAGTGCATTACCTCTACCTTTCACTGCAGAGACTTATCCCAGATAAGTGATTTTAATCACACCGACCAGTGCTATTGATCAGGAAGGTGTTGTGTTCAATATAAAACTAATTTTAGAGCCAATTACTCATTAATAAGAATGTCCTGCCCCTCTCTGAACACGTCTGATTTGTCTCGGCAGCTAATGGGTATAAACGTACAGTGCAGAGGGGAGTTCGATTCAATTATCAGTGCAAAATAAGGGTTGAAGATTTTGCTATTCTCTTTGTAGTTCACAAGTGGAAGCATGCTATCTAAAAGAATTTTACATTGCCTCAAATTAACTGTTAAAAAAGTAGAAACATAACTTTCATATCCACAAACAGGCTATTGGCACACCATACAGCCTCTGTTTTGCCATGCCATGGGGTGTGGTATTGAAAACATTACAGGACAGGTGGCAGCTGCAGCCATAAAGTCTGCACAATGGAGGATGACAATGAAGGGATGCAGTCAATGAGCATTGCAAAGGGTCATGAAAGCACTACAGGCCCTTTGTGAGAAGTCATCGTCTGTTTGAGCTTTATGGCACCAGGCAGAGGTATCAACCAAACACTTTTGCTCCGCTGGAAACAACAAACAGAAAGCATGAACATGCAATCAACTGATTACATGCCACTTTATGTCAAGGAGACAAACCTGTTGTATTTGTAAAGTTGTGTTTTTCATTTGGAGCGACTATAGGCATTAAGTAAGAAAATTCCAGCCTGAGGGGTTCAGCTGTCCGTATACAGATTTGGAAATTGGTGTATTTTTAAAATATGCAGTAAAACTGTCATAGTCCATCTGTAACTAATTGGTGCTGCCAAGATAGTGGTGAAAACTGGAAACACTGAAATGTTATTTTTTGGGGGAGAAAAAATCCAAATGCTAACAAGGTCAAATTAGCAAAATATGTCTTAACTGCGACCCATTGTCTCCTGAGAGGCCAAATTGCTGGAGTATCCTGAAACAGAGAGAGAGATTGATTGGAAAGTTAAGTGAGAGGTGTTTGGGCATGGTACTGAGAGAATGAGAGAGAGAGCTCTGACTGCTAGCCAGCCGTTAGTGCTGCAGATCTCATCTGTCCTCATTACTGCCTCTTGTTTCCCCACCAAGGCTACGAGTGAACGGCAGACTTCAGCAAAGGAGTGCTCTTCTGCACCCATGCATCAATGATACCAAATTGCATGTTGGATTGGTCTCTTCCTCCAGGCTGGCTCCTCTGAGAATGGACCAAAGCATATTGTGTGTGGCTAGGAAGAGAGTCCATGCTACAAATTATTTCCATTTTCCAGTATGCAATCTATTACTGTTCTCTTTTGCAGATACAGCAAGTCAATGCAATCTAACATTGGATATCACCTCGGATTATGGATGCAACGATGCTGTGGAAAAAGTCTGTGTGCATCATATTTCTTTCTTCATTCCTTTGTTTTCATTGCAGTGCACCTGAGCTACATGAAAGGCGTTCACTCTTAAAATAAAAAGACTGCACTTTGGTCTGTTTCAGTGCAAATACAATATTTATCAGTGTATCTCTTTGCAGTACACAACAGAAGAATGAGTTACTTTTGGTCCTACAATTCTTTTGTTAAATAAATCCAAAATCATGCTATTTCAGTGATATAGTCAAGCTGTATGTGAACAAAATTAAATGTTCCACCTATGGTTTTATATTCCTCTCAGGTTAGGCTGCAATTGCATTCTCTTGAGTAATTTGTATTTGACACTCCACTTCAACAGTGGCAGTATTGTAATTGCTCAGAACAGTCATGGTTCTGCATTGTGAGATATCAGCAAAGCACAGTGAGCTGAATCTCTGCTTGAATTTATGCTTTTCCAATGAGACAGTTGCTAAATGTACTAACACTTTGCATACACAAATTATCCACCATGCGTCCGCTTAACACATTCTGGTTTATACGAGCTGTGTTAACTGGTAAATGTGACAGAGGTGCATATTAAGGTTGAATTATTTGTTTATGCATTTATTTGATCTCTTATTTCCCTCATTGATTATGTTTTCATGTTCTCAAGTAAGTGGGGAAATTGGTTTTGTATTGTAGTCAAAACACCATATGCAACAACTTGAAGGACTATCAGCTTTGTCAGAATACACTATAAAACACTGTATTATACATAATGGGTCATTATGTTGAACTATTTTTAAAACCCTGCAGTTTCCATTACTGACTTATTTCTATTGAAGATAATTTGGCCAGGACATAATAGGCTCAGTCCACAATTTCTCACTCATTCACTATTCCCTATATAGTGTGATAGTGTAGTGTGTCCCTGTTATGATCGTCACATATACAGTCAAACCAAAATTTATTCAGACACCTTGAACATTTCATTTATTTTTACAGTTTATTCACTATAGTTTAAAAAAATGGTAATAAAATATGACAAGATCTCAGAGTTAAACTGTGTCAGAAAGAATTAATCTTAATTATGTCAGATAACACTTAAGCAAAACCTGGTCAGGTCAAAGTGTCTGAATAATTTTTGGTCCCAAATTTTTTATAAATTTTACTGGTAGTCCACTGTATGAAGAATTTTTGGGTATAATATGTCACAGTTTACTTTATTTTGCTATCCTCACTTACATAAATGAACTATACTGTCCTGCAACCACGAGTAAAAAAAATATATATATATATATCTTGTGTCTGAATAATTTTTGGTTTGACTGTATGTTCTTTATTTTACATGTATTTTGTCTTGATAATGATGATTAACCTAATTTTGGAATTATACGTGTCAGTTTTGTGTTATCATGGATGGTTTGACAATATTAAAAATCTTTGTTCTTTTGGTCATGTTTAATTTATTTGTTTATAATGATTAAAAAAAAAAAAAAACTGCCAACAAGAATCAACACAAGTTCTGAGTTCACAATAATGCAACAAGCAAACATTCCACTCTGTACATTTGTGCTCATAAGTTTACATACCCCTTGCAGAATCTGCAAAAATATTAATAATTTCAACAAAATAAGAGGTATCATAAAAATTGCATGCTATTTTTAATGACCCTGTTCAAAAGTTTTCATACACTTGATTTTTAATACACTTTGTCTTACCTGAATGATCCCCGACTGTTTGGCTTTCCAGCATCTTCTGCATGTTTAACCCTTTTCAGCTGTGGGTTTATGATTTTGAGATCCAACTTTTCATACTGAGGACAACTGAAAGACATACACAACAATTACAAAAGCTGCAAACATTTACTGATGCACAAGAAAGAAGATGCATTAAGATCCGGGGGGTGTAAACATTTGAACAAGATGATGATGTGTACATTTTTCTTATTTTGATTAAAGACCCTTTTTTTTTTTTCATTTAGTATTGTCCTCCAGAAGCTACAGAAAATACTTACATGTTTTCCAGAAGACAAAAAAGTTTAGATCCCTGGCTCTTAATGGATTGTGTTTCCTTCTTGAGCATCAGTGAATGTTTGCAGCTTTTGTAATAGTTGTGTATGAGTCCTTCAGTCATCCTCAGTGTGAAAAGATGGATCTCAAAATCATACAGTCCAAATAATGTGCAGGAACTAGAGTTTTTTTCTGAAGAACAGTGGGCGGTTTAACTGCTCAGTACAAACAAGGGACTCGTGAACAACTATCACAAGCTATTATTTTGTCTTGTGGACTATAAGTAAACATCTGATATGTGAAATTGCTTATTCAGGACAGTACAAAATAAAAATAATGTAATTTTTATGATCCCTATTAATTTGTTAAAATTACATTCTTTTTTTGTGCAGATTCTGCAAGGGTTATGTAAACTTTTGAGCACAAACATATTTTTTTGACTTTCATATATTTAAAAAAAAATGGCTGTACACTACAAATCAAAGAAAATTATGGGTTTAAAGGGGACCTATTATGCCCCATTTTACAAGATGTAAAATAAGTCTCTTATGTCCCCAGAATGTGTATGCGAAGTTTTAGCTCAAAATACCTCAGAGATAATTTTTTATAGCATGTTAAAATTGTCACTTTTAGTGGTTGAGCAAAAACGAGCCGTTTCAGTGTGGTCCATTTAAATGCAAAGAAGCTGCTGCGATCGGCCTAAGAGGGCGGAGCTTCACGAGCTGATTCACCGGTGACAGGATTCAGTCAGGACGCACTATTCGGTTGTTAAGTCTGAAGTCACGCGGCAGCGCTTCCGGGTCCAAACGCTCTATCTCATACCACAAGAAAACAACAAACGGTGCTAATATACACACACGAAAATTATAATCACAACCTTTATCTCCATACCAAAATCCCAGATGGCCAGACAGTGATTCATCTTTTATAAATTGTTAAAATATTAATATCTGTAACGCTGTGAGCATGGAGACCGTTGTGTAGACTGTAAGTATTTTAAATGTTAAACTTTAAGATGTTAAATGTTTATTATGAATAAATAGTGCTCATAAACGGCCGTCGACATGGCATTCTCAAGTGAAACGAGTCGAGGCTTGGACCCGGAAACGGCGTTCCTTATGTCACAAATTAACAAGCGGATAATGTCAGAAACTGCGAATATGCTGCATGGAGATAGAACAGGTATAGTTTAGTTAAATTACGGTTATAAGTTTTATCCACTAACTAACAAGCCTGTTGTACCGGCCAAAATTATACAGATGAGTTTTGTGACGTTTATTGTACTTCACACTAAAGATGAAGTGTCCGTTTTCACTCAATCACTGTAAGAGCTTAATAAAACACTGCAAGTGTGCATTAAAATATTATCCATAAACTCTCTCACTTTCCCTTCTATTATCATCACCAACATAGGGAATAACACAGAAACACTCGTTACAACTAACAGTAAACAAATATATAAAGACCTTATGCCTTTCGGGTGGTGCTTAATAAACTTTATACCCGTGAATAAACTCAGATGAACTGTAATAAAGTGCCTCACCTTCATTACTGCCATATCCAGTATCACTCTGGAGTCTTTAAGCTGGATCACGAACAGTTTTTACTTGTATATCATTGAGTAGCATATTATTAGCACAGTCTCTGTTTTGTATTGTCCCTTTGTATTGATAATCGTTCTCTAAGCAGTCCGGTGTGAAATGATTCGCGCAGACATAAACGAATTTCGACAGAACTGATGGAGCATTTTCCTGGAAAACCAAGGAAAATCCACCTCGTTTTCAGCAGCTCAGATTTAGGTAGTAAATGAAGAGAGCTATGTGGATTAATCCATCCAGCTACATAACACCTAAAACGCTTGGGAGACATTATCATCAGTGCAGCAATGGCGGACTTGCTGTGAACACGCTCAGGGTGGTTCTATGTTCAAACGTCAGTGTCTGTCAACATTCGTGGGCGGGGCCTGTGGCTTTTGTGATGTCACACTGCCAGGGATTTGGAAACGGCTTGTTCTGAGACACTGCTTATGATCATAGACTGTAAAAAAAGATGGACGACGCGACGCCGCTTCCTTCCATTGTAATGAACTGAAGGTAAAACGGACGATCATGGGCGTTGACATGTTACGCAAAAACGTCAGTTTTGGAGCCTGGGCATGCGCAGACAGAATCGTCAGTGGAGCCCGGAGGCGGAGTCGCGGTATCAAACTTCCGCCCAGACATCTGCGTCATCAAGATCAGATCACCTATTTGTTTTATTATCTATTGTTTATTATATTTTTCATTTCCTCCTCCCTTTTTCATTTGGTTTAAACGATGGCTTAATTACATCTGGCAATAAGGAATTTACATTTATTTGAATGTTTATTAATGCACATTGTTCATTTTTAAACTAAATTACTGATAACTAGGTCAAAACAACATATCGTAATTGATGTACAGTGGGTACGGAAAGTATTCAGACCGCCTTACATTTTTCACTCTTTGTTATATTGCAGCCATTTGCTGAAATCATTTAAGTTCATTTTTTTTCCTCATTAATGTACACACAGCACCCCATATTGACAGAAAAACACAGAATTGTTGACATTTTTGCAGATTTATTAAAAAAAGAAAAACTGAAATATCACATGGTCCTAAGTATTCAGACCCTTTATCATCCTTGAGATGGTTCTACACCTTCATTTGAGTCCAGCTGTGTTTGATTATACTGATTGGACTTGATTAGGAAAACCACACACCTGTCTATATAAGACCTTACAGCTCACAGTGCATGTCAGAGCAAATGAGAATCATGAGGTCGAAGGAACTGCCTGAAGCGCTCAGAGACAGAATTGTGGCAAGGCACAGATCTGGCCAAGGTTACAAAAAAATTTCTGCTGCACTTAAGGTTCCTAAGAGCACAGTGGCCTCCATAATCCTTAAATGGAAGACGTTTGGGACGACCAGAACCCTTCCTAGAGCTGGCCGTCCGGCCAAACTGAGCTATCGGGGGAGAAGAGCCTTGGTGAGAGAGGTAAAGAAGAACCCAAAGATCACTGTGGCTGAGCTCCAGAGATGCAGTCGGGAGATGGGAGAAAGTTGTAGAAAGTCAACCATCACTGCAGCCCTCCACCTGTCGGGGCTTTATGGCAGAGTGGCCCGACGGAAGCCACTCCTCAGTGCAAGACACATAAAAGCCCGCATGGAGTTTGCTAAAAAACACCTGAAGGACTCCAAGATGGTGAGAAATAAGATTCTCTGGTCTGATGAGACCAAGATAGAACTTTTTAGCCTTAATTCTAAGCGGTATGTGTGGAGAAAACCAGGCACTGCTCATCATCTGTACAATACAGTCCCAACAGTGAAGCATGGTGGTGGCAGCATCATGCTGTGGGGGTGTTTTTCAGCTGCAGGGACAGGATGACTGGTTGCAATCGAGGGAAAGATGAATGCGGCCAAGTAAAGGGATATCATGGATGAAAACCTTCTCCAGAGTGCTCAGGACCTCAGACTGGGCCGAAGGTTTACCTTCCAACAAGACAATGACCCTAAGCACACAGCTAAAATAACGAAGGAGTGGCTTCACAACAACTCCGTGACTGTTCTTGAATGGCCCAGCCAGAGCCCTGACTTAAACCCAATTGAGCATCTCTGGAGAGACCTAAAAATGGCTGTCCACCAACGTTTACCATCCAACCTGACAGAACTGGAGAGGATCTGCAAGGAGGAATGGCAGAGGATCCCCAAATCCAGGTGTGAAAAACTTGTTGCATCTTTCCCAAAAAGACTCATGGCTGTATTAGATCAAAAGGGTGCTTCTACTAAATACTGAGCAAAGGGTCTGAATACTTTGGACCATGTGATATTTCAGTTTTTCTTTTTTAATAAATCTGCAAAAATGTCAACAATTCTGTGTTTTTCTGTCAATATGGGGTGCTGTGTGTACATTAATGAGGAAAAAAATGAAAAATGATTTTAGCAAATGGCTCCAATATAACAAAGAGTGAGAAATTTAAGGGGGTCTGAATACTTTCCGTAGCCTACCCACTGTATTTTAAATATATAAATTATACATAAATTAAAATTCTACTTGTAAAATAATATTCTGTTTCTAGAGCAATAATATTTTTGAAACCGCAGTCAAGTTGAACTAACTTTACAGCAGATCGATTGCTGTAGACAGTGCTCTTTAATTAACTAGAGTAGGATTAGTTTTGTCCTGATAATTATTATTTTACACCCATAAAAATAATTAGTAACTGCCAGATAACGATCACCTGCTTTTTCCCGTCATGGCTAACGTTAGCCGTGTTATCTTGCTAATAACATTTATTAATTCGCTTATAAAGCCCACATTTAACGAGACCGAAAAAAACTCAGTGATCCGTCAGATCCGTAGGTCGGTTAGAACAGTTTACTGCTGAACAACTCATTTTGTCAGTGAGAAATAACACAGAAATCGAAAAATAATAGTTATTTATCTTCAATCTCCCCTCGAAGCTCCGACAGTCCTCAGAGAAGCTGTCAATCAACTGTAATCAAACTGATCACAAAAACGAACTATTGAATATATATCAGCGTGATAACAACTACCTTAAATGACCAAAACCATCTTTCGGAAAATTTTATTGTAAGTGTAATTAATTTTTTTTATTTTGACAAGTGCCATTCGTTTGCATTGAGAGGGCGGGGTTTATGACTTATACTGCATCCAGCCACCAGGGGGCGATCAAAGAGCCCGCAGCTTCACTTTTCAGGACGTATGAGGCACACCCGCTTTTTATTTATGGGGATTAAAAAAAAAAGGAGTGGGCGAATTATTATCACTATAGGGTGGTTGTGTACACACACTGCCAACACACATTTATGTCCAAACAATTCACATTTATGTGAATTTTGCATAATAGGTCCCCTTTAAATTATTGAATACTAATACTACAGTGCACTATAGAGAACATAGAGGCTACATACAGTGCTCAGCATAAATGAGTACACCCCCTTTGAAAAGTAACATTTGAAACAATATCTTAATGAACACAAAAACGATTTCCAAAATGTTGACAAGACTAAGTTTAATATAACATCTTTTTAACTTATATTATTAACCTTACTTTAAAGTTATAACTTAGATTGCACATTTTTCTGTTTTACTCAAATTAGGGTGATGCAAAATGAGTACACCCCACAACAAAAACTACTACATCTAGTACTTTGTATGGCCTCCATGATTTTTAATGACAGCACCAAGTCTTCTAGGCATTGAATGAACAAGTTGGTGACATTTTGCAACATCTATCTTTTTCCATTCTTCAAGAATGACCTCTTTTAGAGACTGGATGCTGGATGGAGAGTTATGCTCAACTTGTCTCTTCAGAATTCCCCATAGGTGTTCGATTGGGTTCAGATCAGGAGCCAATGAATCCCTTTCACACTGTTCTTCTTCAGAAATCCAACAGTGGCCTTAGATGTGTGTTTAGCATCATTGTCATGTTGGAAAACTGCACAACGACCAAGGGCACGGATTGATGGTAGCATCTTCTCTTTCAGTATAGAGCAGTACATCTGTGTATTCATGATACCATCAATGAAATGCAGCTCCCCGACACCAGCAGCACTCATGCAGCCCCACATAAAGACACTGCCACCACCATGTTTCACTGTTAGCACCATGCATTTTTCTTTGTATTCCTCACCTTTGTGACACCATACAGTTTTGAAGCCATCAGTTCCAAAAACATTTATCTTTGTCTCATCACTCCAGAGTATAGGGACCCAGTAGTCTTTATCTTTGATAGCATGGGCCCTGGCAAACTCTAGGTGGGCTTTTTTGTGCCTGGCCTGAGAGGCTTCTTTCATGGACGGCACCCATGCATGCCATTCCTCTGCAGTGTACGCCGTATTGTGTCATAGGAATTAGTCACCCCAGTTTGGCTTTCTACTTCTTTAGATAACTGCAGTGAACTTGCATGCAGATTTTCTTCAACCCTTCTCATCAGAAGACGCTCCTGTCGAGGTGTTAACTTCCATGGACAACCTGGACGTCTCTGTGAGATGGTTGCAGTTCCATCTTTTTAAAATTTTTGTACCACTTTTGCTACAGTATTCTGACTGATAAGTAAAGCTTTGCTGATCTTCTTGTAGCCTTCACCTTTCTGGTGTAAAGAAATTATTTTCTTTCTCAGGTCTTTTTGACATTTCTCTTCCATGTGGTGCCATTGCTGACAGCATGAAATGGAAAGGGGTTTTAACACCCTTTTATAGTCAACTGTCTGCAGGGCACCTGTGTAATGAATAATTAGACTCACCTGTGGTTGAATTCTTGTTCAATTAGACATTTGTAGTCTAAAATTTAGCTTTGCTCCAGAGACTTTCAGTGGGGTGTACTCATTTTTGCATCACCCTAACTTGAATAAAACTGAAAATGTTGTTTTCTAAGTTATATTATTAACCTTACTTTCATGTTATAAGTTAAACAGATGTTAAATAAAACTTAGTCTTGTCAACATTTTGGAAATTGTTTTTGTGTTCATTGAGATATTGTTTAAAATGTAACTTTTCAAAGGGCATGCACTCTTGCGTTAGTCTACATAAGGGGCAACAGAGCTCCAGATGTTTCTTCCATTAAACCGCATATGTTATTATTCTGGTAAATTACTATAAATATATTTAAAAGCCTAAATTCAAACTGTTCATCATATAAAGTGATTGTGTCTCTTCAGAAAATTTGGACTAAACCGCTCAATTCATATCAGTTTTGCTTTCTCTTCATGGACTTTTTGAAGCGTCAAAGTGGTAGTCACGTAGCCGTCTATGGAGGGACAGAAAGCTCTCAGATTTCATCAAAAAGATCTTCATCTGTGTTCCCGAGATGAACGAAAGTCTTACAGGTTTGGAATGACATGAGGGTGAGTAATTAATTACATATTTTTCATTTTTGGGTGAACTAACTCTTTAAATGCGCTTCTCTGACACATTTTAGAATGCAACGACGCTTGACAGAGCTTGTTTAATGTTGTTTACTTACTTGCGTAGAGTAGGTTTCTGGCCTTATCTGCAAAACATAACTTCATATCGTTTTAAAATAACTCGTTTACCTTTTTTTAGCATTATGCAGAGGTTTAGGGAAGACAGATGAGGCATAAGAGGAATGAGAGGAGATGTAATTAAACGTAAAGAATCCTCCAGGTGTTTCTATCGCAAGGTCGAAGCATGAAACGCTGCTGATGAGCTGTGAACGTCCGCGCGCCTCCGCACCACATGCTAGGCCCAACAATGGCGCACACTTAAAGGAAAACGCAACAGATTCCTAGCTGAAAAGCGTTGTAACACCGTGCTCTGAATCGATGAAGCGCACCGTTGCCCATCACATAATGATATATGAGTGTACCTACGGGATTACTGAGGCAACAACAGCCCTGGGAGGGTCTAACGGACCGATGAAAGCAACAAGAGAGTCGAGCAGTATCACACAAGCATGACAAACATGAATGAAACCCTTGTGCCTGCCCTGAACTAGGACTCGATTTCACTCACAGAACGATTTACTCACAAGGTATTGAAGCATTATCTCTTCTAAATTATGTTCTTTGTGTTATCTGTCACACATTTAATTTGACAGAACTATAATGAACTTAAGCACAATATGCGAGAAAAGTGACCCTAATACTACCCACAATTCAGAGACTAAACAAACCGAAACATTAGAAATAATGTAAACAAGGACTAGCAGCATATACGCCACATAGGATGGTTCTTATTCTAAAGAATAGCCATTCACCCTTTGATTGTGGAGTTTCATTGGATGCTCATGTTCAAGTGGTTACTTTTGTGTAGCTAATGTCAGTCTTTTCCTCTCTGAAATTTAGCTTTTTTTGACTCTGCAAAACAAATTTTTGACCAAGGTGTTTGAAATGTATAGTGGCAAAGTTTTGATTAAAATCTCAAATTATTAATCTCAAAATATGAATGATTTTTATTGATTGATTTAACAGGGTATGACTGTGTTCTGCCATCATTCAGCTTTGGATGAACATAAGCTAAAATTATATAAAATAAAATATTTTGCTGGTTTGACAAATAACTTATACATGGATTTTAAACTCTAAATTAAAAATTTTGTTTATATTTTTGTGATTGTGTAATGCAAAATGTGTGTGTATATACATGCATATATGCATACATATATATTAGGGCTGTCAATGGATTTTTTTAAAATTGCGATTAATCACACACTTATCGTGAAATTAAGCATACACCATTTATCTTGTTTAACATGTCCATTTTACCATCATTGCCTATATCCAACAAAGTAAACCATCAGATTGAAGTGTGAATTTCACAAAAATGTATTTTTCAAGATGTCTTTCTAAAAAAGGACACCAAATAACCAAATTATATGATTTAATATAATTCATACATTTATGTACACCAAAGCATCCATACATTTTTTTTTTTTAAAAATCAACAATGCTTTATAGGTTTTTCAGATACAGAAATTGAACAAAGTAATCAATATAAAATAACTGCATAAAAACTAATTTGAATAATTAAATAAAGATGAAACATTAAGTTACAAAAGCTATTCAGTCAAGAGTGATTTCTTCGTCTTTTGATTAACATTAAACACAAAGCAGGAATATTAGACAGTTGTCCCTTTAAGACATAATTCAAAGATACAGTACACTGAGACTGATACACGTGCTGTCTGTCTCGTTTTTCTCTTAAAGGTGCTATAGCGGATGTTTTGTTTTATACATTTTTGCAATATTACTTGAAACTGTCTTTACTAACTTAAAAACCCATCGTAGCGAGTATCCTAACAAACATAGTAGGTTTGTTGGGATACTCGCTACTATGGGCATGTTGACATAATTGTTGTGTGAATTTGTCCTAGGGGCAAGACTTGAAAGAGAATTTGACCGAGAGTATTTACGCGCTGTGACGCAGCTCTCCGTGAACTCGCTTAGGATGAGCGCACAAACAAATCTCACAGAGCGCGTGAGCTCTCTTTCGCGTCTTACGGATGAATGTTTAAATTGTCATGGTTTAAATGAGTTTAGTTTAAACAAAGATAGCAACGTGAGATGTTCAGGTCTCACCTGCGCTCGCGCGCTATCAACACCCGGGTGATGACGGCGTAAATGACTGGGCATAGAGCATTTTTTCCATGTTCTTTTGATCATCGCTGTTGTAACGTATTGGGAAACCAGAATGCACATCCATCGACTGAAACATACATTAGCCGAATCCGTTTGTCTGTTTTGCACGTTGTTTTTTTTTAACAAACCCTATTATAAATGCGTCGTCAGATTTGGGATGAACCGCGGTGCAAGCGCGTGCCGAACCGTGGGTGGAGAATCGAACGGTTCCATCCCTACAGCAACATACACAGGTTCCGTTCAGACAGGAACAGCGCGATGCGGGAGGGCTCGGGCTCTTCAGTTACAATGACAGAATATGACAGAGTGTTTGTGTTTTAAAGCGAAACAGACACTGGAATGAATAATTCTCTCTGCCATAATCAGCAAGATCATCTAACTGTGTGACGTAAATTACGTTATGACGCAATTTCACATGCTTTTGTAATTGTTTTGCGTCAAATTTGCCTTAAAATATTTTAACGCGTTAAGGATTTTGAATTAATCGCATGTGTTAACGTTGACAACCCTAATTAAATATATATAAATATACATTTGTGTGCAGTCTTTTTTTCCCAGTGGTTTTTGCAAGGGTGCAGCATTAAATTTAAAAGACAATTTTAAATGATCCAAGCATATGGGTCTCAAAGGTTATGCAAGACCGCCCTTTAGATAGAGCGTGAAAATTGCTATTTAGGTCATGAGGTGTTAATAATGATTTCTTTAGTCAGGCCACCAAAAGCGTGTTAATAGGTGGTCAAATAGAATATGTTTTAAAAAAAGTGCTAAATTGTGCAAAATGCTTCAAGTTCTTTTAAGTAAATAAATGATCTGGTTTGTCTGGTTTTGTTGCCCACAATGGCAGTTTATCAGTTTGATTGAATTATTCCTTAGGGTTTCCACAGCAACAAGGTAGCAAAAATCTCCCAGTATTTTGAGAGTCAGCAAAGTCAAGGATATCATATAAGTCAAGTCAAGTCAAATTTATTTATATAGCGCTTTTTACAATTGGTAATTGTTTCAAAGCAGCTTTACATATTAGAAGCACAGAAAAAAGATAAGTGGTTAAAAATAAGCTGTACAAGCAAGCGTGGTAATATGTAACATATACAAGATGGTGCTACATTAAGCCAATGTCGGCTGACTCCCAGGGGTGGAAAAAACCCCCTAGGAGAAAAACCCAGTGTGGTAACACTGGGAAAAAAGTCCTAGGAGGGAAAAAACCCCTTGGAAGATATATATAATATATGTAAATGGATATG
>RJVU01036043.1:950587-1019944 GCA_003731715.1 Anabarilius grahami
TATAAAGTGTGTGAAATTGAAATGGAACTATTTATCAGAACATATCGTATTCCATGCATGCTTTGCTTCAAACGTCAGTCTAAGAAAGCTTCTTAGAAAATCTTTTTGTGCAGTGATGTCCAGTGGGTTTTTCAAAAAGCAGGCCTTTATTTTTTCATTCAGTCATTCAGTGAGCAGGTAATAAACACAGCATTAGTGCTAAATACAGATGAATGTCAGTGCAGGATTGTCTTTAAAGCCAGCTTTAATCAGTTAGAAGTCCCTCCAGTGGGATCAGCAGCGTGTGAAGATATTAACTTACCCTGCCACTGTGCAGCAGGCTTGATCCACATGTATGAGGGTGTAAGCCTTTTATGAAGAGATTGAAATTAATTATGAGACATGCGTGCTACGTGTGTGTATAAGAGAGGGAGTATGAATTTGCAGACCTCAGAAATGGCCAACAACTGGATTAGTTTTATTTCGAGACAATACCTCTGTATGAAATGGATGAGTGCCAGTGAAATATAGCAACAGGTTTGTTTCTGTGTAATCTCCTGTCTCAAATGCTTATCGTCCAACATGAGGGATGTGCAGAATCATAGAGGAAGTATGAGAGACGCGTGTGGGCTGGGGTTTAGAAGGTAATTGCACAAGTAAATCTGGCTGAAGTATACAGTTGTCAGGCTTCCCAAAACCCCAAAAATGCCTGACTATGCTTATTTGAGGGTTTGTGTTTGATAGCGTGGGTCTATGACTGTGTGCGAATGAGTTTAACAACAGGTCGCCACTTTGGCTCTGACACAGCTGTGCAGATGTGGTTAATTTGTTATCCAAATCTCGGAGAGAAAAAAGGATGTAGATTTAATTAAATGAACAATATGTGAATAATATATCAGCAAAGCATTCCTGTCATTAACTTTAGAACATTGTCTTTTAAATTATAATTTTGCATGAAGTATGGTGTTGTTAGTCAAGCCAAACTGTTGTTTTTAGCATCTTGTTTCATTGATAGATGTTTTGATTAGATGCAGGTGTAGCCTCATTTCTCGGTTGGCTGCGAAACAAACCTCTGCAAACACATAGTCCTTGTTTAAGGTGCAGCTACAATGATTAATAAACCGCTAGAATGAATCAACAAGAAACATTCTATCGATGTTAGCACGCTGTCACAAAAGCCTAACCTTTGACACAAACCAGGTGCAAGTACTCATGTTATTGAGCGTGTTTACTGTCTTACTGTATCTGAAGAGCTCAGTGAGACAGCACTGACTCAGATCCAGCTCTTCCCCTCGAGGGATGGATGTGTTTTGCGTGGGTCGCACATACGGCTCTGGATTTACGAACATCACATGTCATTCACTGCATGTTGTCCACATTTGAATTTGATGCCTTCCCAAAAGAAGATTAGCAGCTCTGCTGGGGCTGCACTAATATGAAGTATGATCTCTTGTCACTTGCCAAGTGTTCCTTGGATCACTTTCTTCTACTTTGCACTTAACCTATGTGTGCCATGTTTTAGAAATGAGTAAATGTTTATGTGGGATTTGCCTCATTCCTTAACTAAGTTCACAGAGGCTAATTTAAGTAATTTACAGCCTTGTTTTTCCTAATCTTGTTTTCTTAATGGAAGGTTATCTTAGTCCGTGGTTACATCAACATTTTATTCCGGTTATCTCTTCCTCCAGAGCGTGCCTCCCAATCCTCAGCCCATATTGATAATAAACTCTCATCCATAGATCTCGGGTAGCATGACTTAATGTGAACATTGATCAGATTAGCAGTAAACTATCTCCCCGAAACCATATGGGACTTGGACATCTTGAGAGAAAGAAAGCTATAAAAAGTGAGATTGAATTTTAAACTCAGTGAGATCATGGATTAGTGTCCCGCCAATGACCTCTTTACTCCATAGGCACCATTTGGATTTGTGTGTATGTGTGGAAGGGATTATGATGACCAACACTCTGTGAAATGGATAGCTTCTAGGGGTCTTATTGTCTCTAGGTGACGTGTTCAAAGATGTCTTGTATAGGTAAGCCCATTAGTTCAGTCACAGAGATTGATTTATGTTTATGATTTATAGTTGAGGTGTGACTTCTAGCACTATTAAAAATGTATATATCATATTGGGTTTTTTAGTTGTTGTTTTTTTGCTGGAAATTCAACGGGGGGAAATTCTATTAAAAAAAAGTTGTCATTACCACATTGTTATTTCGATCACTGCATAGACGCCTCAGTTCAAGTGGCAGCGTGGAGCATGAGTTAACGCGGAAAGACGTCAATAAAACAGCTTGTGAACAATGTCACGTAGTATTACATTTCTTAGGTAAATGTTTCTGAGGCAAGTCATTCAGAGTCCACAGCTTGTTAGTTCGCCAGAGAAGTGAACTCTTTCGCTAAATATATGCTCTATATTAGCTTATATTCATTATATTTTACTTAACCTGTCTTGATTTTTTAAATAAATATGTTTAATGTAGGCCTATGTTTAAATAAATCTGTCATGAAAACAAGTTATGATGGCCACTGTGTAAATTCATATATTTTAACAACGAATTGGTGTAGAAATGTAATATTATAATAAGATTTAGAAGTTAATGCAAAAACTGCCTTATATGCAAGTTACATGTTTGAATACAATTTCTATGTGAGTGTTGATTATTATATGTAAAAATAAATAGCAACTGAATTTAATAGTTGTTAATTGTAACCTTTAATATTACAGTAATAAGTAAGGGTTACCTATATAGGCTAGTTTACAGCATTAGAAGAGATCCATCATTTTTGTGTACCGTTACACTCCTAATATACAGTAGACAACATTTAAAGTGGATCAAAAAAAAGTTAATCAAAGTTGTAATAAGAAGAATGTTTTAGGACAACTTTTATGAAAGGTTTTGATCCACTTCAAATGTTGATTACTAATATATATATATATATTTCAGTGGTCATTTTGTGAACCTCTTAAGGTAAACAGGAAGGTAAACATTTAACACCGTCAATACAGTTGATATTGTCAGAGAAGGGTTTGTTCATAGAGCAAACAGACCTTGTATTAAATGGATGGAGGCACTCTCAGAAACCCGTTATAAGGGCCCTCGTCTTGTCGCATGCCACTTCGATCTGTCCAGTTCAGGTGCCTGTCATTTTGATAAGTATCTGAGCAGCCCAATCACATAGACTTCAAGAAGTCGTGAGACAAAAAGCTTTGCCAAAATAGGGCAAATAACAGTCATTTGCATGGATAATAGACTTTTCTGCAAGTCCCCCCCTTTCCCCCCCATACACACTCTTTTCATTTTATTCAATAAATAACCAAGTGGCTTGTGTTGCTAGGCAACCATGACATAAGTACCCATTGCGTTGTTTTAACACAATGTCAATGCCAGGCATGGGGCCCACTCTATCTTGTGGGTATTGGAGGTTTGCAAAAGCAGCACATCTCACCTATATTGCTCAGTTAAATTTAACATGCCAGTAAATTTGAGATGTCAGTCACTTTCGTAATATAACAAAAACAATGATCAGCAAGCATACAGCATTGCAGAACAGATCTCTTTAAAGTTGATGAAATGCAATTGGTGTGCAAAATGATTTTGCACCAAAATAAGACTTTGTCAAATTGAGGGTATTGATACAAAGCTCAGGTTATGCATCAAAGCTTTTGTTTACCTCTTAATATTTTGTGTTTTACTCCACGGTGGCAGGAATGACTGGCGCTTTCTCAAACCTGTGTCCTTGAAGTGCAAGAATGCCCAGTTCCTATGCCGTTTCGCCTCCTAAAGCGAACCTGACGTCTAATCAACACCTGCAACCTCCACACCCCGGCCATGTGTCCAAGTGAGACTTCTGAAGTCATGCCAAGCTCACTCTTGCAGCGAGAGTTGAGGAAAAGGAGGGACTTTAATCAAAGCTCCACAAATATGAAATTATTTTTTCCTCCCTGAGCATTTTATAGCCTGGCCAGTGCTTTCTGGCCCTCGTGTCTCTTTGAATTGTAAGAAAGTTTTTTTTTTTCCGTTCTCCTGTCGGTCGGAGAGCAATTGTGCCTCTCAACACTAGCTTACAATGTGTATCTAGAGAGCCTTCACCTTATATTAGATTTGCCTTCACATTCTACAAAGAGGTGGGAGTACTGCACTGGCCGTTTCAGCTTTAGACAATAAATGCCCCATGAAATACATACAGATCCGCAGTAATGACCGCCATCCATCTTGGCCCGCATTTCAATGGCTTGTGCATTTACTGGGACCTTTGTGTCTTCTTATTGTTACACTGGCTGATTCAGTCGTAGCGATTTGAGCACTTGCTCAGTCCTTCTGCCTTTAGAATCTGCCTTAGAATACAGATACTTTCGATCTCATTTTCAATAGCGTACCTCTAATATCTTTGTGGACACAAGATGCCATGATAACCTCAAAGCCATTATTCATGTGGAAAAAAGCATTAGGTTTGCAACAGGATGAAATGTGCGCTACCTCTGAATGGTGTGAGAGCACAGTCAAAGACTTCTTATTTCATGTCATGCCTAAAATTCTACAGTGGTTTAATTTCAGATATATTACTAGGAATTTAGCCTTAAATACCAACAGCCTCACTTCCTCCCTGAGCTCAGCTCTGCTGCACTCCTGCATTCTCATTAGGCTGTTGGGCCATACTAATTACAATCAATCTGAGGTGACTGCGTATGTCCTTCAGAGAGGTGAGAAATGCACGGCTGTGAGATTTACGGATGTTGCGACCCAAACTGTGGGTTCAGGTAAGACACCACAGTCATAATATAGAGTTTGTACCACCCTTATGTAGATTCAGTACAGTGTAAAATACTCTAGCTTTTCCTGCCTTATCTCAGTTTTATGCCAGCTTTATTAAGCTTTAGGATGAGCACATATGCCTCACAAATATCCGTTTAGTCCTTACCCTTACCGATTAGTTTTCATATATAAAAAATATATATATATATATATTCTTTTTTCTTTATTTTTTCTTTTCTTTTCTGCCATTTGGGAAGAAGTTCCGTAATCAGGTTTCCCCCTATATATTCCCAGTGAACTCTGATATTAGAAGTGTTAAAGCTAGCAGATAGTGTCAGGCAACACGGTATGGAATTGGTTGGAGATTTTAGATGTGACCTTGTGTGACAGATTTCCACATCCTCAAGCATCCAATACAGATGGTAAGAGAAATTAAAGGAATGATTCCATTGAATTCAAATGAATTTAGTTCAGATGCGGTTTACTTGGAAAAGAGATTGTGTTAAGTTTTCCCTTTTAGAAAGATTTTGTAAAAATGATTAATAACAAACATCATTTAGTGGAGTGACAGAGTTATATGTGGTGATAAATGAATCTTTTTATATGTGTAGGGGGAAAGAAACAAAACATATTAACCGAGCATTGCCAGAGCTGCTGAATGAGTAAGCAAGTTGGTTTGACTTATTTGACTTATTGAATTTTTGTATGCACAAATAGTCATTTTGAAGTGATTATGAAAATATATGCCTTGAAGGACACTTTTTGACATAAATATTTCCATCCCTCATCACAAAGCGAAAGGCAAAAAATTATTCATCACTTCAAAAAGTAAACGAGGGCTACATGTTGCTCATGCTTGAGGAATTTATCCTGTGGCTTTCTGCATTGTGTAAATAACGTACTAAAACCAAGGCATTCAATAATGCAGGTGGGTGATAGACCCTTCTCTCAATTATTCATTTCAATTGTTCCTCTCCGTATAAGGTGTGGGTGAGGTATTTAAAGATTTATTTTCTTAGAACTCTGGAAAAAATATATAATATAATTTGCAGTGTTTTGATAGACCCAACATAATAACTATTTTATGTGTTTATGCAGTATTGCTGGAAATCAAAGAAAATATGTAGAATCACAACCAAGAAAATAGATTTTTGAACCCAAGTCTCACAGGTGAGGTACAGAACAGATAAACAGATTCCTTTATTGATATATCCATTGCTTCTGTATTTTTCCACAACGTCGAGCACAAGGCAGTTGCATTAGTTTTGTAAGACAAGATTTACAGTGAAGTAACCATATTTAGGAGAAACTTGGTCAGATTGCTTTGCCTTAGTGAATGTACTAATGCATCTGCAGAATTGATGTTGTGCTGTAGGTCATACTGATTAAATAGGCTGTGATATCATTCAGCTACATTTTTATTATTCTTTGAATTTCATGGTGTTAAGATTAATAGCATTTCAATTTTGCCGTGTTTTCTACAGTCAAACAGTTTAGCACCACACATTTCTAAAGGAAAAAATTGGCTCTATCTATATTATAATTATAAAGCATTTATTTAACAAACAGCACAAAATAATTTACATTTCTGAATATTTACTGAACATATGGTTTAAACAGCCAGTGTTGCTAACAGAGGTCTAAATATGACCTCTTAAAAGTGGCTAATTGGAGTCAGATGTTCTAATCAGACTGAGTGTGTTTTGATCTGTAATATGGAGAAAAAAAAAAGAAAACAGTTTTGCTTACCTGTTCTTCACAGTGCAATATGGCCCCATCAAAAGAGATTTCAAAGGTCTCCAGAACAAGAGTATTTGAGGCTCAGAAGACGAGAAAGGATTACAAAAGGATTTCTAAAGACTTGAGCCTCCATCTGGCCACATAGTGAGGCAGATAGAAATACAGAACTGTTGCTACTTTCCCTAAGAGTGGGCGTCCTGCAAAGATCAGTTCAAAGGCACGACATAAAATCAGACAAGACACAAAGAACCCCACGTAAAAACTGCCGCTGGTAGCTCTTGCGCTTGATAACATTGGTGTTTACCGATGATTTATCGGTCTACCATTAGAAGTGCTCTGAAGTGTTGTTTGGATGAGTTGCCATGGAGGAAACTACTACTCTTCAAAACATTACTGTTGACTCATGCTGACCGAAGATCACCTACAGCAGCGCTGGAGCAATGTTCTTTATGAAAGAAGAGGCAAACAGCTTCCTGGTGTATGTTTGCAGTGTTTGAAGAAAAGCATGATAGTGATTCAAAACAAATGATGGTTCACTAAGCTTTGCCATCCGTGACCTTAATTTTAATTTGTTCATTAAAAAATTAACTGAATTTTTTTTTTAAAGTGTTTTGGTGATTTAATTGAGGGGGTCATATGGGTAATTGAGTTTTCCCTGGTCTTTTGAAATATGTATTAAAAATAGTATGTATTAAGTGTAGAGGAACAGTCACAGAAAGAAACTGTATCCCTAAACACAGTAAAACAATCATTATAAATATATGTAAATAAGTTGTTCTTGTGTTTGGGAATAACAGTGTAGGTCCTTGTGTTGTTCCTGCTCTGCAAAAGAGGTGGTCCCATTTTTAATCAATAAGAACTTTTGTGAAACATTCCAGTGTAAGATCTGTTCCCCTGTGAGGTCTGCTAGTGCAATTTCAGTGAGCTGTCTCATTCAAACCAGAAACATATCAGCTGTATATCCATATCAGAGACGTAAGACATATGTTTCTTCCTCATTTAGTTTTGGGATTTAAGTTTAATAGTCTATTAAGGCACAGTTTTGTCAGACAAATAATAGATAGGCTACAGTGAAATCAAGAAAAGCAATGAAATCATTTATATGGAGAAAATCAACAAAGCAAGTTGTGCAGAAAGATAAAAAAAGATGGCATTCTTTCTGATCTAAAATATAATTTCATTTACTGTTGGTGAGGAATTCACATGATCATGATTAGTATCAACAAAACACCCTGTTGACGGTATATGTTTGGAAGTATAGATTTTTAAAACAAAATTTTAGGTGTTTTTTTTCCCTCTAGACGTCATAATAATTACTATTGTAATTTAGATTTGCACTATATTCATTTTACAATGAATATAGTTTGTGCTGCCCCATGTTTCAATAACAGCCTCTTTGTGAATGAACCGTTTTTGTGTCTTAGTTGAACTGGGGAAATCATTTTCATTTCTGAAGCTTTGAGGATGTGTCTATATGGTACATTGAGCTTTTCTTTTTATCCCAAAAGATCAAGGAGAATTCAATTTTTCAAGATAGGACCCCTTAATTTCTTGCACAGCTGAAAGTATGAAAGTGTTTCAGATATTTCACCTTTCCTGCGTTTAGTCAGCAACGCAGTCCGGCCTTTCTAGTGCTGCTTTTGTGTTCTGCCTTGTTGTTGTCCTCTCCCTGTGGTATCATGACCTTTGGTGCTTTCGTTCTTCCTGTTGTGATGCACCCAGCAGAGCATTACACTGAGACTGTTCACAGCTAAAGCACTGTCTGGCCGTGCCCCTTAACCTCACCTCACACACACACTTCACTCCTCAGATGTCACTGTGCATAAAAGGATACAGGCCTGCTGCATGAGTTACATTAGAAGCTCCAGTTCTAGCCTGTCTGACTCCACCCCACCATCAGTAGCAGAAGTCATACTCCCACATGAGGGCAGTGAGGGAAAGCGGCATTAATAGGGTAGAAAAAGAGAGAATCAATAGGCCTCCTCAAAGGAATTCATTTTGAGTCTAGATAGAGTCCATCTGTAGATTTTTTTTTTTTCACCCACAAATTAGCTGAATAAAGTGTCTGTAGCTTGTATGAAGGACTGTTGCCTCGACCGCCTGCTAGCTGAGCAGCATGGGAGAGGCCTACTGAATGGCGTTATCAAATGGAAAATTATTGCTTGGAATAATTAGTTTCTGCTTTGATGATTGTGCATGAATTAAGGCAGACTGTTTGGGGAAAGTGAGGTCCTCGTAGCATATTATTGTCAGTGGCACTGTAAGACTCACCCGGCGGAGCCTCAGTTATGATTGATTGCCTTCAGACCACTTCACACTTTACCCTCTGACCCCTGAATGATATTCTATTATTTTTCTTATTTCTCCTCTTGCCCTTTGTAGTGAACTCCAGGGATCTGCCCACATTGTTGTTCAGACTCTGGTGCTTCAGTGTGTAATGAGTTTGATGTCTAAGAAAAGATATTCAAGACGAGCACAATTGGTCTTGTAGAGATGAGACAATGTTTGCTCTTGACGATTCACATCCATCTGCCTTTGCCCAGAGACACAAGCATCCTCCCACTTAGATAACGGATTCCTTTATCAACTGAACCCAATTAAAAAACTGAAATCACGAGGAATTCATTTGATATCGCAGATCCTTATCATGGCCATGTGCGCACAAACGATTAAAGATGAATGGCATCTCTATCGTCATCTTTCTCCCTCTTTTTCTAAATCTAATTTACTTAGTTGATAGACAGACAACTATATATGGAAGTTACATTATGACAAATTGGTTAAATAACTTAATGAACGTAAACTGTTAATCAAGAAGGACAGAAAAGTACAAGAGTATTTTTGTTTTCCCTGAAGGATTAGGAGATAATCAAAATATATAAAATATACTATATAAGTTTTAAAGGGGTAATTCACCCAAAAACGAAAATCCTGTCATCATTTGCTCTTTATTCTGCAGAACACAAAAGATATTTTGAAGAATGTTGGTATAGGCAAACAGTTTTGGGTACNTGTTGTTGTCCTCTCCCTGTGGTATCATGACCTTTGGTTAAATAACTTAATGAACGTAAACTGTTAATCAAGAAGGACAGAAAAGTACAAGAGTATTTTTGTTTTCCCTGAAGGATTAGGAGATAATCAAAATATATAAAATATACTATATAAGTTTTAAAGGGGTAATTCACCCAAAAACGAAAATCCTGTCATCATTTGCTCTTTATTCTGCAGAACACAAAAGATATTTTGAAGAATGTTGGTATAGGCAAACAGTTTTGGGTACAATTGACATGCAAGAGAAATTTCTCAAAATATCTTCTGTTCCCATCGAGGGAGCTCGCGCTGCATCAATGACGCTTTGGGAACGCCTCTGCGTGATTGTGTCTGAAGCACGTGTGTCAACTAGTCCAATGGCGAGACAGAACGTCACAGGCTGATGATGTCACAACCAGGAAAGCATAAAAGCACATCTGGAATATGTGCTTTTCACCTGCGTTAGCTTCTGTGCCTCAGCAAGTGTCATACTGTTTGTCTTATTTATTGTTGTCTGTCCTGATTTTGTACACCAAATCATATATATATATATATAGTTTCAAATGGCGAATAAACAGGCATTCAAATCGTGTGTTCCTCCTTGCCCTCATTTCCTTACAGGTGGGAATACATAAGACTTGTGTGTTGTGTTTGGGAGTGAAACATGCTTTGTCAGCCTTCGAAGGGGGCTGTCACTAGGCCAGTCACTCACTGTGAAACAGTTTCAGAGACTCTTAGTTCTGATGGCAGCTGTGTCCAACATAATACATTTTGGCCTGCTGTACATGAGACCCTTGCAGTGGTGGCTCAAAACCAAGGGGTTTTCCAAACCCACTTCATATGATCAAGATCATGCGCCGGTGTCTGCGTACCTTGGTTATGGAGGAAAACTTGGTTCTTGTCCCAGGGTCCTGTGTTAGAAGCTCATTGTCATTGCGTCACGCTCACGTCAGATGCTTTTCTAATGGGCTGGAGAGTGTTAATTGAAGGCCGTTCAGCTCAGGGTCTATGGAGGAGTCATCATCTTTTGTGGCACATAAATTGCCTGGAGATGATGGCTGTCTACATGGCATTGAAGTACTACCTCCCAGACCTAAGAGGCCATCATGTGTCAGACAACACACTGTCCTGGGGCTGGATGCTATGGTACAGACATGGCTGGGGCTGCGTCTGTTGAAGATCCGCCGGGATGGAAAGTGTACTCCTAGTAGCGACGTACTGGCCAAGCTGAATATGGTTCTTGGACCTAGTGTCCCTCCTTGACGGCTCTCCCCTGGAGATTCCGGTCAGGAGGGACCTTCTGTCTCGGGTGGGAGGCACAGTCCTTCACCCCCGCTCGGAGATATGTAACCTGTTGGTTTGGCCTCTGAGGGGGCCCGACTCATAGACTCAGGTCTCTCAACTGAGGTTGTTGAGACCATACTTCACTCCAGAGCTCCCTCCATGTGGAAACTTTATGCCTTGAAGTGGAGAGTCTTCACTTCTTGGTGCAAAATGTGACAGTGGGATCCAGTTAACTACCCGGTTGGCTTAGTGCTAGAATTTCCTTAAGATCAGTTTTCTGCAGGGCTTTCCCCTCCCACACTAAAGGTGTATGTGGCGGCCATTGCGGCATACCATGTCCCTTTGGGTGGTGTATCTTTAGGGAGGGACTGTTAATAACGTGTTTCCTTCATGGCACTACAAGGCTAAGGCCTGCAATTCATTCCGGAGTTCCAGCTTGGGATCTGGCTATTGTGCTTGAAGGTCTATCTGTGGCTCCCTTTGAGCCCCTTGAGACGGTTCCAGAAAAGATTCTGACCTTAAAAAAAACCTTCTAGCCATTTCATCTCTAAAAAGAGTAGGGATCTTCAGGCCCTGTCGGTATCCCCCACCTGCCTTGAGTTCGCACCGGGGATGGTCAAGGCATTCCTGTACCCAAAGCCGGACTATGTCCCTAAGGTGCCGACCAATGTACCACGGACCATTGTTTTGCAGGCCTTCTGCCCTCCATTCGGAGATCAGGACCAGGAAAAGCTAAACCTTTTGTATCCAGTGAGAGCGCTGGATACTTATGTCCACAGAGCTGCCCTGTGGAGGAAAACCGATCAGCTATTTGTCTGTTTTGTATCGCCTAAAAAGGGGTTCCCTGCATCCAAACAGACAGTCAGCAGATAGATAGTTGAGGCTATTTATCTGGCTTATGAGGTTTCTGGTCAGCCTTCACCCTTGGCTGTCAGAGCTCACTCGACGAGGAGTATGGTGGCCTCCAAGGCCTTGATTTCGGGTATCTTCCTTCAAGATGTTTGTGATGCGGTGGGCTGGTCCTCTCCACTTACATTCGTAAGATTTTATAGCTTGGACCTGGGCACTGCTCCAGGTTCACGGGTGCTCATGTCCTAGTTGTGCTCTCAGTATTCCATGGACAGGCACTTGTAAGCATGGCGTTTGGGCATCATCGTTTCCAAAGTGTCATTGATGCTGCGTCATTTTACCATACTTCCTTCGGCTAATTGAAGCCAACACCAATATTCTGGATGTGCTTTTATGCTTTCCTGGTCGTGACGTCACCCGCTTGTGACGTTCTGTCTCACCATTGGATTAGTTGACACGCGCTTCAGACGCAATCACACGGAAAGCGTATTTTCCGAAAGCGTCGATGACGCAGCGTCTCGATCCTGTTTCAGGGAACTATGGTTACAGACATAATCCGAGATGTTTTGTTCCACCAAAGAAAGAAATTCAGAAAGACGTTCCCTTTCGAGAGAACTTGCGCTGCGTCAATGACGCTTTGGGAACGATAATGCCCAAACACCATGCTTACAAATGATGACATAATTTTCCTTTTATGGGTGAATTATCCCTTTAAGGTGTAGCCTACATCTACATTAAAGCAGTCAGCAATGGTGTGTTTCCCACATCTTGGTTCAATCAGAAGCATCAATTAGTTTTTGTCTTTGGTGTATTAGCAAAAAAATAGCAGTTGTTGTTGTGCTATGTAATTTGTGGAAAACAATTATTCATGTTTTGTTTTTTGTTTTTTTCCCTTAAATTTCTGCTCTGAACTTCAAAGTGTTTCAGGGTTATTTTCATTACAGTTACATTTTCAAATCGACAAACACCAAGTAAATTAGCAATGAACTCCAAAATACATCCAGACCTTGTCTGACCATAGGCAAAATAGGGAATGAATTTTTGTCAATGGAAAAAAAAAAACATGTAAAAGCATGAACCTCATGAGATGTATTAAAAAAGGAAAATGAGCTCTGCTCTTTCTTCTTGGGTAGAAAAAGAAGAAATCCAAGTAACTGAGGTTAGAGCCAAGGTCGGCGGGTATGTCGGAACTCCAACTGTGAGAGTTGAAAGACTCAAATACTTCCAGTTAAGTAAGTAGAAGCCATTAAAAGTCATGTCACTGCTGCTCCCTTAAATATGAGTAACTGATATAATCACTGGTGATGTGCACCAGCTCACGTGCTGCTCATCGCCATGCATGCTACATCCTCACAGTTCACCAACTATCTAACACCCTTGCGTCTTGCCTCTCACTGCTCAAAACATGTGCCCTGCATATGAAACAAGCCTGTGTAATCCAATCGTGAAAACGTATGCCCTAAAGAGCCACATTGGCTTGCCTATGCATGTTGATAATCCTGTTTATATAATCCATGCAATGTTGGTTGGAATAAACCTTCCGAGTGACATTTAACCGCTTTTGATGCAAACATATTCTCCAGAAATTAATCATTTTAGGCCTTACATGTAACATCCTGTGAATTTACCTCAGTACACTAATGAATGATTCTCTCTCCATCCCTGCTGCGCAGTAGGGGTCAGCACAGACCTCACCAGATTCCCAGCACTCTTGCGTCACGATTGAACTCCGGAGACTCCAGCCGGCTCTGATGAATGGATAGTGTAATGAGGAGGCACACGGCTGCAGCGCAGTAAGGTAAACCCAGCCCAGACAGTTTGCAGCTCGCAGACGGAGGGAGAATGCTTCACGCAGGCATGAGGGATCTGAAAATGGTAGAAGTCGTCTCAGTGGGAGCCTGCCTGGAATTACTTGCTCCTTTTATGAAGTGCTATGGCTAGGGAATGCTAATGAGACATTTCATAAGGCATAGAGGGCCAAGTCAAGAGCAAGGTGCCATGCCAGGAGGTATGAATGCGTGAGCTACACTTGGCTGTTGGTTTCCTTTTACTGGATGGAGATATGAGGGGAGGCCCTTAACAGGGCCATTAATCATCGGCACCTGTGTCAGGTAGACCTGAAGACATTTGTTGAGTAGTACGTTGAGACAACCTGCTTTACGGAGGCTTAACTGCTTTAAAAGAGGTTTTGGAAGTGAATATATTGCTTGGGTCTCTATATTACAGCAGAAAACCAGGGGTCCAATTCAATTATGTCTTTATCATGCATTTTCATATCAAGTCCACATGAGATACGACCATATCATAATGCTAGCATTTTTTTATGTTAGCATATGCATAGCAATGTTAGCATAGATGTTTCTTTCGCTGTAACTGTGACAGCCTGTGTTTTAGCATTAAACTGATGGGGCAGTCGTGGCCTAATTGTTAGAGAGTCATACTGGTAACTCGAAGGTTGCGTTGTTTGAGTCAATACTGGCAGGAAATGACTGAAGTGCCCTTAAGCAAGGCACCTAACCTCCAATTGCTCCTCAGGCACCACAGTAAAAATGGCTGCCCACTGCTCCAGGTGAGTGTGTCCACAGTTTGCAGTGTGTGTGTGTGTGTGTGTGTGTTCACTACTCGCTACTCCTAATGTGTGTGCACTAACTGCAGTTAAATGCTGTTAAATGCAGAGGACAAATTCCATGTATGGGTTACCATACTTGTCACTTTCACATTCATTTTTATATACACCTGTTTGCATATTTCATATAAATCAATAACACTGTATTTTTTTTTCTTAGAGATGCATGGTATCTTTTATACAAGTCCGTATTAGTCAATATTGGATAATTACATTACCTTTGCTGTCATTTTTCCATCAAGTTTATCCTAAAAATTATTATTTAATATTATATATATATATATTGTTATGAGCCAGAATTTTAATACCAGTGCATTCCTTGTTTATTATTTTACTATAAAGTAAAGCACATGTTTTTGAAGCTTTTAAAAAGCCATTTTGCCAATCCAAGATGTTCTTTTGCGGACAAAGGTTGTGACCTTCATGTCAGTGACGTTTGCTCATTAAGTGCCAATCAGAGATTACCGCAGGCCATGATTTGTCTGTCTGTGACGGAGCACCTGTCACAAGTGGCAATCTCTCAACCTACATCTGCATGCTGCGCCGTGCCACTGCCTGTCCAGTTTCTCATTATCTCCGTGCCCTTTTACTGCCCACATCGCTCTGTATTTGGGTCAGAGCTGCTTACATTTGCAGTCTCCAAAGTCCAAAATTTCTATCCATGCTCATTGATCAGCTAGGCTTTGACCCAGAAAGCACTGCCGTGGCTGTCCAGACACTTACCGGAGTTCAGAGAGGAAATTTGGTGAGTTATGAACCATGTGTGTTGTAAATCATCTCAGTGTTACTGTTCTGGAATAACTACGTTAGTACCAATGATTGCTTCTTCACTTGCATGAGTATAAAAACATCTGTTCTACATATTTTACAAGTTGTTGTTTTCATTTTTATGATAGATGGCTAAATTTGAGCTTCTTTAATGATTCTTTAAACAGATAAAAAGACCATTGCGATCTGATCCTCCATCAGAACAAAAGGACTATATTTAGAAATCGTTTCAGGAAGACCATGCGTATTTGCAATACATAATGTTGCGTAGAGCAGCTTGACACGTCCACTTCATTTCGCACCTAATTTTCAGGAGAAAGGTATATTGAGATAGTCAGCTCGTTTCCCTCCACATCTGCATATTACATGTCCTGAGAGATTTGAATCAGATAAATTAGGGCATCTTTGATCCGACGGACACATCTGTCATTCATTAATGCTGTCACAGAGTCTCGAGAATACTGCCAGCTGAGGCTCTCCCAGGAGAAGATGTCTCTCTCTGTCTTTTCATGATGCTCAAGATAAAAACACAATTAAAACATTAGCTGGAATGTTCTGCTTAAAATATTTTATTTTTCCCTCAAATGAGCAGTGCAATTAAGAACGTGAAAACTCCGCCATCCTGGCAGGGGCTGTAATGGAATCTGGCAGCTCCGTGACAGGGGTGATTACGAGAACTTTAATTGACAAACTGTCATTCTTCCAATCTTTCCGACAGACGGAACGTATTGTTTCATCATTTACAAACACTTAAGAATTCCTCTGAAACGCATGGTGTGAGCGAACTGCCATAACCCCACAGCGTGTGTTTTAATCACGGTCCCCCATGCAGCCTCGATGACCCGTAGAAATGCAGAAATAGCAGTGGGATACAGGCAATAAAGACTCACCATGTCCTCTTCAGCAGTTCTTAAATAGTGATGAGGTGCTCATAAGCAGCTCTGCTAGAAGAATAATATCCCCTCTGAAAGCGTCCATACCTGTGCAGCCATGTCTAAGTGGACGTCTGCAGCCTGATGTGAAATTAAAAAATTCACCTCTTACTGTGACTCTAATTAAAAACACTTGAATCAACAATTTTGCATGCAAGACAGCACTTCAAGAAGAGATGCCTGGTGGGTTTGCCTTTTTGCCAAGCATTATTAGCATACTCTTATTGTCTATTCCTCTGTTTAGCCCTGACGCATGAACTTTATCACCTCCAATGGTTTGCAACACTGCTCGGTTTCTCTTCTCAAAAGACTTTCAAAACGCTTTAATCTAAATGCATAATACTTACGGCAGCGGAGTACTGCGAAAATGGCTATGTACATGCATTATTTTTCTGTTATTTTAAGATGATGCTCTATAGACCTTTGAACCCACTGAAAATATGATGTATTCAGAATGAACAAAACCGGCCTCTCTGGGATTGTTGTTGGACTCCTTCAAGGTTGGCTAAACAAAAAAGAGAGAGAAAGAGAAAAAAATCAATGGCTCTACAAAGAATTTTCTTCCAATAGTTTGAATACAGTGCGCGTTATTCAAAAGCGAGACTGGTTCGTGCTTGCGTTTGTATATTAGCTGTTCGAAAGCCCGCTATGAGCCTTAAACATTGATTTACCAAAATCTTTCTTTGATCGTTCCTCATGTGTTTATCAGTCAAATTTTGTGTGTTTCTAGTGGATGGAAAAAAGGTGACAGAAAGAGAAATAAAGCGCTAACATCCTCTTGCTTTTCCAATTGCTCTGCACCTGACTCTTTTGATATGTGTAAATGTGCAATTCTACTGACTGTATGGTGCTTTCTTTCCATTTCCTCTCCATTTTGCCATCAGCGAGTGTGTAAAGATGGTCAGGACAGGTTGTTGTTTAGGAAGCAAACCAGAGCAGGCAAAACTTGTCAGAGTGGCAGAGTTCCTCTCCAGAGGAAGCACATTAAAATGCAAAATCGACCCCATCTGGGTTTGATTTGCAATGTAAATCCACTTTGTTGCAACACAGAAACATGACTGTGATCCCAGTATGAGAAACTCTTTGTTGAAGTGCAGCCATGATCTCTTTCTTGTCTTTTTTTTCCAAGAAGTTTTTTTTTTTTTTTTCACCCAGATAAAAGTTAATTGAATTGGATCCTAATCTCGTTTGAGATGTGTCAAGAGGGAAATAAATAAATAAATAAAAAATATTAGTGCGGGGTACAGAAATCCCCTATCTCTCTCTTTTTTTTTTTCTTTTTGTTTGGCGCCCTCTGGGATCGGGAGCAATCTCAAGGCTGTTTTTGGCGATTAGGTCTTTGGTGTTCTCAACTGAATGCCTCTTTTATCATGAATGCCGGGGTCTTTTTCTCTGCCTGCCTGTGGAGAGGAGAGTGAGATGTGGCCTGGGATGTCAGTGATCAGCCACCCTGCTCAGCTCTGCCTGAGTCTTCTCTCTTCTCCTGGAGGGGCTGACATTGAGCTAGACTCAACAGATGACCCACACAATCACTGCAGCACCTGAAAATAAAACAGTCTCCCTTGGGCTGCCACTATCACAGTGTTTCCTTGTGTGTGTGTGTGTGTGTGTGTGTGTGTGTGCGTGCGTGTGTGCGCGTGTGTGTGTGCGTTTTTATTTTATTTATGAGGACACAAATTTGTATAATGACATGGGTATTACACTGGTATTACAACGTAAACATGAAATATGAAGACATTTCATGAGTCCTCATATTTAAAATAGCTTTAAAAAGATACTAAATGTTTTTTTAAAAATGTAAAAATGTCCCCACAATGTAATAAAAACCTGAGATCACCTACATCGTGGGGACCAGCCAGCGGTCCCCACGAGGGAAATGGATTAATAAACATACTAAATGATGTTTTTTTGAAAATGTAAAAATGCTGAATGTTTCCTGTGATGGTTAGGTTTAGGGATAGGGGTAGTGTAGGGGGATAGAATATACAGTTTGTACAGTATAAAAACCATTACGCCTATGGAGAGTCCCCACTAAGATAGCAAAACAAACCTGTGTGTGTGTGTGTGTGTGTGTGTGTGTGTAAACATCTAAAAGTATCTTTATTTGTACGTTTTCTGAGAGGAGAAGGCTACCTTTCCTCTGACCATGAAAAATGCTGTTTTTTTTCTACTCGATTCTGGACAACTGCTGCATCCTATCAGCACAAGTTTGGTAGTGTTGTAAAGCGCAGCATTCCAACTTTGTGAATATTCAAAGAGAATTCTCAATGGCATGAGTCTGAACCAATGAAATGTGATTTTCAAACTCATGCTGAACAAAATGATATTACTCGCACTCACTGACAGATCCGAAGCGCGCGCACAAAGACGCCACGATCCCGATATACACACATACACAGAATTACAGTATTTAAAAAAATCAGTTTTGGCGAGTATTCACACAAACATTCTGTTATGTCTTAAGTGAACGTTTGATTAACTGTTGGGGAAAAACATCTGATATGTAACATTATATTAGATCCGTGTGGTACAGTAGGTCTTAATATATAGGCTGTCTGTTTCATAAATGTTAATCAAACAATTGTTGAATCATGGAAAAAAAGTTGAATATTTATGTTTTTTTCCTGTAGATATAGGTTTTCACTTGGTTTGTGCCAAATTTGGTGGTATACCAGGGATTTTAAGGTAAGGTTGGTAGTAGGGATGGGCATGATTAATCGACGATCGATAATTGATCGTTAAGAATTTCGTCGATCACGTTAATTTGTTATCGATTAATCTAATGTATTTTTTAAAAAATCTAATGCAGGTTGCGTTGCGTAGTGTGAGTCTTGAAGCAATTAAATTAATTTCACTGTGTGGCAGCAATTAAACATTTTACCACCAGGGTGCAATATTTGACACCATACTCGGTGGAAAGTGAACGGAATAAGGTTCCCCGGGCTGGCCAAGTTAGCGTGGAGGTACCTGTGCATCCCGGCAACGTCAGTCCCCTCAGAGCGGGTGTTCTCGGTGGCTATTCATTTATGTTTATTACAGAATAAACATGAATGAATATCTGAAGGTATGTTGAAAGATACAGCACAACTTACTGAAACATATATCTCGTGTAACCGCTCAGTCAGTGTTTTGACCACAGAAAGACATCAGTAAAACGGCTTGTAAACAATGTCATGTAGCAAAACAATTACCTCTGGCAAGTCATTCAGTGACTACAGCTTGTTAGTTCATTAGAGAAATGAATTCTAGAGAGGGGCATTTCGTTAAATATATGCACTATATGCTTGTGACGAGCAGGGCGGGCGAGAGCCGTGAGGGAACAGCGCGAGGCCGGTGACGAGTGGCGAGTGATAATGAGCGTCAGCTGCGCATTGCACCGGTCTCGAGTCTCTCACGGAGGAGCTCCGGAAGCATAAAATGGGAACGACGACAGTGAAGGACGAGAGAGGACCAGGCCTGGACTTTATTTTATGTTTTATGTTTGTTATTTTACTTTCATTTTGTATTTGTTTATTTTGAATTAAAGTTTGTTTAAACGTTCGCCGGTTCCCGCCTCCTTCTTCCCGTACATACGAACTGTGTTACAATGCTCTATATATTCATTCTATTCATTTTTATATTTGTTTTAAAAATGTAATTATTTAATTAATTTAAAGACAGAGACACAATTTGTTCAGTAAACCACTGTTTAATAACTAGACCCGTATCGAACTGTCATTATTGTGTACCGTTACGCGCCTTATATATGTGTGTGTGTGTTTTCAAGGCACTGTATAATGCATGTGATGCACTGCCACAAAGAATAATTGATTTTCTAGTTTGTTGTTGTGTTGTTTTGTTGGTGATATCTTAAGGTCAGAAGAAAAGTGTATGAGAACATGTTGCTTGGCTGTCAGTGCACCCATATAGTACTGAATTATTGATCAGACTGGGGCTACCAGTGAAGCAGAGAGAGAATTGTAGTTAGGGAGCATTCACATTAATGAATATTGAATAAGATTCCCGAGTTCAGTAAGATTTTTTTAAATGGCTCCGCTGCTCACATCAGAATACTAAGAATATTCTCTGATAACTTGTTGAAGAGCAATTTAGAATTAAAAATCGACAATACTATTCAAAAGTTTTGGGTCAAAAACATTTTGTTTAAGAAATTAATGCTTTTAATTCAGCAAGGACACATTAAGTGACAAAAATATTAAGCAATTTTTTTTTAACATAATAAGATAATAATAATAACATAAGATAATAATAAGAAATGTTTCTTGAGCGCAAATCAGCATATTAAATTGATTTCTAAAGGATCATTTGAAACTGATTTCAGCTTTGCCATCACAGGAATAAATTACATGATTTGTAATAATATTTTATAATATTACAGCTTTTACTATATTATATATATATATTTTTTAATTACTCCTTTAAGAGAACTAACCCCCCCTCCCCATTTCTTTACAAACTTATTATTATTATTATTATAAATGTTATAATTACTGTTATTATAATTATTGTTGTCAAAAGTTTTTGTTGTCCTTACTGTTTTATTGTTACACTGGTTATCTGTTATTATGTCTGTTAGATATTCTACTCTCTGATTTATATTTGATTCATATGTCTGCACCTTAACACCCAGATACACTCACACTCACACACATACACACACACACACACACACATGCATACACGTGCACACACATACACGTACAGGAGTTATTGTACTAGACTTGTACTTATTGTTGGCTGTTAATATATGTGTTTGTAATGTAAATATTGTTGCATTCTACACTTGCATAATAAAAAATAAATAAATAAGAGAACTATGGGATAACATTAAAGGCCAAACCAAGATGCATAAAGTGAAAATTAATTTCCATGCTTGATTTAAGGATGACCCATTAAAATCCCTGTGAACCTGAAGTTGCAAGCGACTTTTCTCCAGTGTTGTGACGTATTTCCAAGTGAAATGGAATATTGAATAGAGGGCAGGGTTTTACCTTAGCGCTCCCCCTCTCCATCTCTCACTCATAACAGACTAACGGTTGGAGGGGAGTGGTTTAAGCGTCTTCAACCCAAGCTGTCAAACTGACGTCATCAGAGAAGGAACGCCCTTCCAGACCGGAAGTAACTTTTCAGATTTTGATTCAAGATTACCAAGACATTGGTATTAACTTGCCTGGATTAATTGTTCCACACAAGACTAGTAATATGCACTAACAACGTAAATAGGGTCAATTTTGATTTCATGATGACTTTAAAGCTTAAAATTAAAAACTGTCTTTTACTCATCCTTGTTATTCCAAACCTATGACTTTCTTCCATAAAGGACAAAATGTATGAAGAATATTCTGCCAATTTATTTTTCTAGATAATGATAATGCATCACAATTAAGACACATTGGAATAATTAATCTGTCACATGTCCTCAATGTTATGCTCTGCTTTGAGCTGCAACGATGCAATCCCCTCTTAAAGGGATAGTTCACTCAAATTGAACATTCTGTCATTATTTACTTATCCTCAGCTTGTTCTTAACCTGTGTAAATTTCTTTGTTCTGCTGAACACAATGGAAGATATTTTGAAGAATGAACAGTTCTGAACAGAACAGTTCTGGGTCACCATTGGCTTCCATAGTATTTTTTTCCCTACTATGGAAGTTAGTGGTACCCCAAAATGGCCTGGTTACATACAAACATTTTTCAAAATATCTTCCTTTGTGTTCAGCAGAACAAAGACATTTATACAAGTTTGGAACAACTTGAGGGTGAGTAAATGATGACCGAATGTAAAAAAATTTTTTTTTGTGAATTATCCTTTTAACTCGTATTTCCTTGCCTTTGTTCAGATGAACTGTTCAGACTGATGATGGATATGTCTTTTTTCTAGCTGAGAGTGATTTTAGAGGACCACAGGACTGGATGTGAGAAGGGCAGAAAAATTAAAGGGCAGTCGGTTCTCTTCCAGAAACCATATTAAAATTAGACTTACTTTTTCAATCTGGGGTATCCAGGGGGTAAGAGGGGAGGAAAAAATCATGAAACTCTGAAGCTTTCCCTCTAATAAAAATGCATGAGGCTGAGCTGTGTTTTGAGAAATTAAATTATTAAAAGCAAACATTGTAGCAAAATAGCTTTAAATCCATCCCTTTTTCAGCCTCTGTGACTGTTACATTATCAGAAGTAGAGCAAATGTACGTCATTTCTTCAATGTCTCGTTTAACCTGGCTTTCTCTGCCTTCTTCATCCAGCTGAACTTATTACAGTAAATCAAACTTTACATCGACGTCTGTAGCCCATGTAGAGCGTACAACATAATTTACGTAGTTATTAATTTTTTTAATGATCAGGAATGATGGCCAGCCAAATTTGATGTATTGTTGGAGCGCAAGATACTTTTAGGCACTGGATTTATGAACCTCTCTACTGGGAGATAAATGTCTTCCATATTTTACGCTGTCATTTTTTATTCACACCAGTAGCAGTGTATTTGTGCACATTTCTACAGACAGAATGCTAAAATAATGTCTGAGCTACCTGTCATTTACAGACCTTGACTGCAATGGGGAAGGCGGTATTTCACATGCTCAGTCTTTACCACCTAACCAATTAGATGTAAGAGAGCCACACAAGATGGAGGCTGCCTTAAGGAGCAGGTACAAGCCATGCCTGCCTCACAGCAGTTGCTAGGCAACAGCATCTATCTGTTATTGAGAACTTGTTGCCAGTGAGCAACTATATATCTATATATTTATATAGAGAGTGAGTGTGAGTGTCGAGCAATAGTGTGAAGAATAAAAGAAATCTCTCTTTTTCCACTTAAGGCAATCTGTCGCCTCAAAGAACATAATCAGTGTAATGGAAGAATCTGTTGTTGGTCTGAACTGTGTACTCCCTCCTTTCTTCATCTTTAACATTATTTGGTTTTTTGCTACTTTTATTTATAGGAATGGTGGAAAATGTTGGGAAATCATGGGTAGAATAGGGAGAATAATGCAAGGTGGAGTTCAGCTTGTGTCTCATGTTGTGCTATGCTTTAAGGTGTTTAAGTATTTTATGTTTTTCTGACAGATCTGTGTTTGGTATTTGTGATATGCTGTATCTTGTCAAAATGTTTGTAATGGTGCTGGCAATGTAAAATTAAGCAAAATTGTGAATATTGTGTCTGTTTTAATGCAATATTTACTTGGCCATCAAGTTCCTAAAGACCCCTAGATAATTTTCTGACCATTTCTTGTCTCACAATTTGAGTATGAGATTATTAAAGGACAAGTTGGCAGATTTTCAACCAGCTTTTTATTGTTACAGTGTCAGTACTATAAATGAACAGTTTGTACTTTTTCGTCATTTTACCTGTACTCAGATCTTCCCTTTATTTGTCTGTAAAAGCATCCAGCGTACTTTTTTGACAGCTCCTGGGCTTTTGTTAAAATTACAAATCTTTTTTTTTTGTATGCGGACTGGCCCATGGACGATCGGATTTACAGGCCTTAGTTGACAGAGGGCCCAGTGCACTATGGGTGTTGAAGTTTTCAAACCTTTTAGCAAAACAAAAGGGAACACCACAGCCCCTTTTCTCTGTTTCCTCCAATCATGTTGCAGCATTTTTCTTTTTTTGTTTGTTTGTTTTTTCCAACTGCATAGACAGCCACATTTTATTAAAAGCTCACTTGCCAGCAGTGAATTACCCCTTTAAGATGGATGTTTTAAAAGTGTATATGATTTTAATTTCAGCAAAAAATGAATTCTAAACATTGGTAAAATCATCTGTCAAACTGTCCATTTTAGTTAATCGATTCAATGATTTTTTTTTTTTTGTTTGCACTTCACTCTATTATGGAATGTAGTTCTGTGATAGGTTGTATCATATATTATGCAAATCTAGGACCAGATTTACTAACAGCTTGTGCCAGCACAAACCATCTTTTGGCATTAAAAAACTACTGTCGGTTAAAATGAATCATGCAAGGTGATTTACTAAGGTTTTCACTAGTCAATTTACTGGTATTTTGGCCATTGTTTTCTGCCCCCAAAAAGCATGTCTTAAACCAGACGCTGCTCTTGGTAGATTACGTTGGTCATTATGGAAATGATCCAGCTGTGTCTGTGTTCTTTAATTTGCACGTCATCGGTAGATCACGTGCAGAAATTTCCACTCCCATCGGCGCTTTTTTGGAATTGTGCTTTCACGCTAATTTGCCCTGTTTAGTTAATCTGGCCCTTAATGTTTAATAAAAATATGTGCAGGTAAATATTGTCTTTTAAATATTTATATGTGTAAATTAAACTATATAGTCTTCCTATTTAAGTCATCCTTCCTCTGATTAGACAAAAAAAAAAAAAACTGTCTGAGATATATATGATACAGTCAAACCAAAATTTATTCAGACACCTTGAACATTTCATTATTACAGTTTATTCACTATAGTTAAATTTTTTTAAATAAAATATGACAAGATCTCAGAGTTAAACTGTGTCAGAAAAAAATTCCACTGTATGAAGAATTTTTGGGTATAATATGTCACAGTTTACTTTATTTTGCTATCCTCACTTACATAAATGAACTATAGTGTCCTGCACCCACTTCTAAAAAATATATAAAAAATATGTATCTAGTGTCTGAATTGTGTCAAAAATTGGTTTGACTGTATATTTTGAAATATGAGATATATTGCCCAGCCCTAGATATGATATTGTCACTACATTTATGCTGCATGTGATGAGCAGAGGACAGTAAGAGCAGTACGAAGCATCATTGATGTTGGCTTGTGTGTGTTCAGTCACCTGACCTTTTGGAGATAATGAATGATCTGTGCTGGTACAAGACAGGTAATATGTACGGTATGTATGGAATTTGATGTATGTTTGCTGGCAGGAACTGCAACATAAGAAAAACAAATTAGTACAATGAAACCAAGGACATACATCAGAATACAGAGGGAGTGAAATCTGGACTTGTTTGAAAGGACACACATTACTCAGATTTGTCAACAGTTTTGTAAATCTGTTGTGTAAGCCACGAATGGACATGTATGTTTGTCCACATCGTTGTTTAATTTTGATCTGTCCTTGAGGAAACAGAAACTATTTTCTCAAGAAGTGTAATGGCCTCTCGTTCTTTCAGGGATGTTGGACAGGAAATGCAAACAAATGATGAGTGTAACAGACAAAGATGGAGAATGAATAGGAGCTCATAAATTAAAGTTGCACGCCTGGCTCATCTGCTTGCATGAAAGAAAGGCTGTCTAACTATGGCCCTTTTTCTGTGTATGTAATTAATACATTAAATATTATATCAATCCTGCTGCCCACAGCTGTTTGGTTCAAAGGAAGTTTTGTATCATGGCAGAGTGCCCAGGGCGCAGCACAGGAGAAAGCCGTGCCAGTTTTGCCAAGGGCTGACTGATCACAGGAAGGAACTGCACTTTGTAATTCAACGGAGGATAAAGCTGAGAGTCCCACGCTTGTGGACCATGCTTTCTCTCTCTCTCTTTTTTTTTCTTTGCACCCAACCCATCAAATCATCAAATGGAATTTCAATGGATTCCTTTCACATAAGCACACCATTGTCCTGTTTTTGTTGGCTTTTTTTGTCACAGGTTTTGTCGTCTGACCTGATGGTTGCTTTTGTTTATTGTCACCACCGTGTTTGGTTCGCTGCTATCGCATTGGAGGCCTCCTCTGACAGGATTACCTCTATCGAGAGAGACAGAGGAAGCAAAGAAAAACACTAGGCTTTTTCAGGGGGACAACAACTGCAAATGCTTACCTTGGCCCTTTGATGAAAGGGATCTGTCAAGAGAATTTAGAGTATAGGTTTCTAATTTACTTTGGAATTTGTGTGAATTTAAAGGAAGGCACAATATGTAAGATTTGGATTATAATATCGAAAAACCACTAGAACAGTGTTATATATTTTGTTGACTTGTGTACTTACAGTATATTATCCCAAATGTTTCCAAGAATGTTTAAATCCAGATATATAAACTATTTTAAAAAGGACCGTGTCCGTGCATCGCCTATCAATGACATCATTTCTGCGTTACCCTTGATTTCCAGTTGTTTTTTGTAGAAACCATGGAGACATCAAAGACGCTTTAATATATTATGTTTTATTAGACAAGGGAACAACTGTTTGGATACAGATAGAAAACTAATCATTGTTATATAGCTCAACAATGTTAGTTTTATTGTTTGAATCTCATTTTCTTGATTTACCGTGAGTAACATGTTTGTACCATGCCTCAAAGAAAAACACTATTTTGTCCAGTGGCTAACACAGCATAATCAGATGCAGCTTTATTTTTAGTAACAGTAATACAGCATTTTCTCCGTCATACAATGTTTTAAAATTAATTGCATGCCATTTAGCAACACAAGCCATCCAGCATTTATTAATATGATATTCTAATATCGATCTAGAGGTGAAGATGACATCTCCCATGATTCCGTGCTCAATCTCAGCGTCATCAAACTACGCCTTTGTTTTGAATAGGCTACCTCTAGTGGTTAAAATTACATATTGTGCCTTAAAGTGACAACCCTGCTCTGCTGTATGAAGGTGACCCTTTACATGAAGTTAGCTATTCACTATGTAGCATAGCTGTACATAGCAAATGGTATTAATTAACTAATGCAAAAAATAATAATGTTAGGGTTTTAATGTTGTTAATGAGTTTTTGTGGTGTTAATTTGTGTTCAGAAATTAATTATGCTATCTTTAACCACATAACCTGGTCTCACACACTCACTCTGACATCAGCAAACCTGAATTTGCAAAATGATTGTTACTTAATTAACAAGTAAGTATCTTCAAGTGAAACATACTTTGTTACATTAAAAACAAAAATAAAGATATACAAAATAAACTTCATATTTTTAGTTGACATATTGCCACTGCAGTCATCTAGCAGCAAAATTTAAGAATTTTTTTATTTTAAAAATTTGAATTGATTGACAATCCTATTTACTAAATATTGGCAACACTGATCCCATTAGCCCCAGGGATCTTTAGATTGAGTTATTAGAATTGAATTGTCAAAAGATGCACAGAAAACACTCTTTGGTATCAGCAAAGCAAATACATTTTTTTTTCGCTTTTTTTTTTGCCCTTAAGTAAAAATATTTTCTGATGCATTGGCAGCAACAAGAAAAGCTACTGGATTGTGATGCAGACAAGAATGTCAATTCTGCACTTTAAAAGCAATTGTGCTCTGCAGATGTTTGAATGGTCACACAGTCTGCAGCATTACTACAGTCTGCAGTGCTTTGAATAGCAGTCTGCCTGTTGATGTTCAGCGTTAATGCCTCTGTCATCAAAACTCTGTGGATCTCTGCGTTCATTGCACTGTGGTGAAACGAGTCCACACCAGCCAGATGCACAGGCCATCTCTACACTGCCTCATTAGCAAAATGAATGTGAATGAGCACAATGCCAGATAGTGGGCTTAAAGTGTCATACACAATGACACTTACTCAACTATTGTCATTCATATCTCAGGGCGAGATTCACAGATTGATTTCAGACAATACAGTTTCACTAGACTGGGACTTGAGAGACATTCGCTTTTGTTCTTTTGACAGAGGGGGGACTCCCCGAAACCCCCACACATCTCCCTTTCTCGCTTCCCCGACAGGACTCTGAATTAGCCCTCTTAATTAACATTTACCAAACATCTAGAAGCCGTGTTAAGGTAATGGGACACCCTTTAATCATTAATGGAAACAAATTAACCTTTGAATATCAGCAAGAGGAACACTGTTAGTCGTACCCTCATCAACCATGTTCTGTCAGCCTGATTGCAGAGGCGCGGAAATGCTGCAGCGCTCTGTGCTGGGCTGCCCTGTTGCAGCTGGGGAGGGAAGTAGCATGTATGTGGGACATTAAGACGCTCATTTCAGTCCTGCACAATCAAATCAGGTCAGCGCAATGCATTGCAGCCCACAGGAAATAGCCAGTCCAAAAAGGCCTTGCATTGAGTTAATTAGACACTCAGTTACTGAACTTAGAGCTATGCTGTCACTTGATCGCTTTTTGATGGGGTTTAAAGTAAGAGAGTGTTTTTAAATTTAGCGAAGGCTTGTTATATAATTCTCGAGAAGTAATATTTTTCTTTGAGAAGAAGAAGAAGAAGCCTGGCGTGATTTTTCAGACATCATAATGAAACGACTTTTGGACGAGCCGTGTTGTTCCCCATCCAAGCCCGTGGTGATCAGCAGCACGGTAATTAATGCGGTTGCAGTGAGCCCGACCGCACATCCCCGCGACTCTTACAATATGTGACCTTTAAATATCACACTTGGAGCTGGAGTTTGGCGGTGAGCGAGGCTGGGCCGTGTGTGTGAAAGTGGACATGTGGTGATGAGGCTGGGGAATGCTTGACACAGCTGTGAGGAGANNNTTTTTTTAGGTTTATTCACTTGAGTGTTATTTAAATCACACATTTGTGTGTGTAAAACTACATACTTTTTGCACAAGCTCTTTCGACTCTTTCTCAGGAGAATATACAGTCAAAGCAAAAATTATTCAGACATTTTTGATATTTTTATTATATATTTTTACTAGTGGGTGCAGGGCACTATAGTTCATTTATGTAAGTGAGGATAGCAAAATAAAGTAAACTGTGACATATTATACTCAAATTCTTCATACAGTGGACTAACTGATAAAAATTTGGGACCAAAAATTATTCAGATACTTTGACCTGACCATGTTTTGCTCAAGTGTTATCTGACATAATTAAGATTATTTTTTTTCTGACACAGTTAATTCTGAGATCTTGTCATATTTTATTACCATTTTTTTAAACTATAGTGAATAAACTGTATTAATGAATGAAATGTTCAAGGTGTCTGAACAAATTTTGGTTTGACTGTTTATATATTATATATATATATATATATATAAATGCATTCCAACAGTTAATTATTACATTCAAACCTTCTGAAATGGTGAGTTCTGCAATGCAACATGGCTCGGTTTTGACTTTCAAATGAGATAACGTAAACCTGATATATCTGATATATCCATTATTCAAATTCCCTCCCCACCACGTGTCCCTATTCCTGTGAGCCCTCATGAGTGAACAAGAAGAGCTATTTTTTGCAGATGATAGTTTAATGCAAATCAAATAGAGCTCAGCCATAATTCAGTCATTCTTTATTCATGAGCATACTTCACGACTGGCCGCCGCTCTGGCTGTTGTGTTGTGTGGAAGGGAAGGTCAGGATAAGGTGAAGTATTGGCATGCCTGCTTCTGTGGCGCATTGGAGCGGACCAAGACAGAAAGACAAATGGCCATACGTGTCCGTTCAGGGCTAGTGGCTATGATTGTCTCTTTAGAGATTTGCGGGTGTCAGTGAGCGGGTGGGTGTACAGGTGGGGTGCGCTCGCATTTAGAGACCGTTTCCCGATACGTCTTCTCTGTCTCTGGGGTTTAGACTCCAATAACGAAGCCTCGCCCAACCGCTCTGAACGGGCAGGAGCTCCTGGCTCTGTCTGTGCAATAATAATTATAAAAATTAATAAAATGTGTCAAAGCGTGAGAGCCAGCGGTGCTGACTAAATCATTTATGTGGCATTGACTCATAGACTAAATTTTATCACAACAAATCAGCAACGCAGCAGAACTTTTCTCCCGTGCTCATTCTTTCATCCTGTTTTTTCATTAGTCTAAGGGCTGCTGATCAGATTACAGATTGTAGCTTCTGTGCGAGAAATAATAGCTAAATGATGCAGTGCTTCCTTAAATGTTCAGTGTTCCCACGGGTATTCTCTTTAAACAATTTACTTTCATGAACAGTGTTTATTTTCAAGGCGTCATTAGTTAACTGAAATAAATATAGTAGATTGTCTTTTGATTATCCGAATTTATATATTTAATTTCAGCAGTCTATGGAATGCTATAGAAAAACAATACTTTTTACTTGCTAGCAATCAAGCAGTGTAAATTGGAAGCTCATTAAGAATGACAGGGTAATTACTTTGTGGCCTTATAGTCAGATTTATGCTCATCAATAAATACAGTGCAATCAGCAGGCTTTGATTATGGTGCACTCCTTTTCACCGGCTAAGTAAGAAGCTTGATAATAAAAGAGACTATATAATTTACTTGAAGCATGCATATCACAACAATTGACAGTCATCCCTCCCTCAGTGCAGACGCTTGGTGAATCCCCTAATTACTCTACCTGCTTCAGTGTGCTGTGATAGCACATTACACGTTTCAATGAATTCGATACTGTATGTTTTGAGACGATGCAAGGCATCAGATTATTTCAAGGTCTCATATTCTTGGCAATGAGAATAGCCAGGTTAGACCCATTATATTAAATGTGATCAAATTACATACTTGCTGTAAATGAATATGTCCACTGTTGCTAGTCTCATGTTTTCACTGTTCCCACTTTCCTGTAAACAGTGTTAGAAACTTGGCAAAATAAAACTTTACTTGCCAGGAGTTTGTCTAAGTGAATTGCTCCCAAATTGTTGTACAAATACAATATAATGCATTGTTCAGTGGAGTGCCATACAGAGTAGCAATACACAGTACAGTACAGAATATCAAGGAAAAAATGTGTTGGAAAGCAGAGTGGCATATTTTTTTTATTAAGTGGAAGCAACAGCATTTAATAAACATTTGGATTTGTTACTGATTCTTGAGATAATTGAAAAAGGTTTTGGAAAATATGGATTAATCTGTTCCACATGTGATCAGAGGTATTCTTTTACATTTAGGTGCGATCTCATTCTACCATTTTCTCACCAAAAGCAAATTTTTGGTTTTGCTTAATTATATGATTATTATCAATCACCATAATCATCATCATCATCATGGCATTAATGTTATTATTAATGACAGTGTTGGGGGGGAAAAGTAGGTACAAAGCTGAGTTTGGTACAAAGCTCTTCCCTTTTTTCAGGTCACAGTATTGTTTCTTTAACAAATACATATAGTTTTAGATATTTTATATATTTATTTTAATATGTAATTTTATTCTCTATGAAGTTTGAAGGCAGGTGATTGCTTTGGGGGGAATAAGTGATAATGGCGTGATTTTGATTAAAATATTGAGAAAATCATAAAAAAATTAGGTCATTTGTCACACAAAAACAGATCTGATATTACTTATTTTATGTGACAGAAGATCTAAATAGAACAAGACTCATTTACTGAAGATTAAATGCATGTGGGATTGAATAGGTTAACAGTTTATGCTCTTAGCTTGAAACAAAGCGAATAGTAAAGGCAGACAGACACTTGCTTCATTCTGTTTAAGGATTCACCTCTTCAGCTGAGAGTTTGAAGGTGCTTGCCTCATAATTGGCTGCGTGAGCCCCCGGCCTTTCAACTGTCAAACACTCATTAGATAAAGATGTGCATATTAAGCTGTTATTGATGGCTTTGTCTGATTTATTTGCATTATGTTTTGATTCGGAGGCACACAGAGGAAGATGGAGTTATAATGAGAATCATCATCAGAGCAATGAGGTTGAAAAGCAGTGGAGCCATACAAATGTCATTACCAACTGTGCAGCAGGTACTCAATGAAAAAATAATGGCTGAGTGATGCACTGATAGGCACAGTGTTTCAATGCCCCCTAAAGAGGAAAGGTAACAAGGCAGATAGCAGTGTAATGATACCATATAGGCAGAACCTGTTCTACTGTGGGATGAATAGTATTAAACATGGTCAGACTTTAGATTCAGGGTTTAACTCTCTTGTATAAGTGAACCACCATCAAGCCATCAAAATATGTAACAAAGTTGTTCCAATAGCGATTATAACTAGATCTAGCGGTTTGCGTTGTAAAGCTTTGTTACCAGTCTTTGGCTGGTAAAAGCTATCTTCAGGATTGTGGGACCAAACTTTGAAAAAAATAGTAGGATACAGTTGAGATTTGTCTTCCAGTTAGTCAGGAAGATCTGTTAAAAGTGTCTGCTTTATGTGCTGTCAGTATTCTGATTATTGTTCATTTCTGTGTCTTTTGAATCATACAAAATTGTACTTGAAAATGTTTCACGAGTTATACTAATGAGATTACACCAGAGATTGTATATTATAGGGAGATGGTCTGTATCGCTTACCATTGGAGACAATGTAACGGCTAACTTAATCATGTGCGGCACCTCTCAGCCTATCGTGTAATGGCAGTGACATCAGTCGCAACATTCCCAAGTCTGCGTTCTCTTAAAAAAATTATTTTTTATCAAGCTAAAATCTACATATAGTTCCCAACGAAAGTATTGTTTAGTGTAAAACATGCTGAAGATTAGCGAACAGGCTTTCGATTAATTAAATGATTAGCTATTTCCCCTCAAAAGCTGTTTGATCAGCATAGTGAAGCCTCTCATCCATTGACATCCATTCAAAAAACAGTCTCTGGTCTCCTTCCCTGCGTACTGCCAGGGGCGGAGCGTTAGCATTAGCCGTTACGCTTTTTTGGGTAAAGGTTGCAGGCTTGCCTTCCAGTGGCTTTGATTACACTGACTATACCACTAACTGTTTAGAGATAAACTACTCTGGTTTCAGATATCCTGAAATCCTGATGTTCTGCAATACCTACTGCTTATGCACGCCACCTGGTCATACAGATGAGGGAAAATACATTTATACGGGAACACTGTATGAGTAATGACTCTCTGAACAAATTAGACTTACATGAGGGGAAGTATCACCATGCACTGTGCATGTACACACTCAATACAATGCCTTCATCTCAAAACAAGAGATAACATATCAAATGAGGATGTCAGGGGGGAGGTGAGGAGCTGCAAGTGTATAAGTTTGCTACAATCAAACAAAGAAGCGCTTTGTATAAGAAAGAAGCAGCAAATTCTATGATCAAAGGTCTTTTTTTGTTATGGAGTACAATTTCATTTCCTCCAAACTGTCTGCAAGATTAAGTGCCAGCCCTGCAAATGACTGTTATTCGTTTTGATGTCAGTGAAGGCAGACACTCTGGAACAATGCAATATTGAGCCTACAGACATGCAGATTGTAATCGAGGGATATACAGTGGAGACATGGGTCTAGCAGCACTCAGACTGGAGGTATTATCTCTCTTGCATGTTTATTTAATGGGAATAGACACAAGCGTATGCAATGTGATGCAGGAGGATATGTTTTGCAGGCTGGGAAATGAAGGCAAATGTGCACTTGGTGGATACAACTGTCCTTGCCACGTCTTGATGACACGATTCAATGCTCTGTTTTTAACATTAACAAATTAGACGTTAGACAAGTGCCAAAGGTGGATCTGCAGAGTTTTAAAGTTCAACAATCTTCCGCTTACTTTGGAGAAAAAAATAGAAGTCGGCCACGGTAATCACCCAGAGTATTGGAAGTGGCTGCAGTGTAATGGCATATAACAGCCACTGGCTGAAAAAGGGGCACACATTAATAACCAGGCGGCTCCACTCCTCCTCTATTAATCATTAAAGCATATTGATTCATAAGAGCCTTGCTTTCCTCCTCAGTTTAAATGAGAATGAGCTCTAAATTGATCCATCAATCAGTCATTGGTTGCACAGTAAGCATCAAGACGGCTTGTGCCTGGGCCTCTTGTAGCTTGAAATTACTGAACACCAGCAAGCAATGTGTTTGATGAAGCCCGTAGGCCAGTGTAAGTTTGCACCACACAGAGTCACTTAAAGGTCAGTTTAAGCTGGCAAGTGCTGCTATTGATAGAACTCTTTACAGCTTGATAACAAGTACATGAGATAACAATCCTATATGGACAAATCTCAAATAGGGCTGGGCAGTATGACGAATATACTGTATATATCGTTACCACAGCATAAGATGTCCATTGTTAGAGATTGTGCTATATCGTGGTACTGTATGTAAATATATAGCACTATTGACACTTCAGAGTGATGCATGAATGAGAATATTAAGAGCGGAACATGCTCTGTTAAAAAGAGTTATAAGTGTATATATTATCCTATATATATCCTGAAAATGAACTCTGTGCTCGTGCTGACTAGCACACTGCCAAAGTGCGCACACAGAAAGCTGCCTCTCTCAGAAGGCGATCGCAAATTTGGGACATGCTCAATGTTAAATAAGCAGTGAAAAAGAACTCAATGCAATGCATGCACTGACTAACAGCATAAGCGCGTGCACAGAAAGCCACATCCGATAGCAAATTCAATTCTCTTTCACATCCTATTGCGCTTGAATGGTCGAATACATGCAGTTATGTCAAAATGCCCATTGTGTGGAGTATTCATGTAAACACAGCCGGTTATGTCTCAAGTGAAAGTAAAGAGTTGGGTGTAAACCAAATGTGTATCAGTATAATGGATCCATGTGTTTGGTCTTAAAGTGACAGCAGCCTAATATACCTGCTGCTCTGTGTCATTGATGTGAATCAAACAAAAAAGAAAATAAAGTACTGCTCTTGACCGGATTACTTTTTTTCTATGCAATATTTTATTTTACATTTGATTATTACATTTTTGTACTAATTCTTACTATATGATAAACCTATTGTACCAGAAAAACTTAATTTGTTTAATTCATATTTTTGTTATATTGTATTTGTCCTCTTGTTCGTAATTTGCTTCTTTTTTATTATTTTTAATAACAGAAATGATATAAAATAACACAATATAACTATATTGCGATACTGAGTGTATCATTACTGTGAAATAAAATTTGTCATATCATGAAATAAATTAAGAATTTGGTTATATCACCCCCCCAGACTATTAGATTTCTATATTTATTTCTATATTTATTTTATTTGTGTATATATGTAAATAGCTCACACCTTTTTTGATAAAATAAATACAGTTTATCAATGTTTTTGCATATTGAATTATTGTTTTAATCAACATTTCTCTCACATTTTCCACTATGTTGGATTTATTTTTTATTGAGCTTATCACTTCGTTTTCTCTTCAAAGGATACATTTGATGTTGTCTTAGAATTTTGGCCAAAATAAGGTTTCTTAAGGAGGCAGCATAATTAGGTTGTCTTTGGAACAGTCATCACATGAGCATACATATGATGCCTTAAAATGGCATTTCCATAAGCCCCTAACAAGGTTTGTGAACAGAGTATATGTATCTATATTAAAATACAGTATAAAACTGCCAAAGTTTGCTAATGTCTTGCAATTTTCTTCTCAGATGAACAGACTGTTTTGCTAGCTCTCACATTTTTTTCCATTAAGGACATAACCAAAATGTCGAAGGTTAATTTGCAAAACATGTCGGCTGTTAGACTATTACAGAGGGCATATATATTATCCATGAATTCTGTATTAGTTGAGTTCAGTGTGGTTCTTCCTCCATATCAAGGTTAACACAAATGAAGGGGAATGAGAGCTTCAGATGAGACATTAAAGAGGTTGTTACTCCCCGGTGTTCTCATCTGAAGCAATGCATCGAGTATCAAGAGTTATATTTTATTTAAGCTTCCACGATTCTTCAGTTGAAGATGCACACTTTGTAAGCAGCGGTCAGCGGGTTTATTTTGGTCCAACAAAAATTCAAAACAACTGATCATGGAAATTGTATTGTATTAATTTATATACTACTGAAAAGTTCTTGAGTATGCTTTTTGTCTCATGCTATTAAATATTCATTAGGCTTCTGAATACCCTTAAATCAAGGTCTCTGGCATTATCTGTCTCCTCACGGATGTCATTAAGCTCAGCTACAAGCCCTCTTGCTCCACACACAGAGCGGGCCACAGATGGACACACACGGGGAGGTGTGTGATGGGAGCACGGCCTCAGACGCAGAGCTGTCCCTCACAGCCATGTAATAAAATAAACATTGTCACACACAGACACAAAGCTTGCTACTCAAAAGTAAACTTGCGTGTGTGCGCAGAAGAGACAGAGAGGACACTAGCATAAGCGAGAGGAAGAAGTGGTCATGGGGAGAGGGTGTGATTAGCGTATCAAGCATGCATCAGAAGCCCTCCAAGCTGTCATTGTGTTTGCGGGGCGTCAAGATAAGTAGCTTTAATATTCCAAGTCATCGCGGCATAGCAACAGTTGCCTTGCCCCCCCCTCGGAACAGTGCAGGGGCTTTCCGAGAAGCCAGGCTTTAGAAAGTTGTCTGACCTTTCCCTTGACCCTGCTGCCCTTGCCTTCTTTAGCCCTGACCTCCCACAAGCCTAGGAACAATGAGCACCGTTCCTCAAAGGCGGGAGGCTTTTGGGAGACTACACCACAAAGCAGTGCTAATGCTTTCTGTTTATCCATTTTAAGCCTCTGTGGAACTAGTCTGACCTTCTGCCCTATGCTCTGACCCCACAAACACACCCACAACTCCCCCTGCTCGCCAACCAGTCACCAAAGCTTGTGAACAAACCCCAAACACCCCCTCATCAGCATATTCTTTTATTATATCCAGCAGCATCCCTTAAGATGCCAGAACCATCCATTGGAATGAACTGATGGTATTCTGGAAATAATGAATGACCTTGAATGACCTAGAAGATCCATGCAACAATATAGTCAGCATTGTTAAAGTTTGCTTATATTGTTCTGCAAGTTTTCTGCAAGTATTCTAAAAAATAAATATAAAATTGTTACAACATTCTAAAGGAAAATAAATATTTGAATCGTTTTTTAACTGATAAATATTTGTTATGGCTAAATGTTTCCAAAACCTAGTGAGTCTACTACCTAGACAGCATTTTAACTTGTTCCCAAGGATTTTTTTAATCAAAATTCTATGCCAACATTGAATACACAGTATCCCTCATGAAAGTCGAAAAATGTCGGTTTGTCAATTCAGTACAGAAAACTTGGCAAACCAAATAATAATAATCAAAGTTCAATATAAGTTGACTATTTTAGGCTTTGCTTGTGTGCGCTTTTTTAAATGCTTGCTTGTGTTGTTAGCTTTGCAGCACTGATCTCAAAGCTGCAAATTCACTTTGCAGGTTGTTTAATTCGGTTTGTACGTTTTTAAGTGGTACATTTGTGTTTTTTGCAATTGATCGACACGAGCCACCTTGTCAGCTCATTCTTGACTCTTAAATGTATTTTTCATTAAAAAGTTAGAGAAAATCATGTAATTTGCAATTTTTCATTTATATGCAGATATTCCTACTATAAATAGAGATGCTAAAAATGAATAACATTTTCAAAATGAATAACAATATTTTCACACATATACTTCTCTATAGGACAGGAACTAAGACAAGACCTATTACTTATAATTGCACATGATAAGACTAATTACTTATAATTACACATTAATCATTCATTTACTTCATGTGTATGGTACTTTAATTATAAATATAAGGAGGTGAGTTTTCACCTGCTCAGTGTTTTTAAAGCAAATTTTAATCCTTGTTGACAGTTTTGTGGTTTATACGATTTAGGAATGTTGGGATTTAGAAAAATTTTTTTACATTTTATTTTATTTTTTATTTTTTGGAAAAGTTTTTGTCTCTTTAGTTCAGTTTATTGTTTGTAGTGTTGTTGGGGGTGATCCTTTGCTGAGCAGCTTTTTTATATTTTGTCAGACAGGTATCTGTAAACTAGTACATATATAGTGGATTAGGGTTGGTTTAAGTTATAATTGTGAATAATCTTTGAACTAACTCACAACTGAAGACTTGCTTCTGAAAGTGCATGATTTTCTTTTCTTTTTCATATGCTATGAATTCAATTAAGACAAAATACAGACAGAAGAGAAAATGAAATTTGGTCAGCAGTCAGAAAATCTTAAGTCTTTAAGTCTTATGTTGCATATTCTATCCTTGCATCCTGGCTTTATTTGTGTGGCGTTGAAGTACGTTACAGTCATCTAATTATTAGAACTAGTTATGTCTTTACATATAATAATTGATTCACATTTCAAATGAGTTCACTTATGATTAATTTATATATTTGGCTTATATTTAGCTAAAAGTCTTGTTTTAAAGTATTCATACTCTCTAGTACAGTGGTAGGGAAAAGGAAGATGAAGATATGCCATCAGCCTTTCATCCTTTTATACTAAACGGGAATAAAAAAAGAAAAAAAAAAAGAGGAAAACTGTGAAGATGGATTTGATGAGCAGTGTCCTTTTGTTCTGCTGACCAACTTTAGTAAAAATAACTATGTTCTGAAGCTGTCTTTCCATTCCAGCTGGATATCTGCCATGTTGTCGGATCCATCAAATGATTAATGGACACGTCTCTTGGGATGGGTCTGATCAATTAAAAATAGATACTGAGACAGTCTGCAAGAGCGATTGAAAAACAAAAAGCATCAATTACAGAAAGATGTCGGTTCTTGTTTGGTGAACCACATTGATGACTAGACCAAATTTGCCATGAAGCCATTTTCATTTAGTTTCTAAGCTCATGCTTTGACAACTGACAAAAGAGTCATCGCTTTGCTAGAAGGCTGTGTGCTTAAAAGATCCTCGCCGAACATGTAAGAGGTAATAATTGCAAAATGCTAAGGACAATTAGCACAGATAAAGGAAGATTACAAATGACTGGAGCACAGATGGTGCATGCAGAAACACACTTTTGTCCAGGATGTCTTGCCAGTTTCTTAGATTAATGCTGGTAAAGATTAGATTGTCCCTGCAAGTAGAGGGTTGCATTAGAGCTCTATCTTCTGGAGCAATCTCCACTCAGTATTTATTTGAGAAATTGGCACTTTCAAAGACTGCATCACACAATCTAGAGTCATCATGAGTCCTCTTTTCTTACCTCTCTCTTTTTTTCTTGTGAAAGACAGATTTGAGTTGTTTGAGCTGGAGCCTGGCTGATGGATGTTTTGGGAGATGAATTATTTGCAGTAAGTTTGCCCTTGAAAATGAATTCACGGGTGCATAGAGGGCAAAGCGTCCACGGCAGTGGGAACTCAAATGAGATTTTTGTCAACTGTACTGGACACTTACCACTTTTTGCTTTGCTTATGAGTGCTCTTAAGTCTTTAACTCACTTTTTGTATGTTATATTCATTGTATGTACTTTATTGACTTGGTGAAAGAGAGTGTATTTTTCACTGTGGCAGAAATGGTCTGAAATCTAATGACTCATGACAAAGAATTGCTTTTTGTTTGTGTGATCATTTAAGTGTTGTGCCTTTTGATGGATGAAGAAATTCAAGTTATGGACTGCAAGAATATTGGCCTTGAAATGTGAAACAACCGAGCTTTAATCCTTAAGCATAAGAGAGATTGTACATCACTAAACCATTGATTGCGTGTGGGAATTCAGTTTACTCGCTAACCTCCTGCAATCCACTTTAATCTGTGGCGAACTATGGCGTGCAAATTCAGTGTAGATTCTGAGGGCACGTTTGCGTCAATACCGGATTCACTTAATTCCTGTATAGACAGTATTTTAAAATATTTAGGGAACGATTTTTTTTTATTCATTCAAACAAGAAAGGTGATACTAGGCAACCTAACATTTCTAAAAAGATTTGATAAATGTCTTTGTCTTCGAACGTCAAACTTTTACTTGAAGTTGTCCAACATGACCTTTTAATGACATTTGAAGAGGTTTCAGACCCGACTGTAGCTTGACCTTGAAGCTCTGGTGGCCCTGCAATGCTCACCATGACGATTCTTCAATTACTGCCAGGGCATTCTCTGACAGGAGATGACATCATGTTTCATCTGTACTGGACAGTCTCTTTGCTCCAATTGCGTTAGTGTGACTTGAGGCAAACCTTTGGCTTTGATGAAACCATTTTGTCCAAAGTTCTTCTTTCTTCCCCATAGAGGTTATATTGGATCAGTGTCAGCAGATAAATTATTGGTGTATGACTGAAGTCAAGTAAGGTGAAAATAGGAACATAAAAATGGAAACTGAGCAAAAGAATGGCCTTGTTCCTCTGACTCTCATTAGAAAAGTCACATGTGGTTGAGTGCACCAACAAAAGGTCAACAATGGCCAGTGTAAATGCAACCAAGAGTGAAATAATCTAATGTGGGGCAGTGCAGAATATTTTCACCTTTTTTTTTTTTTTGGGCTGTCCTCATCCTTCAAAGACTTCTTGCAAAGGTATGACAGTGCCAAATCAATGTATTTTACAAGCATCTCTTAGAATACTAATAAACAGTATGGATGACTTTTGTTTGAAGGTACTTGATGGTTCTCTTTACTGACAGGCCGTGATTGATTGGACTACTAAAAGTACCAAAGCATTTCAACCTTAATTTTTATCATTGCCATTAAAGGCAATAAGAATGGTAGCAAGAATCGTCATGGGTGCATTTAAAAAATACTGGAATTTTCTTCTGTGTAAGGGATTGCATTAAAGGGATAGTTCACCCAAAAATGAAAATTGTCATAATTTACTCACACTCAGGTAATTCCAAACCTGTATGAATTTCTTTGTTCTGCTGAACACAGAGGAAGATATTTGGAAGAATGTCAGTAACCAAACAGACCTTGCACCCCATTGGCTACCATAGTATTTATTTTTCCTACTATGGTAGTAAATTATCAGCTATAACATCAAAATAATTATCAGTATCAGCTAGAATTTTTAATATCGATACATAACATCATACTTTTGTGCCATATCTATGCCAAAATGCCAATAAACTATAACTGTTACTATTACTATAAATAAAATAAATGAATAGTCCAGGTTTAAGCATAGAAACATGTTTTATTTCACCATTGTAAGGCATAAACAGTGTATTTTGTACATGGAAGCTGGACCAGCGGGGTTTGTTTTGTTTAATGTGAAACACAACCCAGTGTTTAAGGGAAAAAAGTCAGCATGTTTTTTGTTATGAACAACAGCTGGTGCAGAGACATTGCCAATGATTTCAGTCACTGCACTCCAGACCTAGAATATGTAATTATTATCTACTGCAGACCCTTTTACTTCAACCGTCAGCTTCACTCTTTTGTTTATAATGGAGTATATATTCCCTCTTAAAGGTAATGTGTTTTTATAAATACTCTTATACCATTTCATTTTCATTTCATTTCACATTTATTTGTATAGTGCTTTTCACAATACATATGTTTAAAACAGCTTTACAGGAAATATATGTCAACATCACACTTTAGAGTAATCTGTTATCAGAGGTGACTGTGTTATGCAATTTCAGAAATGAACATATACAAATCACACAGTTAGCTACCAATGTATTAATTTAAACAATGTATTAATTTAAGACTCACTGAAGTAATTAATACATGTTTACAAATGATTGGGATAGGCATATATAGAAAAAATTTGGAATGGTGCATGTTGATCCAGAGTTTGCGTCATCTCAAGTCCTCGCAGTGGTTGGAGTCATCTCTTCACAGGTGTTGAGGCATCTGAAGTCTTCATAAGAGGCTGGATCCAAACTGGAGCTGGCGTACTCTCTAGATACCTTGGGATGGGCATCCCAAGATAAAACAGAAAATCAAATGGAAAATAATTGGCGTAGCTGCTGTTCATAACATTAACCAATACCAGTTAATGTTGATAGACAACTCAGAGTTAGTCATTCATAGATTGATTTCCAAGTAAAATATAAACAATGTGGCTGTGTGGTGCTTTCAGGGATTGCTATGTTTGAGTATTTTTTTCAGTTATGTATAGTTCCATGGAAATTGCACTTCACCTTGAGTCAAATGGAAACTTCACACTTCTAGAATTTTCTCCTTAATGATTTCAACCATAACAGGATGAAGACTGATCTACCCAAGTACGAACATCATCAGATCCATGGTTTATCCAGAGAAGGGAACCAGTTAAACCACTTTTAGACCTTCATTAAAGGGCCATTCTGAGGGCCATACATGTAATTGAGATTGTGATGATCACAAACTAAAGCAAGAGGCTGAAGCTAAGTCCAAGTCTACCGGAATTGATGCCTGGCATTGGAGATTCATCATCTTCCTTCTCTATTCAGTATCTGCGAAACCCCTGGGAAGAAAAATATTCTCCTTGCTGTCCTGTCGAGCACTGCTTCTTTCAACTGTTTAATGTTCATATTGGTGTCTGTTTTGAAGGTGTCAAGCCAGCGAGTTATTTGCTGTCCCCTTCTTCTGGTTCCACTAACCATCCCCAACATTACAGATTTCTCTTGCTAGTTTGCACATAACATGGCCAAAATAAGACAATCTGCTTATTTCAGCTTCTAGTGACATCCCTGGTTTTATGCGATCCAGTAGTTCTCTGTTTGTTTTCTTGTCTGTCCATGGTATTCGTAAGACCAGTACCACATTTCAAATGCATCGATTTTCCTTCTGTCTACCTTTCTTAATGTCCAGCTCTTGCACCCGTACAATGTTATGGGAAAAAATATGGTTCTGATTAAATCTGCATTTGGTAGTTTAAGTGATGTTTTTGCTCTTCCGGATCTTATTCATACCAACCATTCCAGTATGGCCTGATGCAACCTGCGCTTAATTTCAGGGGTGGATTTTCCATCTTGGTAAATTTTTGAACCAAGGAAGATGAAATCCCAGACTGATTCAATTTCTTCATCATTGATTTTAATCTTCACTTCTCCACTAGTTGCTGTCTTCATGAACTTTGTTTTTTATGTTAAGGTGCAACCCCGTTTTTTACTTTCTTTCTTGACTTTCTTTTTTTTTTTTTTTTTTTTTTNNNGCCAGCAAGGTTGTATTGTAACAAGTATTCATTCAACAGAACAACTGGATTGCATCTTCACTGCAGCAAACATGGCTCTGGTGTAACCCTTCCTACATTGTTCATCCAACTGTCTGTCCTTGTCCTTCCTAGCTTAGCATTGGAGCTCTGCACTCAGCTTTTTAACCTTGTCCTTATTGCTCCTGGATTTGGCCACCTTTCGCTGATTGGCTATGTTAATGGTGTTGACGGTTAGCCACCTATTCGTCATCTTAGGCTTTTGGTAAGAAGCATATTTCTCAGCAATTTGGACGCAGCATAAATTGATGACATGTTATTGACGTTGAATTGGAGACAGTTGCAGGCATTACAAAGTATGCTGGACTTCTTTCACTTACTTACTGGGAAACCTTGAGTGTGGTATGGTCTGCAGTATGGATGGATGTACTGAAACTGTCACCTCGTCTACCTCATTCTGTGAGAAAATCTGTCTGCCCAAGAAAGCAGTCATCAACAATAATAAGTTCTCTCTAGAGATTTGACAGGGCTCAGGAAAAGCAAGGAAGTGGCCTACAAATCAAGTGGCAGAATGGTGGACAAGGAAACTAAATTGAACAAGGATGTAATGTCTGCAAAGAGGGAATGCAAGGAACGGCTGGAGCATGACTATACCAACAACAGCAGAGTGAACATCTCAACAAAGAGTCAGCAGATACAATAGGGTTGAAATGATTTCTTGTAAAAACAAACAAACAAATAAAAAACACTGCAATTGGATTTAAAGAATGAATTAAATGATAAACAACGGTGCAAATACAGTACAAAACAAATATGCTTATTGTAGCATGATTGTGGCTGTCAGACTGCATGTGCATCAGTTTTAACAATACCCTCAATAGGCTAAATAAATAACTAGATAATAATTGCTCATTCTAGCATTAGAATTTTGCACGTAGCACATATTTATCTTGTTTTTGGATGTATTTCGTGTGTTTAATGCTGAAAACTTGTGCCGTTTACCAGTTGACAATGATCTTTGACCATGACAACAAAACTGTTCATTCTGAATAAAACAATAGACTAAATGTTGATATCCGTCTTAGTTAGTCAAGTGCTCTTTGTTTTTGTTTTTTACTTACTGAAATTTTTTTTTATTTTATTATTGTATGAATCTAATGAACTTCTACTGAAGTTGCAGCATTGTGATACAATAAATAATTACTGTATAACACCTAAAATACAATACCACATTTGGAGATGACATTGCGCAGTAGTGTTAAGCACCATGAAGACATTAGGTACTTATAAGTACCTAATACCTAGCATCTGCAAAGAGTTACAAGCTTGTGACAACATCCTTTAAAGGTGCAATATGTAGGATTTATGTCCGCTAGAGGTCGTTAGAGGCCTATTCAAAACAAAGGCGTAGCTTGATGACGGCAAGTTTGAGTGCGGAATCTTGGGACGTGGTCTTCACATCACAGCCGGTGGAAACAATCGGGATAGTACTCAGGAAGAAATCATGTTCACTGATGAGATTATTAACGTTACTGTAGTATGAAGCAGAGCAGGACCGAGTGTTGTGGGAGCTGAACGAGGCCGCTGGACATGTGGATTGCGCAACACACGCCTCACGAGCAGCGGAACTTTTATTATGCCACAGTCGCCGGTGCTGCTTCCGCTTTTCCGGTCATGAGTATGAGGTAATGCAGCTCTGTTGATCATATTAGATACATTTGAGTGTGTTGAAAACGTTACTCTGTGCGTTCGCTCGGCGGCTGCTGTGAGACACTTGTTTGAGACACACTGCAGTAAGATAGATTGATTTTAGAATATCATATTAAATGCTGGGTGGCTTGTGATGATAAATGGCATGCAATTAATTTTAAAATGTATTGTATGATGGAGAAAATTCTGTATTACTGTTACTAAAAATAAAGCTGCATCTGATTATGCTATGTTAGCTACTTGACAAAATAGTGTTTTTCTCTGAGTCATGTTAAAGCATGGTACTCGCAAAAAAATCAAGAAAAATAGATTTCAACAATAAGACTAAACGTGTTGAGCTATATAACAATAATTAGTTTTCTGTCTATAAATGTATCCAAACAGTTGTTCCCTTTTTTATTAAAACATGTAATATATTAAAGCGTCTTTGGTGTTTCCATGGTTTTTACAAAATAAAACCGGAAACCGAGGGTATGCCGCAATTGACAGGCGACTCCTCACACGTCCCGGAGCCTTGGTTAAAATTGCAATTTTCTCACGATTTACAAATAGTTGCAAACATTTAGGATGTTGTAAGTACTCAAGTGAACAAAATATATAACACTGGCCTAGTGGTCTTTGGATATTTTACTGCAAAAATCTTACATTTTGCACTTTTAAGTTTTTGTGAAATAAGTCAAAAGTAAAATAATTTATTTTCTCAGTGGATGTTAACCAAGACAGCTGAGTTTTAGACTGGCAGCTAGTAGCCAGTTTTTCTTGGCATATGATCAATAGCATCTGTCCCTACAACTTGCTGCATTGTATACACTTGAGTTGCACTGGAGTTCTTAGAAAATCAGAATACTTTGCAGTAATTGGTATAGTTGGAAGACCTACCTTTTAGGGTCCTAGTGGGACACAAGGGTGAAGATAGTCTTGTCAGCTTATGTGCTTTATTCTTGAAAAGTGAAGACCTGGCTGACTCTGGAGTGTCATTGTGCCTTGAAGGATGGAGCCAGAGGTTAGAGTGCCCAGGGCTCAGACGTCAAGCCTTGTGGCAAAATTGAGACTTTTAAGCAAATCACATCCAACAGCAGACAGTCAAAGACAGCAGAGTTTGACCTATGACCCTGCAATGAGGAACAGCTATAAATGTGTGCCATTTCTTTTAAGAAGTGTTCACTCAGCCTTGCGACATGAATCCAGACCCTAAATTGTTTAACTGTTGTTGTTAAATTATAAGTACAATTAGCACAGTTTTCACAAATAAGCTGTCAAATCTGCACTAGAAACAGAAAGTGATTACAATACATGTCTAATACACTCAATGTGCTTTCCAAATAATTTATAACTTGGCTGTCTCCTGCAATTACAGAAAAGTGTTGCTGATTTATTTATGTAATGTGTTTTTCTTTTCATATTTTTTCCACATTTTCTTGCAGGCTAAAACACTTTCCCATCACTATATCCGCTGTATTAGATGGAGATAACATTATTTACTCTTATGCTTACCAAGGCTTCATTTATTTGATAAAAAAAATACAGTAAAACATGAATATTGTGAAATTTTATTACAATTTAAAATAGTTGATTTCTATTGTGATATATATTTAAAAATGTAATTTATTCCTGTGATGGCACATCTGACTTTTTATAATACATTTTCATTATTTCATCACTCATCATTTCAAAATGCTGATTTGGTGCGCTAGAAACATTTCAATGTTGATGCGAACATTTCAATGTTATTATGCTGCTTCCGGATTTTATTAATGAATAGAAAGTTTAAAAAAACATAATTTAAATAAAATACATATGTTTTTGTAACAATGTAAGTATTCAATTTTAATCGATTTATTGCATCAGTGCTGAATAAAAGTATTAATTGCTTAAAAAAAAAAAAAAAAATTACTGACCCTAAACTTTTGAACGGTAATGCAAATGAGATTTTCTCCTAGGCTTTGCCCTTCTCCATTACATTACTTGTTGAGATGCTAACTGGCCAAAGTATATAAGTGTCATTGAGTCTGATGATCTCTTAGCCTGATGTTGTAGTGCTAGGTTTGCAAGGTCATGCTAAATGTCTTGTTGTCATGTGTTGTGCCACCTTAAACCAACTAGGCTAGCATGTTAAGAAACGGTTAACACTTCAAAAGGCCAAGGATTGGTGCCATCACTGCCGTTGCGCTTGAATCGCACACATCTGTGAAGTGCAAAGTCTTACACAAGCCCTTAGCTAATCCACCTCTCACCCCAAAAACCATCATTTCAAGCAGTGAAAATACAGAGTTTAGGACAAATATATAGGTAAATCAGGGCCGGCAGCACATAACATCCCAATCACACTCACGACCTCACACGCCATTTATCTCTCATCAGACAAACTGAATGTGCCCTAAATATGGAATAAAATGCGGGGAAAAGTGGTTGCTTATCGAGGAACTCCCAGGTGGCAGTGCTTAATGTATAATTATGGCGTGTGGCATGCGGCTTTCATTTTGAAGAGAGCAACGGTTTAATTACAGAGCTACCTCTGTTGATAGGAGTGTCTCTGCTTCTGCTGCCGTTGTCAGCTAAAAAACTGTGTGATCCCATGTTCAGATACTCCACATGTCTCATTAACCTGCCGGCACTGCTTGTGTTTTTCCTCACAGTACTGCAAGACGTTAGTCTTCTAAAAGGCAGTAGAAGAGTGCCGTCAGCAGCCTCGTGTTGAAATTGAACGTTTGAAGTTGCAGCTCTATATCTGATAACAGTTAACCACAGGACGAGATGCAGATGGTAGATGTGCAGTCGTGTTTATAAGTAGCTATTCAGTGATGAATCATCCATATTCATCTCATTATTGTCAAAATGGTAAAATGAAGCTGGCAAAAATATTGTAGGTTGGTTGTGCATCATATTTAAACATAATATGAACATACCATTTATACAGCTAGCAACCCCCCCATGTGATATATGTCCTCTGAGATTTTAAAGGGGATCTATTATGCCTCTTTTCACAAGATGTAATTTTAGTCTCTGGTGTCTGTGAACTTTCATCTCTAAATACCCCATTGATCATTTATTATAGCTTGTCAAATTTGCCCCTATTTGGGTGTTATTAAAAACATGCTGTTTTTGTATGTGTCCCTTTAAATGCAAATGAGCTGCTGCTCCCGGCTGCTTTCCAGAAGAGGGCAGAGCTTTAACAGCTCGCGCTTCAGTTGCTCAACAACAACAAAGTCGGAGAATCTCACGCAGCCAAAATGGCGATTGTCAGTAACGGTGTTCAGCCTTTCATTGTTCAAACCGGAGTCGGACACTGATGGAGAGACTCAGGAAGAAGTTACAACTTTTAGAATGCAACTGGATGTTTCTGAATGGTTAGTGGATAAATGTATGTAGTTGGTGTGGAGTTGATTCAACTCATCGACTAGCATGTGCCGTCATGTTAAAGGGTTAGTTCACCCAAAAATGAAAATGATGTCATTAATTACTTACCCTCATGCTGTTCCACAGCCGTAAGACCTTCGTTCATCTTCGAAACACAAATTAAGATATTTTAGTTGAAATCCGATGGCTCCGTGAGGCCTACATAGGGAGCAATGACATTTCCTCTCTCAAGATCCATAAAGGTACTAAAAACATATTTAAATCGGTTCATGTGAGTAGAGTGGTTCAATATTAATATTATAAAGCGACGAGAATATTTTTGGAGCGCCAAAAAAACCAAAATAATGACTTATTTAGTGATGGCCGATTTCAAAATAATGCTTCAGGAAGCATCGGAGCACAATTAATCAGTGTATCGAATCTGCTGTTCGGAGCGCCAAAGTCACATGATTTCAGCCGTTGGCAATTTGACACGCGATCTGAATCATGATTCGATACACTGATTCATTTATGCTCCGAAGCTTCCTGAAGCATTACTTTGAAATCGGCCATCACTAAATAAGTCGTTATTTTGTTTTTTTTGGCGCACCCAAAATATTCTCGTCGCTTTATAATATTAATATTGAACCACTGTACTCACATGAACTGATTTAAATACGTTTTTAGTTCCTTTCTGGATCTTGAGAGAGGAAATGTCATTGCTCCCTATGAAGGCCTCATGGAGCCATCGGATTTCAACAAAAATATCTTAATTTGTTCCGAAGATTAACGAAGGTCTTACGGGTGTGGAACGGCATGAGGGTAAGTAATAAATGACAGAATTTTCATTTTGGGGTGAACTAACTCTTTAATCTTTTGTGCAAATCCAGCGTTGAATTGACCCTCGTTTGTGAATCAGTCGGATGTAAAATGACGGCATGGCAACAACACTCTACTAAAACAACTCTTCCTATTCTGTAAAGCAGCGCATTACCACACCGCCTTTGTTGCGTGTTCCCGGGGTCAGGGTTTATGTAAATTTTGGGGTTTGTGACGTCACCAACCCGGGAAGAAGCTCATTGTAGTCCCTACTAGCCGATTGTTGTAGTCCTTAAAAAGCGATTTCTTTAAAAGAAAATACCTCCCTTTGCACTGAACTTTGAGAGTCGTAACTTTGCAGATGTTGTTTATGCTCAAACAGCAACAATTACACACTAACTAAAGTTTAAAAAGTGAAATAATAATCAAAGACCCCTTTAAAGCTGATGCTGAATGGCAGTAGATTTTCTTTTTTCTTTTACAAAAAGCACATATTTGGACTCCATTTCAAAGACGGATTTGCAGTAGTGAGTCTATTGACCATAAGCTAAAGTCCTTGACAAACAGTCTGTATGCTGTCTGTGAGCACCTGAAAGCTCCCTCCAGAGATCTTTTTGCACTCCAAGAAACACTCACATTTACACGCAAAAAAAAAAAAAAAAAAAAGCTGTGATCGGTTTGTGATGCTCTTTTCTTTAAAGAAGGCATCAATGCTTCCAGCATCCCTTTCCTGCACTACAAATCACAATCTTTTCATCCTGATGGTAAGCTTTGGTTAAATGAAAATCCTAGTGTATGCATTCAATTTGTGCCAAGCAATTCTAGACAGTCAATAGGTTTCTCATCTGTCTACAAACTTTATTATATTAGTGGGATGAAATTTAATGCTTTGCTGTAAAGGCATAGTTTGCCCTTGAATAACTGCATATGAGATTTAAGGGTACAATAGTGGCCAAAAGTGATGTTCGGAGGGGATATTTATTTTTAATTACCCTACAAGTTTTATTAAAATATGAGTAAATCAAAATATGAGTAAAATAAATTATATATATTTTAAATATTTCAAATATGAGTGAATAACAAACCCTTAAACTGCTAAAGGACAAAAAAGCAACATTGAAGAATCATAAAAATGGTCCTTTAAATGCATATTGTATATTCCAAGTCTTCCAAATCCATACAATAGCTTTGTGTAAGGAACAGATTGAAATTTAAGCCATTGTTCTCTGATTGGCATTTCTTTACTTCTGCCGTATGTACAGTGGCCAAAAGTGATGTCTGGCCTTTTAATTTATTATTTAAAATATATTAATATATTATTAAAATGTTATTTAAATATTATGTTAAAGATTTTGTAAGCACATTGTGTAGTTGCGTTTGGAGTCAATTGTTTTATTTTTGATAACACAATGAAATATGCCAAATTGTGTGGACATACTTTTTGGCCAGGCCGTCATAAAATAAATTATGAACACATGCAAAAATGGGAGAACCAATGAATATTAATAACTAATTATGTTGTAATCAATGTACTTTTTTTTTAAATAAAACCTTTTATTTTACTTAAAAAAAACTTTTAAAAAGCCTTAAAAAAATAACTTGACTTTATTTTGAATGTTATGACTTTAATCATGTAATGTTAGAATTTTATCTTAAACCTTTGACTTTTATTCCCAATAAAAAGCCTAATGAAAGATTATTCTCAAAACATTGAGATAACTTAATGTTATGACGTTTTACTCCCTTAATTTTTAAGTTGTCCTCTACACTATTACTTCAATCACTACGTTTAATGTTACAGTTTTAGTCTTGATATTACTTAATGTATTGAATTTATTACTACTTTAAATAAAAAAAAAATAAAAAAAATGAATATCTACTTTAAATCACTATTTTAATGTTATTAAATTTAGAGTCGACTTTAAGATCCTTCTTTTCTCATACAAAGCATTGCACAACTTGGCCCCGGATTATATTTCTGATCTTATTAAGCCATACATAGCTGTTAGGTCATTAAGATCTTGTGCTCAGATACGTTTATCTGTACCTCGTTCTCGTTGCAAATCAAAAGGTGATCGAGCTTTCTTTGTAGCAGCCCCAAAGCTCCGGCACAGTCTACCTTTGTTTATCAGGGCCTCTCCATCACTGGATGTTTTTAAAACCAGTTTAAAGACTTATTTTTACTCTTTAGCATTCAAGTGATGCAGTGCATGTGTGTATATATATATATATATATATATATATATTTACAGTGGGTACAGAAAGTATTCAGACCCCCTTAAATTTTTCACTCTTTGTTATATTGCAGCCATTTGCTAAAATCATTTAAGTTCATTTTTTAATGTACACACAGCACCCCATATTGACAGAAAAACACAGAATTGTTGACATTTTTGCAGATTTATTAAAAAAGAAAAACTGAAATATCACATGGTCCTAAGTATTCAGATCCTTTGCTGTGACACTCATATATTTAACTCAGGTGCTGTCCATTTCTTCTGATCATCCTTGAGATGGTTCTGCACCTTCATTTGAGTCCAGCTGTGTTTGATTATACTTATTCGGACTTGATTAGGAAAGCCACACACCTGTCTATATAAGACCTTACAGCTCACAGTGCAAGTCAGAGCAAATGAGAATCATGAGGTCAAAGGAAATGCCTGAAGAGCTCAGAGACAGAATTGTGGCAAGGCACAGATCTGGCCAAGGTTACAAAAATTTCTGCTGCACTTAAGGTTCCTAAGAGCACAGTGGCCTCCATAATCCTTAAATGGAAGACGTTTGGGACGACCAGAACCCTTCCTAGAGCTGGCCGTCCGGCCAAACTGAGCTATCAGGGGAGAAGAGCCTTGGTGAGAGAGGTAAAGAAGAACCCAAAGATCACTGTGACTGAGCTCCAGAGATGCAGTCGGGAGATGGGAAAAAGTTGTAGAAAGTCAACCATCGCTGCAGCCCTCCACCAGTCGGGGCTTTATGGCAGAGTGGCCCGAAGGAAGCCTCTCCTCAGTAAAAGACACATGAAAGCCCGTCTTGAAGGACTCCAAGATGGTGAGAAATAAGATTCTCTGGTCTGATGAGACTAAGATAGAACTTTTTGGCTTTAATTCTAAGCGGTATGTGTGGAAAAAACCAGGCACTGCTCATCACCTGTCCAATACAGTCCAGCATCATGCTGTGGGGGTGTTTTTCAGCTGCAGGGACAGGACGACTGGTTGCAATCGAGGGAAAGATGAATGCGGCCAAGTACAGGGATATCCTGGACGAAAACCTTCTCCAGAGTGCTCAGGACCTCAGACTGGGCCGAAGGTTTACCTTCCAACAAGACAATGACCCTAAGCACACAGCTAAAATAACGAAGGAGTGGCTTCACAACAACTCCGTGACTGTTCTTGAATGGCCCAGCCAGAGCCCTGACTTAAACCCAATTGAGCATCTCTGGAGAGACCTAAAAATGGCTGTCCACCCACGTTAACCATCCAACCTGACAGAACTGGAGAGGATCTGCAAGGAGGAATGGCAGAGGATCCCCAAATCCAGGTGTGAAAAACTTGTTGCATCTTTCCCAAAAAGACTCATGGCTGTATTAGATCAAAAGGGTGCTTCTACTAAATACTGAGCAAAGGATCTGAATACTTAGGACCATTTGATATTTCAGTTTTTCTTTTTTAATAAATCTGCAAAAATGTCAACAATTCTGTGTTTTTCTGTCAATATGGGGTGCTGTGTGTACATTAATGAGGAAAAAAAAATGAACAAATGATTTTAGCAAATGGCTGCAATATAACAAAGAGTGAAACATTTAAGGGGGTCTGAATACTTTCCGTACCCACTGTATGTGACCTTGAAGATAATGCAGTATGTATTTTTTTTAAAAAGAAATAAAAGCCTGCACTACAAGATCTTGTACTAAAAGCCAAAGCATTAAGTAATCTGCTGTGGAAATGCATAAAACACAAACAACATGGCAAAGCCTGAGCACTAAAACATGTATGGCTGATGTAGCCTTGAAAATAATTTAAATAGTCAGCCATTTTCATCTTTCATCTCACAGTGTCTCAAGCCACACACATCTCAATATGGAGACGCACAGGCCTTTTAATCCTAAGATCAGACATGTATTCAAAATGCCTGGCCACCATGTGATGGCTCATTAGTTGTCCATTAGGCCTACCTACCTGACATCAAAGCTGCCATTTTATTGGAGGAGCTGAAATCAAGGGCCTGAATAAGCCGAGCGTCCCTTAGTGCATTGGCTATATTCAGCTTATTCTGAGCAGACCAGCTTTGTTGTCCTGTAGTGACCTGAATAGGTAATGAGGTTCTCAGACTAAGGCCCACGAGCTCTGCAAAGGATGTGGGCCTAATTTGTAATCTGCAAGCTGCTCACAGAAGCACAAGTCTGCCCATTTTCATGCAAACACATACAAACACACATGCCGAAGTCTTCTTACACCCTTTTGCCATGAGACGCAAATAAAACGAGCACTCTTACAGACAGCTTACAAAAGATTGACTTGTGAATAAAAAAAAGCTTTTTTTCTATAGGGAAAAGACACACAGGGTAAATTAAAAGGGAAGTTAAAAGGTCCTTGGTCTGACAGCTGAGATTGGGTCCAGACCAAGGACTTGCCCAGTTTGGTAGTGGTGTCAGGCAGGCGCCAATAGGAGCCAGGGGAGTGAAGAATCATTTCTTCCTGGCTGGTATTCAAGCTGCATCAGCGCTGGGTACTCTGCTGCATGGACCAATAAGATGAAACTGTGACCTGAATTAATTGGCCCATAAGAGCCGATCACCAAGGTTACTGCAGGAAATCAAATAGAGGAATGCCACAGGAAGTGCTTTGTTCAGAGCACATTCCCACAGGTCAGTCTTGATGCCATAGCGATATTGATGACGGCATTCTGAACCAGCATGTGAAATATTTATCTTTCTTTCACATCAAAAAGCACAGCCAATGCCATTATGGGGGCAATTATTCAAAAATCTGCTCTAGGTAGTCTCAACAGTATCCACCATTACTGAATAATGTATTTCAAATAGTTCATCTTGTCTCTCTGCTTTGATCTTTGCATTACTTTTTTATATTGACAGTGTTAAATGAAAACAAAGTCTTAAAGGAACGGTTCACCCAAAAAGTTTGTCATCATTTCCAACCCTGTATTTTTTCCCTTTCTTCTGTGAAACACAAAAGGTATGGTTTTTGAGCTTTAGTTCCGTGTTAAACTTTAAAAAAAAAAAAGAGAGAGAGATTTAAAGAAAAGCTGTAATGGTTAAGAATAAATTCATCATAGGCATTTTACAAGAATAAAGCCACAAAGTTTTTATAAGACTGTCAAGTCAAGTCAAGTCAAATTTTATTTATATAGCACAAATTTAATACAGCTGTAGTTGATCCAAAGTGCTTTACAGTAAATCAGAAATTAAAATAGAAAAGGAGGGAAAAAATTGAGATAAAAGTCAAATATCAAAGTCAATCAAACTAATTGTATATACATACAAAGCATGGAACACCAACTATAATAAATTATATATATATGTATATATACACATACATACACACACATATACATATATATATATATATATATATATATACAGTGGGTACGGAAAGTATTCAGACCCCCTTAAATTTTTCACTCTTTGTTATTGTAACGAAGCGGGACTCAAGGTAAGATCCATTTGCAAAGCTTTATTGAAAGGTGAGCGTGGTCGTACAGGCAGGGTCAATCAGGAGCAAACAAGCACAGCAGGGGATAGGCAGAATCGTAGTCAAGGTGCAGGCAGTAGATCGAGGCAGGCAGAAAGCATTCACAGTCCAGGAAACAATACACAGTCCTAGGGTATGCGGCAGAGAATCATAAACGGGAAAACAGACAAGGTCGAGAACAGACAGGCAGACAGGGAATAAACGCTCGGAATTGTAACATGAGTTAGCAAGACTTCGCGGTGAGGTGGTGTAAGTGAAAGTCCTTTATAGTCCTGGTAATGAGCTGTAGCTGGGTGTGATGATTAGTGTGGAGTGTGTGAGTGTGACTGGCAGAGAGGATGATGGGGAATGTAGTACGGGAAGTGACAGGAACAGACGGTGATCATAACATAACGCCCCCCTCCCGGAAGGCGCGTCCTCGCGGCGTAAAAGGAACAGCTAGGGAGGGGGGGTGGGTGCATTGGAGACCTGCATGCCGACAGGAACGGGGTCCCCAATGCAGGTCCAGGAACTCGAGCAGCCACGGAGGGTCAGGTGCCACGGGCAGCCACGGCGGGTCAGATGGCTCAGGCAGCCACAGCAGGTCAGGTGGCTTGGCTAGCCACGGCAGATCAGGTGGCTTGGGCAGCCACGGCAGGTCAGGAGTGTCCGGAGGCCACGGCAGGTCAGGTGCCGTGGGCAACCCTGGCGAGACAGAGTCAATAGATGATCACAGTAACTTAAAATCCATAGACGGCCATAACAGTTTGAAGGCCGTTGATGGCCGTGGCCGGGCAGGGTCCCCACCCACAAGCTCCCCACCCTCAGGTATACTGCCCCCCCCCAAAAAAAAGTTCTTGGGGGATTCAACGGAGGCCGTAGCGGGTTCGTGGGCAAGGAGCTCGGGAGGCGCCGGCAGTGCGAGGAGCTTGGGCGGNGCAGGGCAAGACGCTTGGATGGTGCCGACAGTGCGAAGAGCTCGGGCGGAGCAAGAAAGACCTCTGGAGTGGTCTCCGGGCCCACAGCGGGCTCTGGGAAGGCCTCTGAGCCTTGAAGAATGAAAGAAGCCTTCTTCCTCCTCTTCCTCCTCTTACGTGAATGAGGCGGTGACTCTGTGTTCACCTCTTTTGTGGATGCTGCAGCGGGCTCACGGGCTGGAGCGGGCTCTGGAGCGGACTCACTGGCTGGAGCGGACTCTGGAGCGGACTCACTGGCTGGAGCGGGCTCTGGAGCGGCCATCTTGTCCGTGGACACAGGCGGAGCGGACATCTTGTCCGTGGACACAGGCGAACTTGAGTGCGTCGCAACCGCCGAACTTGAGTGCGTCGCGGCCGGCTGGCTTGAGTACGAAGCGGCAGGCGGAGGCTTAGGAATGCCAGCCGCTCGTGCTAAAATCAGCGGTGGATCAGCCACACTGGAACGAAACGCTCTCCGCTCTCGGACAGATCCAGAAACGTGACGTGACTCTGGGCGATCAGCGGAGACGTGACGTGGCTCTGGGCGATCAGAGGAGACGTGACGTGGCTCTGGGCAATCAGCGGAGACGTGACTTTGCTCATGAAGATCAACGGAGACATGGACTGGTGTTGTTGTTGTGGTAGACGCCATCTTGTGAATGTCCTCTTTAACGGCAGCCATTACGTGATTCAGCGTGGTGTCACGTTCCTCCGCGACACCCACAGTAAAGGGAGATCCGCTCAGTTGTAAAGCCAGCTCTATATATTGTTCTAAAGTCCCGTTTAGATCATGTAGTGGCATGACAGCACTGAGCGGGTCAGATAGTCCACCGCGAAAAAATATCATTAGACACTCCTCATTAAAACATGTTAAGGGTGCCAGTTCAATAAAGTCCATGACATACTCCTCTATGGTTCTTTCTCCTTGACGGAGACACATTAGCTGAGCCGATGGATTCATATTAGAGGTAGCAGAAACACTCACAAAAGCTGCTGGATCTGGGTACGGCAAAGTCTTCTGTAACAAAGCGGGACTCAAGGTAAGATCCATTTGCAAAGCTTTATTGAAAGGTGAGCGTGGTCGTACAGGCAGGGTCAATCAGGAGCAAACAAGGACAGCAGGGGATAGGCAGAATCGTAGTCAAGGTGCAGGCAGTAAGCATTCACAGTCCAGGAAACAATACACAGTCCAAGGGTATGCGGCAGAGAATCATAAACGGGAAAACAGACAAGGTCGAGAACAGACGAACAGGCAGGCAGGCAGGCACGCCAGGCAGACAGGCAGACAGGCAGACAGGCAGACAGGCAGACAGGCAGACAGGGAATAAACGCTCGGAATTGTAACATGAGTTAGCAAGACTTCGCGGTGAGGTGGTGTGAGTGAAAGTCCTTTATAGTCCTGGTAATGAGCTGCAGCTGGGTGTGGTGATTAGTGTGGAGTGTGTGAGTGTGACTGGCAGAGAGGATGATGGGGAATGTAGTCCGGGAAGTGACAGGAACAGACGGTGATCATAACAGTTATATTGCAGCCATTTGCTTAAATCATTTAAGTTCATTTTTTTCCTCATTAATGTACACACAGCACCCCATATTGACAGAAAAACACAGAATTGTTGACATTTTTGCAGATTTATTAAAAAAGAAAAACTGAAATATCACATGGTCCTAAGTATTCAGACCCTTTGCTCAGTATTTAGTAGAAGCACCCTTTTGATCTAATACAGCCATGAGTCTTTTTGGGAAAGATGCAACAAGTTTTTCACACCTGGATTTGGGGATCCTCTGCCATTCCTCCTTGCAGATCCTCTCCATTTCTGTCAGGTTGGATGGTAAACGTTGGTGGACGGCCATTTTTAGGTTTCTCCAGAGATGCTCAATTGGGTTTAAGTCAGGGCTCTGGCTTTTTTAAGAACAGTCACGGAGTTGTTATGAAGCCACTCCTTCGTTATTTTAGCTGTGTGCTTAGGGTCATTGTCTTGTTGGAAGGTAAACCTTCGGCCCAGTCTGAGGTCCTGAGCACTCTGCAGAAGGTTTTCATCCAGGATATCCCTGTACTTGGCCGCATTCATCTTTCCCTCGATTGCAACCAGTCGTCCTGTCCCTGCAGCTGAAAAACACCCCCACAGCATGATGCTGCCACCACCATGCTTCACTGTTGGGACTGTATTGGACAGGTGATGAGCAGTGCCTGGTTTTCTCCACACATACCGCTTAGAATTTAGGCCAAAAAGTTCTGTCTTGGTCTCATCAGACCAGAGAATCTTATTTCTCACCATCTTGGAGTCCTTCAGGTGTTTTTTTGGCAAACTCCATGCTGGCTTTCATGTGTCTTGCACTGAGCAGAGGCTTCCGTCGGGCCACTCTGCCATAAAGCCCCGACTGGTGGAGGGCTGCAGTGATGGTTGACTTTCTACAACTTTCTCCCATCTCCCGACTGCATCTCTGGAGCTCAGCCACAGTGATCTTTGGGTTCTTCTTTACCTCTCTCACCAAGGCTCTTCTCCCCCGATAGCTCAGTTTGGCCAGACGGCCAGCTCTAGGAAGGGTTCTGGTCGTCCCAAACGTCTTCCATTTAAGGATTATGGAGGCCACTGTGCTCTTAGGAACCTTAAGTGCAGCAGAAATTTTTTTGTAACCTTGGCCAGATCTGTGCCTTGCCACAATTCTGTCTCTGAGCTCTTCAGGCAGTTCCTTTGACCTCATGCTTCTCATTTGGTCTGACATGCACTGTGAGCTGTAAGGTCTTGTATAGACAGGTGTGTGGCTTTCCTAATCAAGTCTGAATCAGTATAATCAAACACAGCTGGACTCAAATGAAGGTGCAGAACCATCTCAAGGATGATCAGAAGAAACGGACAGCACCTGAGTTAAATATATGAGTGTCACAGCAAAGGGTCTGAATACTTAGGACCATGTGATATTTCAGTTTTTCTGTTTTAATAAATCTGCAAAAATGTCAACAATTCTGTGTTTTTCTGTCAATATGGGGTGCTGTGTGTACATTAATGAGGAAAAAAAATGAACCTAAATGATTTTAGCAAATGGCTGCAATATAACAAAGAGTGAAAAATTTAAGGGGGTCTGAATACTTTCCGTACCCACTGTATATGTAGAATGCTCTCAATTCTTCATAAACACTTTTAATTCCAGTTGTTTATGTGCCATTCTACCCAAAGTCCTGTTTTTCTGAGCTCTAAAAAGAGTCCAGATTGGCAATTGACGAATTATTTTCATAGATAGATGACAAATGAATAGTTTGTTTGAAACAGCATGGTTGCTTTCACTCTAACTGTTAATGTACCAGAGCCCGTTCACCTTGAAGACCATCATTTGTAGGCGAGCGAGAGTTAAGAGTAGAGCATATTATAATGCAGTACAAATTTGTGAATTAGAGCTGATTTGAAGCAGCTTGCCTGTCACCACTCTCTGTTGTGTTATTTTGAAAGGTTATAGGGTTTATAGCACGGACCAGGCGTGTTTTGTAACCTTTAGTCATGATGTGCCAAGCCCCTCTAGGCTGATTGCTGATGCATTAGTGCTCTCACTTTGACTTCATCATGCAGTGTTTAGAGCAGGACACACTCACAGTTCCCTTTAAAAGCAGTTGTGACCCCTGCTTGCTATGTGCTGCTGGCTTTTCAGCGCAGTCCAACACAATAAACACTTTTCTTTTGTTACAATTCAAAAGAGTTGATATGAAAGAGATCTGTAAAATTTTGTCAGTGTTGAACAGAAATGTTCTTGGCGCAACGCTATTTTTTAAATTTACTGTATGCATGTAATAAACATGTAATACCATTCAAAATTTTTAGATCGGTAAAATTTTTTGTTTGTTTGTTTTTAAAAGTCTCTTCTGCTCACCAAGGCTGCATTTATTTGGTCAATCCAAATTACAGCAAAAACAGAAATTTTGTGAAATACTGTTTTTACAATTTAAAATAACTGTTTTTCAATATATTTTAAAATACTATTTATTCCTGTGATGCAAAGCTGAATTTTCAGCATAATTACTAAAATGTTCAGTCTCACATGATCCTTCAGAAAACATCCTAAAATGCTGATTTCCTGCTCAAAAAATATTTCTTATTATTATAAATTTTGAAAACAGTTTAAATGTTTCTTTGATGAACTGAAAGTTCAAAATAACAGTATTTATCTGAAATAGAGCTTCTGTAAAAATAAATAAATAAATAAATAAATAAAAAACTCTTTTCATCATTGATAATAATAAAATATTGTGACAAGCAAGGCGGGACCGGTGGCGTGATTGCTAATGAGTGTCACCTGCTCTCCACACCTACATGAAAAAAGGAGGCATGACGACAGTAAAAGGACGAGAGAGGACCAGGCCTGGACTATTTATGTTGTTGTTTTTATGCAGCAGTTGTCTGTGAGGGGCTGCTGCTTTACTTTCGTTTTGTTATTTGTTTATTTGTAGCAAATTAGCTAAAAAGAAATATAAATACTGTATTATAATTTGTTATAATTAATTATAAATATTTGGATCAGTTAATAGAATTAACTTAATGTAGCATAATTAATATTAGGATCAATTAACCTGTTCGCCCAGTGAACACAGTGTTAATTGTTTATTAATTCTTAGAAATGTTTACCCCCATTGCTCTATATATATAATATTGTTAGCCTCATAGCATAATTGCCTAAGTCATTTTTTGGCCAAATTGTGATATCTGCCTTTGAAATATGATCTGGGCAATTATGCTATGCTAACGATATAATGTATGTGTGTGTGTGTGTGTGTGTGTGAGATCAATGTTATAACCAGTTGTTATAACCTAAAATAGTTAAAGGATTAGTTCACTTTCACCCTCAAGCCATCCTAGGTGTATATGACGTTTTTGTTTCTGATGAACACAGTCGTAGATATATTAATAAATATCCTGACTGCCAGTATGCGTTACCAAACAAGTATGAGCTGAAGAAAGTGCCTCCATCCACATCCATCCACCATAAACATACTCCATACGGCTCCGGAGGGTTAATAAAGGCCTTCTGAAGCGATGCGTTTGTGTTAAAACAAATATCCATATTTAACAAGTTATGAAGTAAAATATGTAGCTTCCACCAGACCGCCTTCTGTATTCTTCAAAAAGCTTACCCTGTACGTCTTATGCCTTCCCTATTCAACTTACGAAACTGACGCAATGCCAGTTATGTTTTTTCCGTAATTTGAATATAAATTTGGAGATTAGTTTTACAATCTCTTATGAAATGTTTAAAGTGTCTAAGTGGTCTTGCAGGATTGGAATGACAAAAGACGAAAGTCTTACGGGATTGGAACGACATGAGGTTGAGTAATTAATGACAGAATTTTCATTTTTGGGTTAACTATTTTGGGTGAACAATTAATATTTTTGTAGGAACCATGATTTTTTTTTTTTAAAGGATACTTTAATGAATAAAGAGTTCAAAATTGCAAAGTATTTATTTCAAATAGAAATCTTTTTTTTCTATGAATGTCTTTACTGTCACTTTTGATCCTTGCTGAATAAAGGTATTCATTTATTTGAAGAAACAAAAAATCTTACTGGCACCAAACTTTTCAACAGTATATATTAAATATTTATATTTTTGGATTCACCACCCCCACCCTCATGCTGATAATTGGTGATGTGTTTAGTCCTTTTGGGGTAGCAGGGATGCAGCGCTCACTATTGAGATTGTGATGGTGGAGCGAAAGCAGATATATGGTTTAGTGAATTATAGCTAGAAACTGAAAGGATCTGTTTGAGGCTCATTGTAATTGCCATTGGTGTGCCGTCATGTCATTAAAACGGAGCCCTTGAGAAGAAAACAGCCAACTTCTTCCCCAGTGTTTGACAGTGTGACTTGGTCTTCATTAATGCTATATGCAGCTCACATTGGGAACCGCACGGCTGGTGCCTGCTTCAGTAAAATAACAAAAATTAATATTAATGTCACAGAGAATGTATTATGTCCTAACAGAGGGCGGTGCAAATGGCAGATATGATACTTGTGTTCACTTCTCAGCTCGAAGTAAGCTATGTTTTACTGAAATTGCGCTCTAGCCAAGAAAAATGTAGACTGAGGTAATTCGACTTTCATCACCATGTTAGTGGTAAGCCATGTCATGTCATTAACCACATGTATTTCATTTGTATATGGATACTTTCTAAGTATGATTACATGACAGAAATTGTGCACAATATTTAGATCAAGCGGTGACACAGCTTACCCCACTCCCCAGACAATGTTTTCACCTCCCACTATTACTTAACAGTTTCTGTAAGCCTCAGTGTAGGCCTCAGATGAAACTGATTGACATCAAGACTGTGATTCTGAAGGAGCAACTTGTCTATTAACTGATCCATTAAAGAGGCGCAGATCTGTAAAAACGTTTGTCGCTTTGCCTTTGTGAATCTGGCAACAGTGTGCTGGTGTTAGAGCTGTACTGTGTGAATATAGATGAGTCTCTGATCCCATTATCTAACCAGTTTAACTTGGAAATCCCCTTGGCTAAGTAATCGCTTTTGAAAAGCCTTTAAATATGAATGAGCTGTTTGTCTTGCTGTAGGGGTTACAGAGGGGTGGATGAAATAATCAATGTTTTAATGGTAAAAGGCAATGCTGAAATTAGTCATGTTGAAGAATTGATGAGTGAAATTATTACAACAAGGAAAATGTATGATTGTGTTATTATAAAGTAGGAAAATTGAGTTGATCAAACGTTCACTTGGTGTAATCTTTGCCCGCTGCACATCAAGAATATAAAAATATTATTTTATTATATAAAAATATTACACTAAAACAATTGACTATTTCAACATCACATCTATTGTCTTATAGTTTTTTATCTATTAACCTGAGTATATTTTATATATTAACCTGAGTATATGAGTATATTTTATATATTAACCTGAGTATATGAGTATGATTAAGTGACCTGTGTTAACCTGAGTATGAGTGTGTGTTCCCTGTAAAATGTATCCAAATGTTTTTTATATTTTATTGTGACCTATTAGAAACCGATATAGTTATTTTTTTACCAGTTACCAGTACACTGTCATCTGCTTGAACAACTTGATGGAAACGCAACTAATTCGCATTTGTCCTTTTTTCTTTTTTTGCGAACTTTGAAAAGATTTGCTTCACATTTGGATGTAAACCCAGTCTGACTCAAGATTACATCAGACCTCCTATCAATTCACCATTAGTTATGAAATTATATATATATAAAAGGCACTTACTACTCCCAAAGGAGCTAAATCGCAGAGGAAAATCAGAGGTCAAATTAAAACAGTTTCCTTTTGGACTATTTAAAGATAGAGAAGAATAGATTCATAAAATTGTAAGGGACCATATTCCCTGAGGAAAAACATTCCTCCACTACCTTTGAACAAAGTTCATAAAGCTTCAATTAACTAAGGTTTCAAGTTATGCCTCATCCCATTTCCTTTCAGTTTTCAAGGCAGTTTGAAATCCTCTGAGGTTCTTTCTCCTTGTTAATAAAGCATATTACTGTACGATATACTTTAATAACAAAGCCAAGGCTTCCATTCTACTGCATGTTTGATGTCTGATTGAGTCGTCTTTTTCATTTGGACTGTTTTTTAGGATTGACCTGAATAATAAGCAACGAAATTCTCCACCAGTTTATTGTGTGTGTGCCATTTTACAGCACGGCTACTTTCCTCCTCTAAATCCCCTCCTCTCTGTTTATCCAACCGGCTGGAAATCTTCTAAACACCAGCACAATGGGACTGCAGTGATGGCAGCCTGTTTAATAGGAGCTGATCCCCAGCTGTTTAAATATGCAGTCTGTTTTACCACGGAAACTTTCCAAGCTTCTTAATTGATACTAAGACTTTTTGAAAGCAGTATTGCTGCCTGGCACCGCAAGGTGTTATGGACTGGAATGCCATTGTTCTCTTTACAAATTGGTGGTCTTTAATGAGGACCACCTTGTCTTATACCATTGTCTCTAGTACAATTAGCAACATGCTGGATTACGCCACCCTAAAGATGGTTCAAGGAAACAGTCAAACAGGCCGTAATGTGTTTAAAGCCCCTTGGTCAACAATGTTCCCAAACATAAGGTTTTATTTGCTTTGTCTGTTTTATTGCCTTTGGATCCAGGTTTTCCCATTCTCACCCCAACCCAACCCTCCCCTCCCCTTTTTTTTCTCGCTCTTTTGGGTGCTTTGTCTCCTGCCCCTGCCCCCAAGCCCACTCTCCTCTTTCCCTTTTCTGTTTTTTTGTTTGTTTGTTTTTTCTATCCCTAACCCTCAATCTCACTGTCTTCTTTCTTCTCAATTATTGCTTACTTTGTTTCATTGTAGTTGGTGCTGTCAAGTTTTTCCATGAGAAGTTTATTGCTGCCATACAGAATGTATTAGTCTCACTAGGAGGGTCAATATGAGTAGATGATGGAAGCACTGTTGATAATGAAATGTGAGTGGGTAGCGTTGCAAGGACAGTAGACACATTCCCCTGCTCAGCCAGCTGTATGTACCTGCATTGTGAAAAGAAATGGAAGCAAATAAAGATGGAGGGAGTCAGAGGAGATGGAGAGGGTGGTAAGATTTGCGGGTAAATAGACATGCAAAATGTCTGAAAATCATTTTTAACAAATGTTCCGTAGGCAGGGCAGCATTTTGCCAGTGTTTCAATGAGAATTTAACCACACTGACCAAATTGGCATGATGAATTGGTGAAATGAAGAAAGAATGGTGTGCTAAAATTTATATTTTCTTATGAAAACTATATCTCACAATGTGATTTTAAATGCATTTTGCAATGTTACTATATCTCGGTTTTGGACAACTTGAGGGTGAGTAAATGATGACAAAATTTCCCTTTAAACTATCCCTTTAAAATCATCTTTTTATCTTCCAGTTGTGATTTTATATCTCCAATTCTAACTTTGTAATCTCACAATGGCTAAATTTCACAAATTGCAATTTTGTTTTTCATAATTGCAGGTTACTTTTCTCACAAGCGCAACTTTATATCTTTATATCAAATTGTGACTGTGTACCTCGCAATGTGACTTTAAATCTTGCACTTTTTCTCACAATTGCAACTTTTTGTCTCACAGTGTGACTTTATTTTAAACTTTATATCACACAAAAAAGAGCAATTTTAATACTTATGTATTCTGCACTATTCCACTTGTCTCAGTAAACATACAAGACAACACCCTTATCCACACTATAAACAAACGAACAAACAAGAAGGCTATTCACCATTAATTCATTCCACAACAGTTTAGCACAAAGACTAAATGACTGCTTGGACACACTGGAGGTTTTGATTGGCTAGATGTTTTCCAGTTATCCGAGGCTATGATCTGTTCTAACCCCTTCCTCATGCCTCTCTGATGAAACTACATCTCTGAATGGCATCATTATTAATGCCCCTCTTAATGCCCACTTTGTGGAAAATGGACACTGCATTTGGTGGTTGAGCTTTGCTTGTAAATTTGAAGGCATTTAGAAAAAAAAGGAGCATGCGTTTGCCTGTCCCCTCAACCTTGATCAGGTCAATAAAGCTCTTGCAGTGGATGATATAAGCTCTATGATAGGCACAGAGGTAATGAGAGAGCTTTAGATGCAGAGTTGAAGAAAATTAATCTGACCTGATAGAATAGAAAGGGAAATGAAATGGCCAAATATCACCCGATAGAAAGACCAAGATTATATCTCTCACAAATGAAATGTCATAGACAGTGCTTCATTTACGTGTCCTCACCTGATGATCCATCAAACCATCACTTGTCAAGTGTATGCTTTCTACCCCCAACCCCACCCCCCTTCCAAGTTCTTACTTCAGCTATTTCAAACTTTGTGGAAGAGAAAATGGGCATTTGGGTGACCTATAAATCCTTCATCGCTCACACAGGTCCAATCAATTGCCTGATGTCTGCAAGCCACTCCAGAGAGTTAAGGTCACAAAGCTAGATGTCCCTGATGCTTCTAGGTTTGTCACACTCTGATTCTCCTGGATCTTTTCCCCAAAATTTGGCATGCTGCCTCACTGCTTCGGACCCTCCTTCTCTGACTCTGACTATCAAAACAACAGTCATTAGGCAAATTTGCTTTGGTGCAAGATTATGTTAATTATCGCCAAATTATCACTTCATTAAAGCGGGTAGAGATAAATTATCTTTTTGATGAAATGGTTGCAGAATGGGAAAATAATGATCTGACTAAAATAAAAAAATAAATGCAATCTTGCACAAACGAAATAAATAACTAATCAGAGGGAGCAGGCGGCAAGCCGCTCTCTCGCTGCACAATGGGATGTGACAGAATGAGTTTTATACAGAGAGCCGTTCCTTCCAGCACTCTCCGTGTACAGCTTTCTATAGTGGGACCCATACACTTTCCTAATTGAGGTATACATTAATCATTCCAAATACCAATTATAATGAAGGCCTTCATCAGCCTCGCACGGCACCCTTTGTTTCCAAAACAAAGTGTGCTGCTCCAAGGAAAGACTGTGGTATAATTTTGTAGATTGATGTCTCCATAATAATCATTATTATTGTAGGTATTATCCTCATGACAAATTTTGCTCTGCTTCTTTCGGGGCGAATGCAATTATGTTTGAATGCCACCGTGGCTGAAAACACGGCAGTGCAGGCATTTAGACTTGTTCTGAGATGCCGTAGCCTACAACATTATACCTGAATGTGTGTCAGAGGAGATTATAATGCTGGAGCCAGTGCTCAAGTACAGTATGTTCTAACTCTGGTCTTAGAATGGTGGAAAGATTGGATTGCCATGGCAACGTCAGCAGGACACCTCATTCCCTGTTGCTGGCCTGTGGTTGGTGGCACATAAAAACAGATGGAATGGGTTTGGCTTCAGAGAGCATACACTCGGATCGGTGTTTCAGCTTGTGTTAGACTTTTGTCCTTGATCTAAGGAGGCCTGAATAGTTCATTGTGTCCGAGAACAATTAGTACTCTTACTGTATTTACTGTATGTTCTTATTTACAAGTTTGCTAGTTTTGTGCTAGTGCGCTCTTCCATTACCTCTTTATTGGGTTCCTATAGGAATAGTTTGACTAAATACAGGCCATAAATCACTGAGTATGCTTACATTCAAAACAAAAGTGAGATTTTTAGTGAGATTACAAAACAAAAGTTACATTTTCAGCAGCCGTTACTTCAGGCTTTAGTGTTACATGATCCTTCAGAACATTCTGAATATTTATCAATTTTGAAAACAGTTGTGCTGCTTAATATTTTTGAGGAAAATGAGATACATTTTTTCAAGATTATATGATGAAAAGAAGCATTTGTTACCCGTGCTGGCAAAACGAGTCGCAATGAGCAAATTTTCACAAATGAGTTATTGTTATTTTCAGTGGAAAAACAAGCAAAGAAAAATGTCAATTTTCATGGACAAAGGAAAGGTACTCCTCTCAGAAAACATACAAATAAAGATACTTTTAGATGTTTAATTGCTATTTGAAGCATTTGGATCGCTAGATGAGGGCTTAATGAACTCATTTTTGTGAAAACCTCAAATTCGACATAATTAGCACATACGCAGACTCGTTTAGCCAGCACGGGTCACATTTATTTGAAATAGAACTTGTTTGTAACAGCATTCAGTCCTTATTGTCACTTCTGATCAATTTAATGCATTCCTGCTGAAAGAAAGTTATAACCAGCAGTTGTCTAAATGAAAATGCTTGACCTCATTTTAAAAAAGCATATCAGAGTAATTAAGTTTTCCAAAAGAACAACTGCATCTGGCTAGCTTTGTTACTTTATATCTTTTTCTGTTGATATGACCACATTATAATTATGTTTGATTAGGTTATTGTGCAAGACGTTTGGCGACGAATTTACTGCACCTTCTGTCTGTTAAATCATGATTATGTTTGCCAGCACTGCGTACGTGTTCACTTACACAAAGCTTTTGCTCATGCCAGTGTTCCATTTTCTTAGACATGACAGCATCTTAAATCTAGATTTCAGAGTGCAGGAAGATGAAATAAACTGTTGCCTTTGGCTGAGCTGAATCCAATGCTTTTGCATTTAGATCCCTGTGACTTCATGCCTTTTTGGTTTCCTTTCCCTCCACTTATCTTTTCTCTTTCAGCCAAGCAAGGAAATTGCTCCTCTCAATCGGTTGCTGTAGTAGTCCAGTGCTCCTCTGTATGAGCAAACTGAAACCCAGTGCCTGTAGATCACATAATCCCCTCAGGCTCCACTGTAATGGCACTGCAGCGTTGCACTGAAACTCACTCACTCATTGGTTGCATCATCTGAATATAGATATGTTTTCCTGTTCATTTCAAATGAGTTATAGGATAAAGTTTGGAACATTCAGGACATTCAGCAGGCATACGACAACCTCTTCTCGAGCCTCTCCACTTTTTTAACTCCACAGTTATTTACCATCATGATGAAAGCAATTGTAGGGACCTTATATAACTCCAAGTTAAGTGATGTAAATAGAGGCGCGATAGCAGCAGAGCATTATTGTGATTTCTGTAGCTCTACAGTTCCCGCTTCCCACAAACTGTAGATTGAACCTGCGACCTTTGTGTTGGTGGTTGAGATGTTTTGAATTTAGCATATGATTTGGCCACCGTGATTAAATAAACATCATAGAGTGGGCTCTCAGTCATTGTGAACTGATGGCAGACTCCATACCCTACAAGGTTATGGAAATGTCCTGGTGGTGAAGTTGTTTATGGATTATAGACTTTTGTGGTTCTTCTGTAAGGCAGCCGGTGCTGAAATATTAGACATAGCACAAATAAACATCAGTCTAATGGGAGACTGCATTTTTTTTGTGTGCTAGTCAACAACAGTACAGCTATAAATGTAATGTACTGTATAATTTGCAACTATCTCCTCTCTTTTCAATGCAGCTCTTCCTCTGATGATCTTCCCAAGTCCGGCTCAAGAGACACAAAATCCAATTTAGTCCTCCCGCTGTACTCTGTACACCTGTCCTCTGAGCTCTGGGCTCATTTTCAGCTTTTTGTTTCCACCTTTAATTAACAACTGAGAAAACAAAGGTAACATGCACAGCTAAATAGTGCAATGTCACACAGTTCAGCTGAGACTTCCATCGACCACAAAATTACTCTCAAATGGAATTAATCCCATTCTGGCACACTGGCTTGCAAAGTACACTAATACACTGTATTGTATTATATTATTCATTCATTCATGTGGGTTACCATGGAAATATATTCCTTTTGTTAATTGTCAGTGATTTTGTGTTTACAGTTGCTTTTAATGCATTTTGATTTCAACAGCAGATATTTTGTGCCAACAAAAGGCATAACATATTACTTTAGTAGCGCAATGTTTTTAACATAAGCCATACTACACACAAATAAATGTAAATATACACATGCACAGTTTAGATTATATTTCTTTAGTATCACTCATGTCATGTATGGTAGAAATTCCCCTACGCACCTGACTTAAGCTAAATGGGGCGTTTCCACTTTGACACCTACAAATGTGTACTCTACTAGTGTCTAAACTTCAACAACTGCTTCGAGTTGGACGACGTCTCGCTCCTTATGAACATTATCACTTTGGAATAAGGTCTCTAGTGCTCCAGTAACCAAAAAGACTGCAGACAATGCCATTGAATATGCTTTAATCACTGCCGGGAGGATCTCATATCAATCAAATAGAATCCCCATCGACAAAAAGTGTACAACAGTTTTTATAGAATAGGAGCATGGCATAGGTGACATGATTCATTACATCATTCTTCTCTGTTACATATATTTATATATATATATATATATATATATATANATACAAATTTGTCTAATACTCCACGAAGCGGTGTGCCTGCAACCCCTTCAGCCGTGACTTATTCACGATACAGCACTAGCCTCGAGTACCTTATTGCTTTTATAAAACGGTTACCACACAATATAAATATTAAAGTCAAAAATATGTAACAATGCAACTTTCATTTAGTCAACTCTTACTAAAAGCCTTCCTTCCGCTGGAATAAATAGTTCTTGACCGTGAACAGCAACAGAAGTTACATTATTATGCCATTAGATGGCGGCAAAGACTGTCTTTATGAGTGTGTCAGTCAGTAGCAAAGACTTTTACATTTTACAAAGACTGAATTGTTGTGAACCCGGAACAAGAAGCAACTGACAAATGCTTTGACTAGCGCTTTCAGTCACGGGAAAACCCCTTAACTGTTAAAAGGAGAAGATAATACATCGGACATTTAAACATATTTTTCATTATGAACATAGGACTGAGCTGAAAGAAAATTTTTAATCTGAATGCAGATAATAAACTCGCTCACTCGATCTTTCTCACAATACTCTTCTACATAATACAAAAATGTGTTG
>RJVU01036043.1:1020079-1037631 GCA_003731715.1 Anabarilius grahami
TATGATTTTAAAATAAGTTGTAGTTAAAATTAGTTGATGCATCCGGTATCATGAACTAACAATGGACAATATTTAGTATATTTATAAATATACTAATACAATTGTATGTATTATGAACAACAGTATATTTATAAATATAAATATTTTTACATATAAGCATTACCCTGACTAATAAATGCTATAAAAATGTTGTTCAACTAATGCATTGATTCTAACCTCACTGCAAAGTGTTACCAAAAAAGCAACAAAACATATTTATAAAGAAAATGGAGGAAGCAAAAAAAAATTAGGACAAGTAGAAGAAATAGAGTTTGTTACAAATGGTTAGACAAATAAAAACCACAATGGGAGCCATTAAGTGCCTGTTAACAGGTGCATGTTATTGTCTCGTGCACTCTGGCATCCACAATTCGTGTCCTCTAATTGCATACTTGGTTTTCGCACTTGAGGAACGTCTGATTGGGAGTTGATTAGTGAATGAGTTCTCCACATCCACATGAAAGGTGTTTAGATGCCACAGAGAGTGGAAAGTTTTAGTTTGTGATGAAGGGCTTGTGATTCAGGGACCATTTCATTTAAAAAGCCATAATCTGTAGGAGTCAAAGACATCTGAGTAATCTTGCTATAGATTTGCACTCATGTATAAAATTGTTCAGTCTCCTTTATGACAGAGAGACATGGATATTGTGAGGATGAGGAAAACATGGAATCTGAGATGAGATGACAAATTTCCTTTCATTCTAGATTTTGTTTTCAATCGTTTTGCTCAGTAATATGAATGACTTTGGTGAGCTGTCTTGTAGATAAAGATTAGATGTCAAACACCGCATTCCCATATAATTAAATGTTTCTTGTCTTTACAAATTGGCCAAAAGTTTCCCACTATGTAGCTTTACTTGTTTGTTTGTTTGTTTGTTTGTTTGCTGTGCCATGATCAGCACACGGTGGTGTCACATCACTTCATTTAGCAACATAATCTGCATTTGTTTTAGTTTGTCCAAAATCAACATGCCAATGTGAGCTAAGCTTCAAAGCAAACTGTTTCCTATTGATACTGAACATTTTCTTTGGATGTGAAACAAAGCTTAAGCACAGCTAAAAGGGGGAAAAATTCCCACATTTGAGGATGGATCCAGAAAATTAATTAGAAAACAAACTGGACAGAACATAAAAATCTTAGTGGGCAAGCCAGTGTTTCATCTGTTTACTGTTTAAATCAGAGAAGCTGTTTGTTTGGCAGTGTCGAAGTATTCTGTATCCCTGTAGCTTCATTCAGCTCTCTTACAGATGGATTTCTCTCTTTGAGCTTCCTGGTTTATCTGCAACAGTTCAAAATTATGATAGAAACTTTGGCTGCACACAGCAGAAAGCTTTTTCCACTGGTGTGAGACTCCAAGATGTTGAGGAAGAACACAGTGAGTTTACTTTCCTCAGGGCAACAGGGTCACCAAAGGGAGATTTTTCTAAAATACTGAAATATTGCACAGTAAGTTATGATTTTTTTGCCTTCTACACAATGATTGCCCTGGGAGAAAATCATTATTTCATTATATCATGCAAAACCATTGTAATCTTTATCAAAATGACCAGATGAGTGCTTTGAGCTCTCTCATCATGAGGTCTTTAAAAGTCATTGTAGTGTGGAGAGAACATTCACAGCATTGTCTGTTTTATTGAATAAATGCAAAAAATGTCTGTTTTCTAAGACCTAGTGAGCTGCCTACTTAGACTGCATTTGAAGGCATCATAGGCACATTCCTACGGTGGCCGAGAGAGCTCAACACGCTGCAACTGAAGAAAACACATGCAGATAGAAAAACCACCAGCAAATTAAAGTATTTTCATCAGTTTGACATCACATCTGCTTCAAATACTTACAATGCTACCACATACAGAAACACGCTGCAAATACTCACAATGCAACCAAATACAGAAATATGCTGCAAATACTTACAATGCTACCACATACAGAAACACGCTGCAAATACTCACAACGTAACCAAATACAGAAACGTGCTGCAAATACTGACAATGTAACCAAATACAGAAACGTGCTGCAAATACTCACAATGCAACCAAATACAGAAACACGCTGTAATACTTACATCGTAACCAAATACAGAAATGTGCCGCAAATACTCACAACACAACCAAATACAGAAACTTGCTGCAAATACTCACGATGTAACCAAATACAGAAATGTGCTGTAAATACTCACAACGCAACAAAATACAGAAACGAGCTGCAAATAGTCACAATGCAACCAAATACAGAAACACACTGCAAATACTCACAATGCACCCAAATACACAATGGAAATGTTTCAAGGGGACCCCAACAAGTGTTGTTTTGGTAAACATTTATACTTTGTGAATTATGCAATTCCTGAGTGTAATGCAATGTGCTCCATTAAAAATACATTCAATATGGTGGACAGGTTAAGAGAAATGTTTATTATAAATAGTCACAACGCAACCAAATGCAGAAACACGCCGCAAATACTCACAACGGAACCAAATACAGAAACACACTGCAAATACTCACAACGCAACCAAATACAGAAACGTGCTGCAAATACTCACAATGTAACCAAATACAGAAACGTGCTGCAAATACTCACAATGTAACAAAATAAAGAAATGCGCTGCAAATGCTCACAGTGGACCCAAATACAGAAATGTGTTGTAAATACTCACAACGCAACCAAATACAGAAACGCGCTGCAAATAGTCACAATGCAACCAAATACAGAAACGCGCTGCAAATAGTCACAACGCAACCAAATGTAGAAACACGCCGCAAATACTCACAACATAACCAATACAGAAACACGCTGCAAATACTCACAACGGAACCAAATACAGAAACACACTGCAAATACTCACAACACAGCAAAATACAGAAACGCGCTGCAGATACTCACAACACAACCAAATACAGAAACATGCAGCAAATACTCACAACGCAAACCAAATACAGAAATGTGCTGCAAATACTCACAACACAACCAAATACAGAAATGTGTTGCAAATACTCACAACGCAACCAAATACAGAAATGTGCTGCAAATACTCACAACGCAACCAAATACAGAAACGTGCTGCAAATACTCACAATGTAACCAATACAGAAACGTGCTGCAAATACTCCCAATGCAACCAAATAAAGAAACGCGCTGCAAATACTCACAGTGGACCCAAATACAGAAACACGCTGCAAATACTCACGATGTAACCAAATACAGAAATGTGTTGTAAATACTCACAACCCAACCAAATACAGAAACGCGCTGCAAATAGTCACAATGCAATCAAATACAGAAACGTGCTGCAAATAGTCACAATGCAACCAAATGCAGAAACACGCCGCAAATACTCACAACGCAACCAAATACAGAAACATGCAGCAAATACTCACAACGCAAACCAAATACAGAAATGTGCTGCAAATACTCACAACACAACCAAATACAGAAATGTGTTGCAAATACTCACAACACAACCAAATACACAAATGTGTTGCAAATACTCACAACGCAACCAAATACAGAAATGTGCTGCAAATACTCACAACGCAACCAAATACAGAAACGTGCTGCAAATACTCACAACATAACCAATACAGAAACACGCTGCAAATACTCACAACAGAACCAAATACAGAAACACACTGCAAATACTCACAACACAGCAAAATACAGAAACGCGCTGCAGATACTCACAACACAACTAAATACAGAAATGTGCTGCAAATACTCACAACGCAACCAAATACAGAAACATGCAGCAAATACTCACAACGCAAACCAAATACAGAAATGTGCTGCAAATACTCACAACACAACCAAATACAGAAATGTGTTGCAAATACTCACAACGCAACCAAATACAGAAATGTGCTGCAAATACTCACAACGCAACCAAATACAGAAACGTGCTGCAAATACTCACAATGTAACCAAATACAGAAATGCACTGCAAATAGCACAATGCTCAACACGCTGCAACTGAAGAAAACACATGCAATCCGAAAAAACACCAGCAAATTAAGAAAACATCATCATTTTGACAGCAAATCTGCTGCAATTACTCACAACACAGCCAAATACAGAAACATGCTGCAAATATTTACAACGCAACCAAATACAGAAACGTGCTGCAAATAGCACATAGGTCAATGCACTGAAACTGAAGAAAACACATGCAAATAGAAAAAACACCAGCAAATTAAGAAATCATATTCATCAGTTTGACAACACATCTGCTGCAAATACTCACAATGCACCCAAATACAGAAACGTGCTGCAAATACTCACAATGCACCCAAATACAGAAACGTGCTGCAAATACTCACAATGTAACCAAATACAGAAACTCGCTTCAAATATTCACAACACAAGCAAATACTCACAATGCAACCAAATACAGAACTGTGCTGCAAATACTCACAATGCACCCAAATACAGAAACGTGCTGCAAATACTCACAATGTAACCAAATACAGAAACTCGCTTCAAATATTCACAACACAAGCAAATACTCACAATGCTGCAAATACTCACAATGTAACCAAATACAGAAACTCGCTTCAAATATTCACAACACAAGCAAATACTCACAATGCAACCAAATACAGAAACGTGCTGCAAATACTCACAACGTAACCAAATACAGAAACGTTCTGCAAATACTCACAATGCAACCAAATACAGAAACGCGCTGTAAATATTTACATCGTAACCAAATACAGAAACACACTGCAAATACTCACAATGCACCCAAATACACAATGGAAATGTTTCAAGGGGACCCCAACAAGTGTTGTTTTGGTAAACATTTATACTTTGTGAATTATGCAATTCCTGAGTGCAATGCAATGAGCTCCATTAAAAATACATTCAATATGGTGGACAGGTTAAGAGAAATGTTTATTATAAATATTCTTATATTTCATTCAGTAATTAGAAGTATTAATAAGATGTCTCTTTTTATCCTTTGAATTTGGCTGCCCTAAAATGCATTGCAATGACTTACATAAAAATATTTATTTTGTGAAAAAATATTCTTTGTGAACGTATTTCAGTTGAACTAAAATTGACTACCCAGTATTTGTTTTATTTGTTTATGCTAATTAGATAATCACATTGTTAGCGTAGCAACAGGCTAACTTCAAATTTGATTGGTCTTCTTTAAACTTGATTGATCTCCTGCTTTCATATGGAATGGCAAGGTTTTATATGACACCATAATTTAGGAACATAAACATGACAGCTTAATTTGTATGAATAATCTGTTATGCCTATTGTTTATTTAATCAAAGCGAGCTTGCAGTGTTGCAATGCAAAATAAGTATCGTTTTTTAGATGCAGGTATGATGATGATGCTTTGATCTAGTCTCAGAATGAGTGAATACTAATCATTCCTTACATAAGCTATCCCTGGGGTTCAGCCATTAACACATGGTCCAAAACCCTGCCAAAAAACCTTGCCTGCCATCCAAATCTCCCCAACCCAGTGCTGTTCACCTCCGTATTGTATCACATACACCCCAGGCTCGTTCTAACCTTGGGCCAACTCAAGACCCCAGTCCCCTTGTAATGAACATGATAATTAATGAGAACCATAACCAAGCAGTGTGAATTATGTTGGCTTTGTTACCAGAACTATGGCACACAGATGTGTAATAAACCTTGCCTAAAATAAGACCTAGAATAAAAAGCTATTAATACAAGTCATCACGACTGTAATGACTCATTTGCACAAAGGAGGAAGAATGGTAATCTGAACACATTTAAAGTTGAAGCTGACAATGAACTTGGTGCTGGCGAGTATGCCACATTTTTGGGGGGAATGGTCCCTCCCCATGACAACTCATAAGTATTTTTTTTTAATAATTTTACAAGTAAATGGTTGTAAAGATGATAAACTAATTGTTTGATTGAAATACTTTTATTTTGGATAAATATAAGCAAAGAAATCTCCCAAGATAACACATTTTTAAGAATAGATGGGATAAATAGACTTGCAACAGGGTTTCTAAGACTAACCTGAAATATACAGAAAAATGAAATTATTATATTATATTATATTATATTATATTATATTATAGAATTAATTTGAGATCTGAAAAATTTTGAAAATGTCTGAGGGGTACAAGATGGAACAAATAATAGGATATTTTAGAAATAAGAAACAGCTTAAGAATAAAAGCAAAATCTCTCCTCTCTGTTTGCTTACAGCAGCCTTATATGTATGGGGACGAGTTAAATGACATGCCTAGTGATTTTTAGCTAGCCCTTGCACATTTCTGATCTTGCATGAGAGTGCAGTCCATCTTGTCGAATTACTGTAATGTTGGAAGAATAGTCCAAATCAGTTTTCAGCCCACTCCATTGTCACATTTGGGTTTGTATAAAAGGCTGTTGGCCAAGAAAGAAATGAACATAAGAGCTTTGATTCAAACAGGGAAGATGGAAAGACCTCAAAGGATCATTCGATTCCTGTCAATACAAAAGCCTCAGGTGCTCTTGTTCTTTTAGTGTGTGATTCTTCTTCTGTGTATAAGGCAGTCTGGCATATCTGCCATCTAGTCTTTTGCTACAGGGAGGATGTAGTCACCTCTCATTCTTTCTTTTCTTTCCTCTTCCTTTCAGATTATACCAAGCGTCTGACATATGTTGCCAGACTATTTCACTGACATGCAGAAAGCTTAGTATTTTCAACTAATCAATCTCTCCATACTGTACTTCTGCCGGGCTAGCATGATAGATCCTTTACCCTGATTGGCGTGGTGGATAATGCAAACTGTGAACGGCCAGACTTTAATTTTCAACTTTTCTATTGGCTCTTTTGTCCTCTCGAGAGGGGGCATTGACAGCTGTTTCCTTGGATCTTTGGCCCATGTCCGACATGCCCTGGACTGAGAGGGGTGGCTTGGGTCAGACAGTGAGTACGTCAGCTCAAGACTGGCTTCTCTAAAGGCCACTTTCCTCAGACAGTCAAGGCTGAGGGAGTCGCAGCTATCAGGGAATCAGGCGTGGTTATGATATCATCTGTCTGCCTTTAGCCCAATTACTGTGTGGTGGCTTCCTCCCGGTGCCACAATGAATCTGGGCAGCCTGCAGTAAACACAAAACACTGTGTCATTTCTCATTTGCAGGGCTGATTAGGGTTATATTGTGGGGACTACATACAGATGAGGCAGTGTTTGTCAGATTTGTAATGGTGGGTGAGAAATGGAAAGGCTAATCAACCTTGTGACTGACGGTAATGATCGACCTCAGGTCCTGTTCTAGTATAAACAAAGAGCAAATTCTCCTGTGATGCTTCTCTTAATGATGTGCCTGAGCATTTAGCCTCGCTAGAATAACTTCTCACTTCTTTACATTGCTACAAATAAGTACATATCCCTATTCAGGGCCGACGCCAATTGAGAAAAGTGAAAGCGAAAAGTGAGCATGCATTTAAAAGCGATCACAAATTCGTGAAATTAACCCACCAACCCCCCCTCCATCTCCCCGGCTGAAGATGATTTCACAGCCCAGGCTCATTAGAAAAACTTACCTGTGTCAACATTTATGCCAAACGCAAAATACGTTGGATCGTGCACGTTTCGCAACAGTTTCAAAGTGAAATGTCCAGTGAGTGGCATTAAAAGCGTGTTTAGTTTTTTTTTTCTGGAACAGATGAAGGTGAATATGGCAACATTTTATTACGTTGGAGTTTGTACGTATCACCGCAGTTCTAAATTGATAATGTCCAGTGAGTTGCGCTAAAAGCTTAATGCTCTTTCACGTTTAATAACGTACACCTACACTAAACCCTAAACCTACCAATAGTGTTAACAAAAGCAAATGTGACATGAATACGCAATCATAACCATGGCATTTTTGCTTGTTTTTGAACTCTTGTTTTTTAGCTCTTTTACCGTGACTCAATCGTCTTTCACGGGATTCGTACCTGAGCTTTGCGCATCGCAAGTACAATTCTGTACCAGCTGAGCTACCGAGCAAGCTTGTTACATCAGTAAAACTGAACATCTGGAGCTGGGTAGGTGACGCAAACTCCAAAATATATTCGTTTACAAATCATGCACTGTGGTAAAAAGTGTTTTGAGGTCATAACATTATTGTGCAAGGAGTCGCATGAAAACAAGTCTTTATTAATCCGTAATCTAGTGTTCATTTTTGCTAGAAACTGCAGTGATATGTATGTATTGGTATGTATTTGACTTTTTGCAAAAATGTTGACAAAAATGTTTTCCAATGAGTCTGTGTTTCGGCAGTCGCTGACAACCCCTAGAAATATACATGCCCCCCAATGTATGTTTGCCTGGTACTTTGAAGAATGTCTTTATTGTAGTAGTTTAATCCAGCCCTGTAGTGATAGATTTGGCTTTGTTTAAAATTTGTGTGACGGCTTAAAAAAACTCAAAATTTGCTCTTTGTAGAATGATCATGAATTATAATGAATGTTCACTTGCCAAAACCTTGTTTGAAAGTTTGAAAAAAAAAAAAAATTTATCCAAAGCCTGAAGTATGAAAGTTTGATAGATGGAATTATGGATTTATGTTTGAAATACCACTTACAGAAATGACTATCTTCGGTTTAATTTAGTTTATGTATTTCATCATATTTATTAATTAAACATTTTTAGACCAAAGTAGAAGTATGCTTAATTTCCCAGAATGTGTTGAATTCATCTTCCTGTCATTCCAGTGGGGTGTGGCTTATTCAATTCATGAATTAAAAGTGAGCTAGTTCTTCAGTTCTGAATTTTCAAAAAAGTAAGTTTTCGCATGAATGTGCTGAGTTGGCTCTATTTGGCTCTATGGCTCTGTTTTTTTTTTTTTTTTTTAATGTTTGTATTTTATTTACAAATTTTAGGAATTTTCAGTGGGCCATTTGAGATGGACCTCCAGAGGTCCTCGGACACTGTTTTGCAAAATTCTGTCATATATAATGTTGTTTGTGGTAAGACAAGTTATAAATGCAGTGTCTCAATACAGTGTGTAGATCTTTTTTGGCACTGGATTTCAAGCCTGGCTATATTTCCGCAATTGATTGAATTAGTATTGGCCACATTACATGGCTACATCTCCTGGCAGACCATCTTTTCCTTCCTTCCATACTCTTTGAACCCATTGTTTTGCAACTTGTAAATCCATAACCCTATTCTCTATTGTAATGAACTCTGACTTCCTGCAATTCACACTCCCGGATCCTTCATTTGAAGAATGTCAGAGTTATAAGATGACTACAGGGAAGAGAATAGGAGGCACTTAACATGAAGTCTTCAGAGCCAAGAAATCTGATCCATATTGCAGCTAAGTTTAGGTTCCCGCTTTGTGCAGGTGCAGGATCTTTCCTCACTGAGACGCTCTGCAAGGCTAGGCCAGTACATAGCTCTGTGAGTCAGACAATTGATCACACAAAGGGTCACCTCTGCTTCTTTAGGCCTTTGATTTGTATCCTCATTGACATCACACATGGGCTTTTCAGTCCTTTGTTAATACCACAATTCCCAGTGTTCTTCACTTTCAAATGAGTCTGACCTTCCAGCACAGAGGCACTCCTCCTCCAGCCTACTGTGCACCCCAGGCATCCCTGCACCTCATGCAGATGGGCTGTATGGCTGCATGCAGGTAGGCTCTGTGCTGGCTTCAGGTCGATCCGATTACTCTCCTGTGGTGAGGATAATGGCCTTGCCTGAAGGTGTGGATCTTTAGGAGAGGCCATTATCTGCCCGACATGTCCTCCTTGGTCTTCTGCACAAAGCGATAGTGTCTAGACCAGAAAGGTACCAGTCGCAGTTGCACATCAGTATACCACATGCACTTGATAAAATGACAATATCCTAGAATGCTGATGGTAAATAATGCACCTTTGTTTTTATGGAGCATAGAGTGTTGCAGAGAGACAGCCAGCCATTGAATGTAGTGAAGTGAAGTGACGTGACATGTGGCCAAGTATGGTGACCCATACTCGGAATTTGTGCTCTGCATTTAACCCATCCAAGTGCACACACACAGCAGTGAACACACACACCGTGAACACACACCCGGAGCAGTGGGCAGCCATTGCTGCGGTGCCCGGGGAGTAGTTAGGGGTACGGTGCCTTGCTCAAGGGTCTCACCTCAGTCGTGATATTGAGGGTGGGGAGAGCGCTGGACATTCACTCCCCTCACCGACAATCCCTGCAGGACCTGAGACTCGAACCCATGACCTTTGGGTTACAAGTCCGACTCTCTATCCATTAGGCCACGACTGCCCCTTGTTAGGCCACGACTGCCCCTTGTTAGGCCACGACTGCCCCTTGTTAGGCCACGACTGCCCCTTGTAAGTAAGCTATAGTATGTCCTTCTATAGCCATTCTGAAAGGGGTAGTTCACCTAAAAATAAAAAGTTATGTCATTGTTTACTCACTCTTATGTCATTCTAAACCCTAAGAGTTTTTTCTTTGGTGGAACACACAAGGCTGTTCTTGCCTATACAATGCAAGTAATTAGGGACTGAGCTTCAAAGATAGGTATATGACTTTCTTTCTCAATCGGAGAAATAACAAGTTATGAAGTAAAATATCTAGCTTCCACCAGGCCGCTTTCCGTATTCTACTTACGAAGAAAGTGTAAAACTCTCGCAGTTCAAAAAGCTTACGCTACATTCCACGCCTTCCCTATTCAACTTATGGAAAAAATGTAACTGAGGCGGTCTGGCGAAAGCTAGATATTTTACTTCATAACTTTTTTTTTTACTTCCGATTTTTTTTTTTTTTACACAAACGCATCACTTCTCTTCAGAAGGCCTTTATTAACCCCCCGAAGCCGTGTGGAATATGTTTATGATGGATGGATGTGGATGGAGACACTTTCTTCAGCTCATAATCGTTTGGTAATGCTTACTGCCATTATAAAGCTCAGATGTGTCAGGATATTTATTAATATTTCTCAGATTGTGTTCATCAGAAAGAAGAAAGTCATATACACCTTGGATGAGGGTGAGTAAAGCTTGGGGTAATTTTCATTTGAAAGTGAATTAATCTGTTAAATTTAGTTTTGTTGGTCTAACCTTATTAAAGGGTTAGTTCACCCAAAAATGAAAATAATGTCATTAATTACTCACTCTCATATCATTCCACACCCGTAAGACCTTCGTTCATTTTCGGAACACAAATTAAGATATTGTTGATGAAATCCGATGGCTCAGCGAGGCCTCCATTGAGAGCAAAGCCATTCAAACTCTCATAGTCCATAAAGGTACTAAAAACATATTTGAAACAGTTCATGTGAGTTCAGTGGTTCTAACTTAATATTATAAAGTGACAAAAATAATTTCTGTGCACCAATAAAACAAAATAATGACTTTCCACCAATACCTGTATGGGCCGATTTTTTAAAACACTGCTTCATGAATCTTTTGTTTCGAATTAGTGATTCGGATCTCCTATCAAACGGCTAAGCTGCTGAAATCACGTGACTTTGGCGCTCCGATTCACTGATTCGATTCGTAAAGCTCTGAAGCAGTGTTTTGAAATCGGCCCATATAGATACAGTTGAAAAGTCTTTATTTTGTTTTTTTGGTGCACAAAAAGTATTTGTGTCGCTTTATAATATTAAGATAGAACCACTGAACTCACATGAACTGTTTCAAATATGTTTTTAGGAACGATATGAGAGTGAGTAATAAATAACATTATTTTCATTTTTGGGTGAACTTACCCTGTAAGGTTAAATCAATGATGTTAACCTAACCTTTTTTTATTTTTTTATTTTTTTTATCAATGCTTGGAAAAGATCATCAACATTTTTTTAAATTTTTTATTTTTTTTTATTCTCTTCTTATTTCACAAAAGAATGTTATATTTGGAATAACATGAGGGTAAATGATGACAGAATTTTTATTTTTGGGTTAATGTTCCTTTAAGACATCTTTTACTGTGCTGCTAGTACACCCGCTGTGGCCCAGTCATTATTTGCAGTTCTATGCCATGATGTGTTCCACAATTAGCATCCAAATTAAGAGTATAAAGAAAGAACATTGGCCCTGAGATTTATTGCCTTGTCCCAAAATGCTCTCCCACAAAGGGCACAGCAGGGTGACTGGGTTATAGCCCAGTACTGACATTCCAAGCACTTTTTGACCACAGTAAAGGGTATGTCTAAATTATTAAGCACAGCAGTTGGTTTTGACATACTTTTTTAAACTTAATAAATATTGAAAAATAACTTTTAGTCTTGTAAATTTAATTGTTAAAGATAAATATATATATATTTTTTCTACATAAATTTCAGTTTTCCCTCCAGCTATTGCTTGGCGGGCATGGGATACAGAACTGGTCCCAGAGGTTGGCCTGAATGAACAGTGGGTCACAATGAGCCCTTTCCTCACTGCTGGAGCAGCTGCACTCCTTTTGATAGAATGAGGTCAATTCAAGAATGGAGATGGCTGGAACTGATTGAGGGGCCTATTCAAAGAAATAAGGTACAAACTATTTTGTATTGGTGGAAAAAAAATTGGCACCCTCCCCCCCTTTCCCTCCTCCCACTTTTATTTCTTTGCATGTCGGCGTCTAGAATAAATCATTTAAAGTGTTCTCTGATTCCCTCTTCTACCATTTGGCAAAATGATAATTGAAACATTAATAGGTCGTTAATAGGATGTGTGTCCCGGTAACCTTTGAGATAAATCTCTCTATAATGGGATAAATTCACCCTGACCAACAGGAATCTAGAGTAATTAAACATGAGGTGACGAGGCTCATTTGGGCATGTCTTATAATTCATTTGTAGCTCAGAGCAGTGTGCGCTGCCATTGGAACAGATTTAGTAGATGGAGGAAGAACGCATTTGTTGGTCATTACACTGAGTTTGTTTGCAGTACTAATGATGTGGCCTACAAGCCTTTTTAAATTAGATGCTTGACTTTAAAGCCTGGGGTTAAGTGTAGTGTCCTATTAGTGACCCTGATTCATTAAAACAACATAATATAGTGCAGTGCAGTCACTATAGGGAGTCCAGTGTGTGTTTGAATTTTGTGGTCCAGGTCCTGCTTGAAAGTTGTAACGATGCGCCCCTTTCTCTGTGTCATTTTCAGTCTTTTGTCAGATGTTGTTTTGACAGATAAGTAGCATCGCATTGCACTGGGTATGCATCCAAGTAATGATGTACTTGGCCAGTTGTGTGCATCATCCACTTCAGCAAATTAGAACGACCAGCCATTTGAAATTGACACTCCTCAGTTGGATGATTCCCAAACGGCTGCTTTATTTGGCAGCATTAGGTGTATTTTCTGCTGTCGTTTTTAATTTTTGCAATTAGTCAGAATCAGGATATGTAAAAATGATGTTGCAGAATGATTTCGTAGGGAAGCATTCAGATTGGACCTCAGCGAAAACTAATTTTCATTTGATTGTCATCACAGCAGCCGCCATTGCCACACACATTAGCATATTACTTTCAAGGAAAATTAACAGTAGATATTCATATCACATTAAAGATTTTAATGAATTATGGCAAGACAAAAGATCGCTTAAGAAAGGATAATTGCTGTATGCTGAACTCGGGTTGCGCTCATTACTTTTCAACAATGCCGTCTCGCTCTCTTCCTCTCCAATCGAGACGGATCTATTCCATTATGAACCATTTGATGGCAAATTAAAAAGAGTGTGATGGAAACATGCAGAACTGATGAATTTAGACAAGGAGACAAAGTGGAGAACATTTAATAGTTTAATAATAAGCTGCAGTATACATTCAGTGATAATTCCGTTTTTCATGTTGCCAGAAGCTGTTTGGTGAGACCAGCAAAAACATTCAGCTACTAGATCTATATCTTTTTCACACATTGCTGCTGTTTGTACTTCCCACATTATAAAAATGAGTATTGCAAAGAAACTGATTTTGCAATTTCTCTCCATCCCCCGCTATTGCAATTCCACCAAATCAGTTTTTTTTTCTCCTGCAGTAAAACAAACTTGTTTGGTCGGGCTTGGTACAGCATTCTTAAATGATCTGGAAAAATGGAGGGCTGTACTTGATGATAGATAGCAAAGCAAGTCTGTTTCAGAGCATCTGGGTTTACTTTACATGGAACCATTTAGCGCCTCTCAAACACTTCAAAAATGAGTGGAACCACTTTGAGTGATTCAAAATGGTAGTGTTACTCTTACCCTTACTTGAGTATTAAGATTAAACAACAACCTGTTATCTTGAAAGTTTAATGTTTGTCGCAATTTTTTTGGTTTCTTTTGCTATCTCACTCTAAGCTCATTGTACTGACACACTACTGTTGGTGTTAAGTTTTTTTTTGTTATTTTTTTTGTCTTTTTCTCTTTTTTTGCCCACACAGAAACTTGATGGCACAAGAACTGACCAATAAGAAACTCTTTTACAACAAGGTAGACTGCAATCAACAGTTGCCAGGGGTAACACAGTGAACAAAAATTCAAGATCAATTGAAAATGTAAAAAAAAAAGAAAAAAAAAAAGGAATAACATAGTCAATAAAAAGGGGACAAATAAAGAAAAAAGCCAGTTAATTTCAAGTATAACTTACTGATAAAATAACTACACAGCATTAAATATTCTCATTATACATTTTAAATTATTTATAAAATATATTTTGGCATATATGTTTTTTTTTTCCTTTTTGTGTTTGTGTACAAACGCTACTGTAGCTTTAGTTGAACACCAATGTTTATTTTTTTTTTTTTTACTTTCGCAACAAAACATTAAAGGGATTGTCACATAACAACAGATTATTAAAAATGATAGTAGTAAACCCTAAACAGAGTTTCACATAGCAAGACGTAAGTGACGACCCCTTCTATCCTAGCCCCATAGTCAAAATCCAAAAAAGTACAAGACCAGAGCACAAAGTTCTAGTAAACTGCGCTCCACTGGCTACAATCAGGAAAGGGCACAGGAGATTTCAAAAGTCTTATGTGGTTTTTTTTTTTTCTTCTTTTTATCTGTATATATATATATTTATATCTGGCTGGTAAGTCTGGGGGATCGGTCTCTCCCTATTCCAGTTTTTCGGTGAGCTTGAGCTGATAGCGCAACTTCATTTAGCTCCATCTGTGATAAAAAATAAGCACTGTAACGACCTCATGGTTTGCTGACATTGGAATGTCTTGAGGGAAATAGAGAAGGGTTGTCTTATCAGACCAGTGAGAAGCCACTGAAATGAAATGAAATCTGCGGGAGTGTTCCTGTGCGCTCTCCCGCAATCGGACGGCTTGCGTCAGATGGGAAGAGTCTCGCTAATCTGTAACGTCAGAGAGACCCACGTCCTCTTCGGGAACAGTGAGCGGTTTGGCAGCTGAAGCAAAAACTGCATACCAAAGAAGGCATTAGAAGAAATTTAGAAGTCTCTTTTGAGTTTACAAGGCATGACTGTACTCAGGTGTCACCGGCGGTGCCCTGGAAGGTCTTTCTCCTCTAAAGGTAAGACGTGAGAGCAGGGTGGTGCGTGTCACGCAGCACACAGTAACCAGCCTGTCCACTGCAGATAGACGATTGCGACGAACGTACAAGCATTGTTGTTACTACCAAGCCACGATGACAGTCTGAGCTCGCAGACACATTTTCAGCTTAGTTTGTTCGGTCTCTGGAGAATACATTGTGCTGCACGTGTCTCCCCCTTCTTCCCCAGGCCCGTTCGGCTCAACGCTCACAAAAGCACACAAATACACACAAACGCACACGTCGGCACACACTCGTAGTAGTGTATGCTTTCTGTGTACACGTGGGAGCCGGTTAAAGCACGATGTCCTTCAGCCGCTTGCTGCCGGGGGATTCCTTCTCACGGCCGTCCTGCAAGAGCGTGTTGATCTCCCGCATAGCCGGCTCACTGTCTTTCCCCTCCGGCTGTCGCAGCAGACTGTGGTTGGCTATGCGCTCTACGTCCCGGCATTTCAGCGTGTTGTAAGCGGAGGGTGGTTTGGACTGGGGGCTCTTCAGGTGCACAGGGGAGGTGATGGGGCTAACTGCCTCTCGGCCGTTTCCCGCCTCGCGAACTGTGCCGTTGGTCTTGGGGCTGCAGACGGCCGGCTCTGCCGTTTGTCGCCTGCCCCTCTGTTCAGCCCGTTCTTCGTCTGGCCCGTCTTTGCCAAAGGTGGCAAAAGTCCTTTTGGTGGTGCCACAGTCCTCATAATGAGGTACGTCCACGGTTGTGGCCTCGATGGACAGAGCGATGACGTTGCGGCCGTGTTCAGGAGACTTCGCTTTCGCTGGCATCGGCACCCGGGGCATCCAGCAGCGATCCGAGTGGCCCAGGATACGACATTCGTCTTGGCAGTGGAAACCCTCTGACTGATCTGCACAGAGAGAGAGAAAGAGAGTGTGTTAGTTTTGTTGTCTAAACCAGGGGTTTTCAGACTGTGGGTCGCACACAGTTACTTGATGCAGCTAAATTGCTTAGTACGATTTTTGAATCGCAACGTGTTATATAGGGAAGCGCGACTTGTAAAAACACTTTTCTGAGTCTCAGAGTGGCTCATTTCATTATTAAGCAGCTCGGTGCACATTATTAACGAAACTTGTTCGCATTACACCGAAGAATTCAAATGTCAATAAAAGGCTGTTTCAGGTCTGTTCATTCATCTCTGTCATCTGTTCAACTCAGCACTGTCGTCTTTCAGAAACATGATTGTGCGTTCTCTGTGTTCCACTACATGCATTTGGCTACCTACCAACACATAAAGAAAATAATAAACATGTAAAAAGTATTTTACATGTACACACAGAACAAGCATTAAAGCGTTCTCTGCGCTGAACACCGCGATGAGTTTAACACTCGCAGTGCGGATCACAGTTCATATCCAGACTGATCAGTTCAAATATTGACATTTTATCTACTCTAATGCTCTAAACACGAACCAGCACAGTGTACGCGCACATATTTAATCATGTCTCTTTAAAATAAATATATGTTACTATACAGCGGTATGTCTTATCATGAACGATGGATTATTTTATGTAAACAGAACTTTCCCCCTCTCCCATACTTCACTTGAAAATCTTGAGATTATACTTGTCTTGGTGGGTCCTGAAATGGAAAACTTTGGGAACCACCGGTCTAAACTGTGCCGTTTGCACAGCTTTTGCTTATTTGTGGTTTCTTTCACGGATTTCAGATGTAGTTTGTTTTGGTGCTTTCATCTTTCCAGCACATGTCAGAGCTGGAAATGGGAAAAAAGACTCTGTCATGCTGAAGAGCTCCGCTCCATTTTAATGTAAGCTGGCACCACTGCTTCAACAAGTTTTAATGCTAGAACTTTCGAGGGCCTTTTAATAAACCAATTAAAGGGTGCATTGTTAAATCAAAAGTGGATCACCATCTTGTGAGTAATTGTTTCACTCTGTTGCCAGGCTTGATGAAAGGAGGGTTTAGACAGTGCAATCAGAGATTTCACAGTGAGGGACACTGGCAAAGTAGCCTCATTGTTAAATGCTGAACATTGTGCTCTGTCTCTGTCATCTAGCTGGCAGTTATAAATATGTAATGATGTTTTAAAGCTGTTGTGGAGTAAAAAAAAAAAAAAAAAAAAAA
>RJVU01036043.1:1064803-1143692 GCA_003731715.1 Anabarilius grahami
AACAACTACATTAATGTTGCCATATTATTAACGTGACAAAATGATTTTGATTGTTGTCATGATTGAATTAATATTAACAATATATATTTTTAAATGAAATATGTAAGAAACTCTCTTTAGAGGCCTGTTAAATATATTATAATATTAAATAATATTAATATTTTTTACTAATTTTGACTTTGTTTTTGTAGTGTAGTAATGCTCATCACTGTCAACCTCAGACCTTCTTCCATCTTCAGTCAATATAAGCTGCAGCTTACCACTTCATCTCCACACTTCTTAATTGCCTCCACGCATGATAATATTTTAATTACAAGTGACGGCTGACCAGACGTCTAATTGAGATGTTTGGGCTGGTGAAATCTGGACCCATTGAAGGTTAATGTCCTCTTTTATGTGTGTCTGTGTGTGTGTGTGTGTGTGTGTTTGGAGGGGAGGGGGTTCTTGCCTGTGTGGGTGTTTGCTATGGCTGTAATTAAACCTTAAGTCATTGTAATCAAGGAGATAATTTGTAAAAAGCCATTTTAATTAACATTATATTAGCAGACCTCAATTTGGAACATACTCTTGTTTGTTCTCGTTGCAGTTATTTGCCTCTTTGTTCATGTCCGTCTTGACTCCATTAATATCAAAGTAATAGGCATGAGGAGTTATTTCAGAACTCTAACAAGGCAGGTGTGTGTGTGCGTGTGCGTGTGCGTGTGCGTGTGCGTGTGTGTATATATATATATATATATATATGCAAAGAGTTGGGTTTTTTATGCCACCTGTGCTCTACTTTAGTCCCTGTGAGAACTCATTACAGAGCCTTTCCATCTCTACAGTCGTCCACAAAAAGACTAATGAATAGCAATGCACTGAGTAACAAGGGGAAGGCTTCATTAAAAAAAAGACAGTATACAAATTTCCAAATGATGTGCCTCTATGTGGCCGGCCCATAATTGGTTCTGAGCAGCCTTATTCAGATCTCTGCTGGGAGAGCGAGAGTCCTCCTTGTGTATCTACACATATGTAGCTATGCTCTCACTCTCCTCGGCCACGGCACTTAAAACAAATGAGAGCACTGTTGAAACGCAGTTACACTGCACGGATCACTAACCCTTTTACGAGAAGAGTCGCTATCGATGATGCAGGCTCCGTCATCTCAGCAGATTTCCTTCTGTTGACATTTTGATCTCTCTGCTTATATCAGAGTGGGCTAATTGGAGTAATAGCTTCAGTTATGCAAATGCAGCTGCTGTTCCATAGAGACATCTCACTGATAGATATTACGAAATATGCTTCAGTACTGTATTCGAGCAGATATCAACACGTTCTTAGAAGAACGTGATAGATAAGTGCCATTATTTCGAAACAAAAGCATCTATTGATGTGTGGTGATGATTCGCTAATGGATCATGATAATTAGTAAGCTTCCATCAAAAAGGGATATCAATTGTATTGCACAACGTTCTTGTGTTTTTCATTAATTCAGGTTGATGGCCAGAGGGCATTTAAGAGGCGCCCTTGGCCCTTAGAGGTCTTTATGCCAGAGAGCTTCCATGCATTAGCGGCAATATTCCTGTAAAGTAATGTACTGTATGCCTACACCGCTGACCGCCATCAAATCATAAGGACTATCAATATTTCTTTCACAGAGGTTGGGTTTCAGGCTCAGAGATGAGGGCTGCTTAAACTACAGACGAGCTGCCACAAATGGCTACTTAATCAGGTTCTACAATGTGTTGTTATGATCCGAGTGGCCCCAGTTTGGCGGCCAGTGTCACCTTATCCCCGTAATTATTGTTGTGTTTCTTCCCACATACTTAAGGGTCCGGCGGGGCAAATCGCACCCTAAGAGCTCTGTGAGTGAAGGCGGAAAGGCTGGAGAGGAAAGTAATGGAAAGGGGGCGGTAAACGAGACCTTCAGAGAGCTAGGCGACACCCTAACCTCATTTTCTCTCTCTCTCTCTCTCTCTCTCTCTCTTTCTCTCTCTCTCTCTCTCTCTCTCTCTCTCTCTCTTTCTCTCCAACCTGCAGCCTCTAACCCCAACCAAACTCTTCCAACTTCAGCCAGCGGAGAGGAAAAGCAATCTCCTCGCTTAGTTGCCGCTGTGAGATTTGATTTGCCTTCTTCCCAGCGTGACAATTGGTTCCGTAGTCCGGATGCAAGAGCGTTCATTGTACAGGGGCCAGATGCAATGAGCGAGTTCTTCAGGTGGTAAAGCAATGGAAAAAAAACATACTTGTCACACCTCTGCTGCAATTTATGTATTATCTCTACTAAGACTGATACATCAGCCCGTACTTGCATTTACACATGCAAATTATGCACTAATTCAAACTGCACGCTAGAACAGCAATTAATAATTATCAGACTGTACCCTTGTTTTCACCACCGTAGATAAAATGCCTATTAAATCTGATTTTAATTCATTTCAGGACACAAAACTAGTTAAATTAAAGCTCAAAGCATTTTCTTTTTCATTTTAGGGAGTGGTTGGGGGCAAAAAAAACGTGTCTTGAACATCAAGCGAGTCCCTTTTTCTTCTTTCTAACTCCACTAAAGTTCAAATGCTCCTAATATGTCACAGTCAGAGGTGGAAAAGCCTATTCTCACTGCACTTCCACGAATACAAATGCTGCGGCTAAATAAAATTATTTTTATAAAAAAAAAAAAAAAAGGATTATGTATTACATGAATTAAAAAAGCAATATGAAGGAACCTTAAATTAAAATAAAACCGTTCCATTAACTCATTTTAATAGCATGTTTGGTGTTCGCTGTTATTTGGAAGCTGACTCTTCAGTCATCTTATGGCTTATTTACACAGTCCCCAGAGTGCTGGGAGGAAATCGGTACTCATAATGAGTCCTGTTGTTTATTTACCTCCATCCACAAGGAGCTTACTGAGGAGAGGTTATCATGAGGCAAAGGCAGGTAGTGCATAGCTATTTTCTTGTTTAAAAAAACTGGAGACAGGCTTTGTTGAGCAGGGCTTAGTGATAGGAGCAGAAATGAGCCTGTAGCAAGGGTGGCATTTTCCACGGAGGCTTAGGAGATGTCTATATGTCTACAAATGTAGTGCTGCAGTGAGGCTGCAGAGAAATTACGTGTGTGCTGTTTGACTCTGCGAATGGAGCAGGGGAGTCTCACACCCGCCGGCACATTGAAAGCCATTCTCAACATGGAGTCACTCTGCACAGACATCACACACTTTCCCTTTTTCCTTCTATGACATGCAGGCCTTCCTTTACTTTTATTTTCATTGTTTTCTTGCCTCCTACTCCCTTGAAGCCTTCTCTTTTCACCCTGCCATCTTTTTGGTGGGTCTGCAGCATCTCTAAGCCGCTCGTCTCGTTCCACACGGCACCCGTGAAGACAGGAACGGACCACCGCGGCTTCATCTTCGCACCTGGTAGGAGTGGATTTATCCTTCCTTTCCCAGCTCAGAGAAAGACAGCACTCCTCAGCCCGGTGTTAGGTTGCCAACCCCTGATTATAGAATTTCCCATAGATCCTCTGCCATCTGCTAGATTATAGATTTCCCTCCCTTCTCTTCCAGACCATGTGAGCCCTAGGGGAGGCTCGACAGTAAAAAGCGAGGTGAAGGAGTGCCTCAGGCTCGCCCTGGCATCGGGATGAGATTACGTTTTCTATTTCTGCCTCTTCAGAAGGAACCGTGATGAATATCAGGACTTGTTGTCGTTTAATAGAAGCCGGCTACCTACAAACACAAATTATAATGAATCAATCGCTACGGGAGCCCATGTGACAAATAAGCTGCCATATCCTCGAGATCATTCCACTTCATCACCTGTCAATTCACACTCAACCCAATTTGGCTCGTTGCAAATCCATCTTATTATGAAGCCATTTCCGAGTATAAACACTTTTGGAGCTTTAAACTGGCTGTATGTTGTTGTTAAAAAGGAAAAAACACCCAGTCAAGGTGATTTGTATTTTCAAAAAACAATTCCACAAAAAAAAGTCTGTATCCTACGGTAACCTTACCATACCCGGCTTCGCATTAATCCTCTAACTAAAGCAGTGCTCCATGGGGACAAAACAGTGTGTTACAAATGAGTAAACACAATATGCTTCCCTACCTCATTCATTCAACATAGCTTTTCCTGTGAAGTGTAGTAGATACATTTCCTTTAAGAAAGCTCTCATAAACAACCAAAGGAGAAATGGTATTTCCCAAATCACCCGTTAACAGAAAAGGGAAAAAGAAAATGCCCTTCTGTTTGATCCTGTAAAAGACTCAATCTACATTTGCTAATGGCTATAGGCTCCATTCAGTTTGTGTGTGATTAATTATGCATACATTAATAGCAGCTATATTAATAATTCATAAGGTCGTCATATGTCAGAACTCTCTGCCTTTTAGCATGATAAAAAGATTTAAATAACCTTTCCTATCATGCATATATGCATTCCTCCAAGGAGAATCATACTGTTGTGTTGTTTGCTAACTTTAGGCCACATTCCTACTGTGACACTCCTTTCTGATCTACTGTATATGTGAGCGTGTGTACTTTGATATTTCTCTTTTACAAGAAGACTTGGGTTGTTTGTTGTTGGCTTGTGGTGTTTGGGAATTGATCAGATACTCTGTCCACTATAAATAGCTCTTTGGACGTTACAATATCCTTTTCAACCCACAGTGTGTGTCTCTGTGTGTTTCATAGATTCACAATCTGCTTGGATATTTTACAGGAAGCAGACTGGTCATAATAGAAGAGAAGGTGTGTGTGTGTGATTGTGGTGGTGTGTGGGTGGGGGGCCTTGGCTATCATATTGCATTTTCAAAGGACAGTTTAGACACAGAAACTAATGAAACCAAACTAGCAGAAGTCAGTCCTATGGGATGTTATTCTAATTCAAATGCTTGGACTAAAACAGATTCACTCCTTTCATTCAAAAGGCTCCTCGCATCCACCTGGTGTCACCTGGGATGGAAAAGGAGAGTCACCGGGACGATAGATAATAGCAGAATGTACAAACCTGTGTTGGTTTACTAGCCTTCAGATAAAAGGATGTGACACGCACAGGTTATTGAGGTACAGTCTTTGTTTTCCTACTGAATTAGGGGAATTTTCTTTCAATTCTGGCTCTTAGTATTATTAGGAAATCTATAATAAATACATTACTGTTCAAAAGATTGTGGTTAGTAATTCTTTATGTTTTTGAAAGAAGTGTCTTATACTCATCATTTATTTGATCATTTGAGTGAAATATTAATTTAAAATAACTGTTTTCTGTTTCATTATATTTTAGAATGCAATTTATTCCTGTGATGGCAAAGCTGAATTTTCAGCATCATTACTCCAGTTTTCAGTGTCACATGATCCTTCAGAAATCATTCTAATATGCTGATGCGGTGCTCCAGAATGATCAGAATATGACAAAACATTGATCTTAATATTATATATGTTGAAAACAGATTTGCTGCTTAATATTTTTGTGAATACTGTGATATATTTCTTTCAGGATTCTTTGAATCCAACAGAATTCAATAGAAACAGCATTTCAAAAAAGAAAAAAAATATTCTGTAAAAAGAAAAGTCTTTACTGTCACTTTTGATCAATTTAATGCATCCTTGCTCAACAAAAGTGTACATTTCTTTAAAAAAAAATCTTTCTGACCCCCAATTTTTGAACAGTAGTGTAAATGAATCATAAATATTATAAAGTATAAATATATCATAATCATATAAATTAATTTTCAAACAATTCTATAGGTTTTTTAAGTTTTCTTTTAATCTAAATACTTAAACAGCACTGTTTGTAACATGTCTAGCATATTTAATGGTGCTTGTTAATTAGCCAATTCTTAAAAGGTTTGCTCTTGATAGATAGATATATAGACAGACAGATAGATAGACAGACCCACAGACAGACAGGCAGGCAGGCGCCAAATGACTCTGGCTGCTCTGTTGAACATGAAGAGAGTGAGTGCTTCGCCTGTTATATTCACAGCTCAGGATGAGCACCATTGAGCCATTTTACACCATAGTCATGCATCTTTCTGTTTCTCTCTCCCTCACTGACACACTCGCTAATACACACAGAGACTCATTCGGCGGGCGTGAGTGGAGATGAGCGATGTGAACACCTTTACATCAGTGTAATATCCAGCACTGGGCTCCAGCAGGGAGAGTGCCGACTCATCCATTCTGGATGCTGCTTTTGTTATGAGTGTAAATCATATACTCGCTTGACACTTTGATCCGAAATAATGACATAGTATCTAGGGGTATATCCTCCCAAATATCTGTCAACGTACTGAGATGTCTAACAGACCATGCCACCCTCCCCCCATGCCTTCAGCCCATTTGCTTCCCTCGCCAAAAGTGTGACACCTTTTCACAATGACAAGGCACAAAAGCATCATTCCAGGATTTTTTTCTTCTTTTTCCTGTGGATGGAAATTTGCAGCTACTCCTTACAGACTCTTAGTCTCCCCAGATATACTCCCTGTCTGTCTCTGCCTCAAGTGCACTTTATCTTTCTCACTCTGTTTTTTCATCTCTCTTTTTTCCCCCTCTCTAAGATGGATTGAGCCAGCCTCCTTATTGACATCTTCTTACTGACATCCCTAACAGATGAGATGCGTGGAGATGCAATGTGCAAACAGGAAGCAGTGCGGTAGAATGCAGGTGGAACTTCATCATCTTTCACTAATCCCTCCAACCTTCCCCACTTATTTAAACAAACTGTGTTTACTGAATACTTGGCTTCGGTTCCCAGGCTCCAGAGCTACGGTGTAGCAGTTACCACATGGTCTAGACATTTTGAGGTGATGCTAATACGGATGACAGATTCAAGCCTCTCTCTCTTTCCAATATGTAACAATTTAACTGTGGTTCTCATAAGAGGTTCTCAAAAATCATTCACTTCTTCACATTCAAATCAGCTGCTTTAACGATACTTGCAAAAACCATGCACAGTTTTGTTTCTCCTTCTATGTTGTTGAATGTCTTATCCCTCATCCATCTTTTGTGTTAGAACATTATAAAAGTGAGTAAATATTGACAGACATTTTGGGTGAACTTACCCTTCAATATGGTTCTCTTTCTTTCTATCTTTTTATTCTTTCTTGCTCTCTTTCTTTCTTTCTTTCTTTCTTTCTTTCTTTCTTTCTTTCTTGCTCTCTTGCTTTCTTTTTAAAATGCATTTTTATCATTTAAATGATTCAAATATATTTTTTAAGCCTACTGACAATGTGACAAGTGAAAATGCTAAGTTAATATTTATGAGGTTTAAAAAAATTAAAGACTTTAAACTTACCTGCCCTGCTAATACTGTTGGCTCCTTTATTTTATTTTGTATTTTTATTTTGTAACTTTTTGGTATTTTTTAATTCATTTTTGGACAAAATTATTTGCTAAATAATGTATTTGTATTTTTTATTATTACTCATTATTAAGTGGCTACATTTTGTAACAATTTGTGACCCGTTCTGGCAAAATGAGTCGGAATGCTCACGGGCTGATTTCTAGCTACAGGCAAAACAAGTGAAAAAATGTCAATTTTGGTCGAAATTTCCACAAAAATAAGTTCATTAAGCCCACGTCTAGCCATCTCAATGCTCCAAATAGCAATTAAACATCTAAAAGTATCTTTATTTGTACGTTTTCATTTGACCATGAAAAATGCAGTTTTTCTCTGCTCGTTTCTGGACGATTGGCGCTTCCTCTCAGCACAAGTTTGGTATTGTTGTAAAGCGTAGCATTCCCACTTTGTGAATATTAAAAGCAAATTCTCGATGGCATGAGTACATACCAATGAAATGTAAATAAAATGATCCCACTCGCGCTGAGTGACAGATCCTAATCAAGCGCACAAAGACGCCTCATACAGCGCGCAATCCTGATATACACATTTACACAGAATTACAGTATTTCAAAAAAATCTGTCTTGGCGAGTATTCACACAAACATGATCTGTTATGTCTTAAGTGAACGTTTGGTTAACTGTTGGGGAAAAAAGTCGGATGTGTAACATTATTTTAGATCCATGTGGTACAGTAGGTCTTAATATATAGGATATCTGTTTCGTTAATGTTAATCAAACAATTGTGGATTCGGAAAAAGTTGAATACATATATTTTTCCTATAAGATATGGGTTTTGACTTGGTTTGTGCCAAATTTGGTCGCATTGCCAGGAATTTTAAGCAATGGTTCTAGATGATTTTGTTTTGGAACCTTCAGAAAACTTTAACTTGATTTTTCTCAAAATAACAGATTTTTTCTCAGTCATTTTTTGTCAGATTCCAACAAATCATACATCATTTTGAATGTTTTTCTTTTTAATGGAATGTGAGAATAAATTTGAGAATGAGAGATAAATTTCCTCAGCGTGACTCATTTTGCCAGCACGGGTCACACATTTTGCTTTTCTAGCAAAAAAACAACAACAAAAACAACCCAGAACCACTGTAATAAAAGACTGCAAAGATACAAAAACCATTCCTCCAAGCTACCCCTTTTGCACTTTACCACCTTACTACGTGCTGCTGGGTGACAGGCGTAATAGTGGCTGGGCACTCCCGCAATGCCCTAATGGACAGATGGGTGGATAAAAACTCCACTGTAATCATAACAAGCTTGACCCAATCAGCATAATTCATGATGCAATACTATAAGAGTAGTTAGCACTCAGATTTAGGCATGCTGGACACATCTGCTCCTAATATTTGAAATGGCCTTTTTTAGCAGCTGTCGGCATCGGGATCGAGAGCAACGCTTTACCTTGCCACACATCAGTGGCTCATCTGTAGACCAATGAGCAGATGTTAATCAGGGTGCTGACAGTCTGCCATCACCACTCCACAACAACGTCCCTTCACACCATTGCGCTGTGCGTTACACGAGGGACTGCTGACAGATATGGGCCTAATTCAAGCATACATTTCTTTGGATTTTCAATTAGCAATTTGCTTCAAAACCTTCTCTCAACTACACTTCGACACTTATTTAACACCCTTCCCTACACTCCTTTAACACTGTACAAACAAATAAACCCACAGAAGCAGCAACACACTTTACATGCGTGCTGACAGGCTCACACCCTTGTTTTACATTACCACATCCTGGTGCCCGACCACATATGTACGCACACACACTTTCCTAAGTTGGCCAGTAGGGGTGCTGCTCTGCTCCAGCTCCCAGAGAGAGCGGAGCAGCTTGTGGGCTTGCTGTGGCGAGGAGGGCCAGATGCTGTGGGCTTGACCCCATGCCGCCACAGCAGCTGAAACACACCAGGATTATCTGTACTGACTTTCTTTAATTTAATTTGTATTAGACCATCTTTAGGGCCAAACAGGTTTGGGGGGAGGAGAGCATGGAAAGGGGGTTGTGGACCCAAAAAAAAACAACAGCATACGGATGGCACATCACCCCCTCAGTGCTTCAAACATCTGCATTCATGCTGTTAAAGAGCAGATTGGTATTTGGCATTGTGCCAGTATAACGACAGTAAAAGCACACCTTGTGTCACACTATTGTCACCAAGACTTCCTCGAAATAAAGAGCTGAAGTCATTTGGCTTGCACCGAAAACAATGCGTGGTAATTGTCTCTTATCAAAGACATCAGGGTGCATTCGTGTGCATGCACACGTGGGTGTGCTTGTGTATTTTTGCTTGTGCGAAGCGGTTTTCGGAGGCTCAGTGTGTGTCTGTACAGATTCAAATTGTGTTAGTCTGTCTTTGTGTCAGAGCAGTGGCGAACCATTTCATTCATCTCTTGTTATTTGGCTCCTCCTGATTAGCAGCCAATTTCATTCCTTGCAGGCTGATAAAAAATGTGATATCCTATAGAGTTGGACTCTATTTATTTATTCAGAGGGCTCCAACTGTGGCCTTTCTATTTAATCTACATACATGATGTTTTTCAAAAGCAAAGTGGTGAAATCCCTCTACAGTTTTAAGCTTCAAAACCCAATACTTAACTGGGATTCAAGCTAAGCTTGGGCGAAAATGGTTCCCCCTCTGTATGCGCAGCGTGGCTGTATCTCTAATTTAGCATTTTAATGCCACTCTCCGGAGAAAGTCGTAGCCATTTTGCATGAGGAGCCACGGGATTCTCTTTGTGTTTTTGTTCAGGTGGCAGGCTTGTTGATTGAAGTTATCGTGCACTAAAAAAGCAAAGCAATGCCACACACATGCACACATGCAGCGACTGCTAGGAAAAAAAAAAAGAACAACATCAGTGCAGCATAGACAGATCAAGAGTGCGAACATCTATAAAAAGATAGTACTGCTGGAGAGTGTCAAAGTGGAGAAGAGTTAATCTTCCTCTGTTTTGATGGCAAGTGAAATAATTGGGCTCTCTTACACTCATTACACGAGAATAATGCCAACCTAAGAGTTCTCCAGCAGCTCCAATTTTGTTCAGTTCAAGCTTTGAAAAATAGCACTTCCCCTGATTAGCAGAAACAGAGAAGATCTGACACCTGGGGTCCTGGGCTCTAGGTTAATAACCAATTTAAGACATTTTTTGAAAATGATTCTTTAAAATGGGGTTGTAACATCTTCAGTGGGAATTTGATGGGGATTTTAGTTGCTTTCCCTCAGGTAATTATTGACACAAAATATGCTGTTTCGTTCTTTGACTGAATTTGTCTTCTAAATCCTTGTGTTGTCTGAAAATACTCCACATATCCATCCCAGTTTTGTGCCAACAAACTGTCCTAATATGGAAAGTGAAGCTGATTTTTACATTTAATGACTCAAATCCTTGTTATTATCTCTATTATTCTCATTATCACAATCAACTGTCTACCTTTATAGATGTCCATACTGAGAGTGTAGTTTGACAAACCTGCCAAGACTGGCAAACAGCCCCTCAGATAAATGCGGCATAATTACTGTCCTGGTTAACAGGCCTGCTTTAATAGAGATCATTAGTTAGACTAGAGACGAGGTCAGCCTAAACAATATGGGGTATCGGTTTTGAAGAGAGAGAGCATTTATCTCTCCTTTTGTTCTTACAAAACCAATATGTAGTGATTTCTGAAATGGATTTCTCGTATATTGCTAGATTTGCTAATTAAAACACGTACAGATCGGCACGGTTGGATTCTTTGTTAATTAACACCCAGAAAATAACTTTAAGGTGAATTCAGAGAGAAAGAACCAAGTGACGTCCCTCTCCCGGTGGAGAACAGATGCTCTCAGGAGCATGCAGATAATAGGAGGTTAAAAAGGTGTCACCTTGTAAACAAGAATCTACACACACACACCTCTATTTTTGCATTGCTCCCTTAGTGATTGTCTCCCCACTGGATACTCACTTTTCTAGACCAAAAAAGGTTGTGCTCTCTGTGCCTTTGCCCCTGTGGAGTCCTATTTCTCTCACTCTTCACCCCCATGAGACACATGGCAGCCTCTCGCTTTCATGCAATTTCAAACAACACATATCATGACGTGCTGGATAAGTGCTTGTTGCCCTAGCAGCCCTGACAGTGAGACAGCCAAAAAAAAAAAAAGCTCAATTTGGATACATTCGCATTTTGCTCTGTGCCTTGCTGCTGCAAAATAAAAAAAAGAGAAAGTAGATAAATAATTCAAGTAATGACAACCGCAGCCTTTGTTCACCAACTTCCTTTCAGATCTAAGAGTTATCTACTTTACAAATGCTTGTTTTGTGGTGTTGTATCAAGCGAGTAAATAAAACTTCCAGCTGTCTTGCCATCGTTCCGAATAAGAATTGTATCCAAGTGAAAACTGAAAGGCTGTACATATGCAATCCTGTCAATCCACTTCCTGTAGATAAATAAATAAATATAGGCATAGCTAAACAGCTGTGTCTGGGATTATGAAAAGGATGTTTTTTTGTTTTGTTTTTTCTAAAATGCAGCTTTTACGGTTGTATTTTGTTGCCTTACTATTTACAAATGAATGTAAAGGTTTAATTAATTTAAAAAAAAAATAGATATATGAATGTCTATACCAAAATTATTTCTTTTTTTCATTCATTTTATCAATTCTTATGAATATGACCTTCTTAAGAGTTAGTTAAAGGGATAGTTAATCAAAAAATTGAAATTTTGTCATCATTTACTCCCCCCTCATGTTACTTTCTTTCTTCTGGGACACAAAAGAAGATATTTTGCAAAAATGTCTGTGTTTTTTAGTCCGAACAGTGGATGTGGGGTTTCAAACAAAAACATTAAAACATTCTTTAAAATATCATCTTTTTAGGAGTTTTTAAATCACTCCTTAAAACTTAGTTGTTTCATGTAACATTTAAAACTATGCTAGTTTAGTATTTTTACTATTATTGACTATTATCTGTTTTTCACAGAAGAAAGAAAGTCATACAGGATGGTACGACATGAGGGTGATGAAATTATTTTTAGGTGAACTATCCCTTTAGGAATTAGAAATAGAGTCAAATATGAATGTCTAATTAGTAACACAGATATAAAACATGTCCTACTGATTTTCAAGAAGCTAGACTATAGGCTGTGACCACTGGGAGATGGATTTAAAGAAAATTTAGAAAAAGTTATCAAACTTAAAACTGCTTTAAGCTTCCTGACATGCTTTTTTCCTGCCTTGGGAATTAATAGCTTACTACTGCTTGTTTTACTCATTTACTCCAATAATATATGATCTCAGTACTTTCTGCTTGCTTATACGTGTATTCTGGTGACACATGATCGCTAATAAATGGCCAAATTATCTGACTGTAACCAGTTTCATATATACACTTTTTTTTTTAAAGTCACTGGGAAGTGTTGAGGGAAGCACTGATAAGCAGCTCTTATCCTTTTAAGACTGCCCCTTAATCCGACAGAGGGGAAGCTGCAGCTTTAAGAGATTTAGTCTGGATTATTGCTAGTCGTCCAAATTAAACCAAAAGTCAGCTTTCTGTGGTTGCTCATGCAACCTACAGCCCACCACAGCACTGCGACTGGAGCATTATAATTAGAAACACTCCCTGTCTCTCTTTCTTTCCCTATCCAGCCCAGTAAGCAGCACCCAGGTAGCATCTCTTTACTATCTCTGAGCAGTTGTCTGCCCATGGTCTCAATTTCTCCATCCTGGAAGCCCGGTCCTTCTAGCGGCTAAACCTCAGGCATTCCTCTGAACCAGGGTGAGTTGTCTCGCGCACAACCAATCTGGTCTTAAGCCTGTAGAGTAATCATTATTAAGACACGAGAGGGTCTGAGAGTCTCTCCGACGTCCCCTAATCTGTCAGCCAGGCTTGTCTGCGATGCATTAGCACGCCTATAAAACATGCTCAGGACTGTAGGGCTATCGATGGCAGGAAGGGCTCGCTAGTACCTGTGTTCTATCTAATGGCGAGCGATGTTTTGAAGTAACTAAATCAGCAGAGGCCATAAAATATGAAAATACCATAAAGCAAACACTGTCAGCAAAGAGCCCAGAGCTACATTGTCAAGCTACCTCCCTGCACCTTCGTATTTCAGGACACGACATAAAAATAGACCACAATAACAATTAATCACGCTCTGTGGGGAGAAGCTAAGAACCCCTGAGAGAAAACTGTCTCTCTCCATTTGTTATATGAAACACCCAAGACATAATAAACAAGAGACCAACAGAGAATAACACCCCTCCGCACCATACACCACCCCCTCGGGCGATATTTATGACAGATCAACTCGTGCGTTCAGGGGCGTCTTTGTGGGCTTTTGTCGCTATAACGGGCTCTGTCGGTTCGCTTTAGGTTAACGACGTCTCAAAAGTTGGGGCCGCCGAACACAGGTCTTTAAAATGACCTGCAACCCCCAAGGACAAATTAAGCCCTTATCATTACAGCAGAGAAGCAAGACTCGTCAACCCTATGCAATTCCAGTCTCTCATTCGCTCGCATTCTTCATCATTCTTTCTTTCAGAGCAGCTGTCTTGTCAGAATGTGGTTAGAGAGGCTACAGCCCATGCTGAGAGCACAGCGCCCAGAAACAGAGCAGCAAATCAGAACACACCGATCTCATTCATTAACTTTGGCTCTCTGGCTGCAGGACATCAAACGCTGGACGTGACAAGAGAGTCAAAGCAAACCTCCATTGTGTCTTGTGGAGTGGTCTCCCCCCCCAAAAAGGCAGCTTTAAATCATTTTTGCTTTTTCTGTTGCATCATAGACATTCAATTTCAGGAGCTTTTCACTAGCAGATGTTTATTTTGGTAAGTTGGGTTTTCTAGCACTTTTGACTCTGCATGTCTCAGTCTTTCAGGTAAAATAATATAAAAAAAAACCCTAGAAACAGCAAATCGTGTCAGTGAAGTAGGCCTACTGGAATCCCATTTATGCAGGAGGCTTGAGCAATCAAAATGCAAAACAGGATCAAACCTTTCCAACCCCTCGAAAAACAAACAAGCCAGAGGAAAATTCTCACAGCATCTTGCCAATACCATCAACATATTTCTCACTAAACTTGAACTTTGTTTCCAAAATTCTCATTGGCCTGTGTCAAGGCTTTCATTTACTCACCCTCATGACTTTCCTTCAAAGAAAAGAAGTCGTACGGGTTTGGAACGACAAGAGGGTGAGTAAATGATGACAGAATTTTCCTCTTTGGGTGAAACATCCCTTTAAGACAACACAAAGAACAGCCAGAAGCGGTATGGAGGAAGAGGGGAATATTGAGGTCTTTGAAAGAAAGTCAAGGGGGAATGGGCGATAGCAATGATTGGAGTGGCTAAGGCCCCTGGAAGGATGAACCTGGTCATAGCCCATTAGGAAAGACGTGAGCGGGTGCTACAGCTCATTACATGCTCTGCCTCCTGTTCTATGGCTGAACAATGCACAATTATGTTGGCCTGCTGTTTTCTCAGTGCTGCAGCTATACAGCAGCCTGCCTGCCAACAATCTCGCTGTTCATTAAACCACCTCAACACACACTCAGCACACCCTGCCTACTAGACAAATAACCCGGTTGCCAATAGACCCACAAAGGGGCTGGTTATTCTTACTCTTGTAAACCCAGTGAATGCAGAAATTAATCTCAGCCAATATATGGTGCAATATTTTGTACACATTCTCTCAAGAAAGTCTTTTTTTCCCTTTCATAAATATAATAGAGGCGAGGAATAAGGGTGGGTTCTTGATATGTAATTGACTCGATACATCAGAAGTTTGTATTAGGCGCAGAAAAGTGAGGCAAGCACAGATCAATACATAAACAATTACGTTCTGAAATTAATCTGTGAAAATAAATGCGCAAAAACCAACCAAAAAGGCAATATAACACATTCTAACAAACTGCACAAGGCTTTTGTAACATGAAACACTGGAGATAAAAGTGCTGTTAAGGTAAACTTCTTTCTATCTATCTTTCATATATCCAACTTATGATAATGAATGCAGTTCCTGGCACTGAGAGAACAATTTAAAGTGAAAAGAAAAGGTGCAGAAACAAATTCAGTTCAAAAGGTGTGTTTGTATGAGATTTTAGATTTATAATGGCTATTCTTTTCTTTTGTTGTTATAATGGAAAAGGAACTTCCTATACCTCCAAATGCTTTTGTATCCTTTTCTACTGGGGTTATAGGGAACATCCTGTTAACATCCAGAGTAACTGGCCACCAATTGATTGTGAACTGCAAATGAATAAGCTACATGTTGCTTAACAAAAGATCATGTTCTGTAAAAGCACTTTCCACCTCTGTACTTGGGCATATTTATAGCATCCCACTTTCAAATGATTCAGACAACATTTATACTGTAATGCAAATTACTGATCGTGAAAAAACAGAGAGTTAAATAGATATTCAATTTCCCTAAAAGGTCTATCCATGTGCAGATCCCTTGGTAGTTTAATTGGCAAGTAGGTATAAAATATTTGGAAGGACATCTGCTCTCACAAATCTGATAGTTTGCAGATACACATACAACCCACCAGTTTGAATTGCACCCGCTAGGATTTTCTTGTATTTTCTTTTGTGTTCTCCATTTGAACACATGTCAGTTACACTACACGTGTAACTGTGAACATTGCATGTAATCTGCAAGTTAAAATAAGCAAACAATGGTGTGCCTTGTCCATATAATTTAACGAATCCACTAGTATTCTGATAAACCATGTAGAAAGTTGTCTGTTCGTCATTCCCTGTGGCAATGCCTTGTGTTAGAGAATGTAGGCCGACCTTTCCCATCCTATTAATTTAACCACAGGCATTTTCAGTGCTGGCAGCTAAATCTGTGTTAATGAGAGATGAGGCTAAGAGAGAGAGAAAATCATTTATAAAGTTATTTTCCTCTCTTGTGGGTCTCAACTGTATCTGTATCTGGCCAGCTACTTTTCCATCAGAAGTCCTTTTTCACAGGTTCCATCTTGTCGCCCTGATCTAAGCGATATCACACATTAAGTGTCACTTCGCAAAAGTGTGAAAAAATTCTGTTCTTCTTCAACTGTTTTTTTTTTCTTTCCATTTTTTATGAAAAGTGATTTCAAAGTAAACCTGCTAAGAGAATATCAAAATTCCAAACATGAATGGCTATAAAAGATGCTGTCATAACCATTCCAAATAATCCAAGTAAAGCTCTGTAGATTATGTAACTATATTTTGAAAGTCATATTTTAATGCATGAATCCTCTGATCTCGCTACAGGTTGTTTCATGATAACTGATCTAAACTTCAAAAAATAACTTAAAATATTTCAGAGATGCCTGAACCAAAAATTTTGTTTGAATGTACAAAAGGTTTTGTCTTCCATTTCTGTTTTTAACGTGTGTCACTTTGCAAATGCTTTCATATTAGGGTGCTTTTTTGCTCTCCATTCTCTCACTCTCTCCTTTTTTTTTTTTTTTTTTTACTGACTAAGGATATTACATTGTCAGCTTTTTGTCCTAAATGTTTGAGAGCGGACATCAAATGAGAGTGCTTATGTCAGCTCATGACTGGAGTCACAAAGATAGCATTAGGGGTTTTTCTCATTCCAGATGAGGCTATGAATGCCTCATCTGCGGGCTACAGTAAGGCGGTTTAAAGAGAATGCGTTTGCTTGACTATATTTCTCTAATAATGTCTCACTAGAACTTCAGAGTTCAGCGAAATGTTGAACATTCGTACTATAACGGAACTGTGGCCCTTTTATTAGATCCAGAAATGTTCCTGTTAGTAGGCGACTCTTGAAGGCAGAATGCCAGCAGAGTCTGTGGCTTACAAATATAACCTTTGAAAACTGCCATCTTCATCTGCCAGAATGCAATCAGAACGCATCGCAAGGTACTTGAGATAAGGCACATTTCTCACTTCCTTATCCTTTTTCTTCCTGCTCTGTCTCTCCTACTGTCTATTTTTCTCTTTGGCACATAAAGAAAAAGAAAGAACAGGAGAACTCAAGTTGATAAAAAATATTTCATGTTTAGGCAGTCTGTGTAGCTGACAGTCTGTTGTTTTTCAGCATTTCTTTCATTCATTTCTTTCTTTCTTTCTTTCTGTTTACTAATTCCCCACCTAATTGAAAGTGGCTAAATCCGAGTTCTTCATCAGAGCAGCCCAGTTCAGTGAAGCCTTTCTGAAAGCCCTTCAGGGAGGCAGCATGCTGTGGCCTTTACCTTATCGTGTATGGGATTTAGAATGATTAATTGGCTTAGTCTGACGAAAGTCAGAGAAACACAAAACCCCAGCGGTTCAGTTAAGTCAAAACATTTTCAAAACCCTGACCTGAAAGGTGAAACAAATGATTTTTAAAAAGCCATTTTGTTTTACAAAACAACCGAATGATGGAGAAGAAATTAAAATTCTTGCATGACTTTTCAGGAATGCGAGGCTATTGTGAACCGACAAACATTAAAAAACAACAGATAGCTCTGGTATAATTTTGAGGGTTTGGCAAACAAAAAGTTCTCCAACAAAGGTTTAACTACACTAATAGTGGCTAATGTATTCAACAACCACTCTTTCAAAAGATAGAGTCTAAGCATGAGACATGGTCCTAAGTGGCTGAAATGACTGGCAGCTGATGAAAGAACACGCATTATGTTTACATGGCATGACATTGCTTTGTATACTCAAAATAACACGAGAATAAGTCTTGCGCAGAGAAGCCTTATTGTGAAGCTATAAGTGCATGCTGGATATGCTGCTGATTAGTTTGACACCCTGGAGAGTAGGGCTAACATAACATAACACAAAGTGAATGCATGCATAGCTTTGCTTCATTATAATGAAAAGACAACTCTCATAATTATATGTCTGCATCACTATATATGTGATTATTCTAATCAAATGTACAGATCCTTATTGACAGGCTTATCTCAAATATTAAAATGTATCTGAGTACCATATGCTAGCAGTGGGATTTATGAGCTAATTTCTTCGGTAACAGAATGCTAGCATCTGGACGAACGGTACTTAAATTATTGTTCCAAAACCAGAGACAGGCATTCTCCAACAGAAACTCAGACAGTGGTACTAGTAAAATAAAAACAAATTTTGAGTTTTCTTTTTCACACTCTCCTTAAAACATTCATCTTTTTTAGGGAACTACAGTACATGAAGTAGCAGGACGCATTCTCCAAGCACTAAGGCAAAGCAGATCAATACTTGGTAGATTTTTAGCTTATTATCAGTGTCATGGGTGGAGAGAAGCCTTGTTTTAGTTTGAGCAGACTATCATGTGTGCTTATGCTGCAAGATTCATTACTGATCTTGTACTGAGCCACATCTCTACTGCAATCTACGGCCTGAATTTTATTTTGGAGACAACCACAGACAGGTTAACCACATGGCTTTCTAAAAACAATGTGACTCCTCAGAGACTGGGACCACAGAACCATCTCCAGAGAGTCAGTATCATAAACACAGAGCTTTGCTGGAGCCCTGAGATATGTTAAGTCATGTTACTGCCTCCTTAGAAGTCATTGTATTCCTCATTTGTAAGTCACATTGGATAATCAGTTTTCAGCCTTATGTGCCTTGTTCAATGGTGGCCTTATTCATGTATATCTTCCACTGCTGTTGTGTTGTGCTCTGCATGTTCACAAAAAAGCACGCTATCGGTAGCATCAGTATGCATCTACTATCTGTGTATTTTTTAATTAAAACTATGCAATATGTCTTCCCTTGCAGAAAGAAAATTGGCATAGCACTCTTCCAAACATGCATTTTCAGAGTATAAGCTCCAACTGGGACTGTAAAGTAAACAAACAAACCACATCTCAAAATCTTATCTGAATCACAAAATGCTGGAAAACAGCCCTCAAGCCTTGATATTTCAGGGCAAGGAGATGCACGGTTAATCACAACTGTGTACCAACCAGTGTGTCCTCAGCGGACCTCTGGGAAACCCTGACTTGTAGAGTCAAACGCTTCCAAGCCCAGGCTCGTAATGCGTGACAGAGCTATTATCGGTCATTTCACAGCTGCAATGTTTGATTGTGCCCCACATAAATGGATGCGTAATTACACTGACAACATTTTTCATATACAGCATGTTGAATAGGGAGTCACTGTATTTTGTAAATGTCACACAGAAGGGGAAATGGATATGGGCGACTCTGTAGTCTGCTCATCCTCAGGGTCTGGTGGAGAAATATGCAGAAATGTGGTCAAAGAGATGTTTGTTAATGTCAGGTGGAGCGCCGCGCATGATGAAACCAGCATACAAATAAACCCACTCCTTTATCAGGCCAATCACCGGCCTATACGGAATTGGAAAATGTGTTATATGCCCAGACTTCTGACATTAAGATGCATATATATACGCCGCCTCTCTTACTCTCTCTACTAATGCTGCGGTGAAACAACAAAGCTTTGCTTTAGAGTTTATTGAACTATCACACTCAATCTACAGGCTTATTTAGCCCACACCACCCTCCTTCCTAAAATCTTTGTCTTTTCATCAGTTGAGAAAAATAGATGTTCTTTAATCCTGCTGCTTAGGTAGTTTTATTAAAGGATTACGCTACCATGCCTAGCTACTACATTTGCCGTTACACTCCGTAATTCCCTTGTCCAGCCAGCGTGCAGCTTTAAGTCTTGCGTTAACCTCTGTGTAGTCTGAAGTACTAGATGATGGTATATAGGGCTCTGTCTGTATATTCCTTCATTCAAAAGCTGGATTTGAAATATCCTCAATGTTTTAGCTGAGCATCTGGTGACAGCTTCAATATAGTGGTGCTATAACTGCATTCCATTGATTTTCTCAGGCTTTACAAACAACAAAAAGGGATGAATCAGCCAATCAATGAATTGGTGCAAATTTATCCTCTCTTATTTTGCCAGCAGTGAAAGGTGTTACAAAAAAGGTGTTACTGTTTGTGTAAAATCTGACAATTCAAACAGCCATTCCACTATAATTGACACTACAATATTCAGTTGAGTGCTTAAGTTTGAATGCCCCTTGGAAAATGTATACAAATAGGCTATAAGGTCTTTTTTATTTAGTACTGCCCTTCATAAGCTGTGTAAATATATGTCCCCAAAGACAAAACGACAAGTGATCCTCAAAAGTGTACATCCCCTTATTTTTTAATGCATCATTTTGCCTTATTGAGCGTCAATGAACGTTGGCACCTTTTGTAATAATTGTGCATGAGTCCCTCATCTTAAATGTGCAGAAGATTCTGGAAAGTCAAAAAACATGCAGTAGCTGGAGGTTTTTTAATTTTTCAGTGGCCAGCTTCATTACTCAGTACAAATCAGGGACTTATGCACACTTGTAACAAACATACAAACAGTCGTTGATCATTGAGGAAGCTACACACCATCATAAGAACCAAGAATCATCTGTGTGCATTAAGTTTTATTTTTTCATAATTTTTTTCTTGTGAAATAGATTTTTACAAATATCTAGAATATCAGGACAGTACTGAATAAATAAACAAAATACAAAATTTATATGATCTATCTTATTTTTCTAAATAATAAATTATTCTCTTACAGAATCTGAAATTTTTTTTGCATTAGAAAAATATGATGTATCATAAAAAGTTTATATAGTGTCTAGTTTTGAGGTTCTAAAGCAATTGGTTGATTACGTCACTGTTGACTTACCCCTGCCATCACGATAAAGCCTACTTATTGTGTAACCCTACAGCAAACAGATGTAACTTTGCCTTTTCATTTCAAATGTCCACCACAAACCACTGCATGCCACCCATTAAGAACGAGAACTTAGGTGCGAATAGTTATTTCGGCAATGATTGTTCTTAATGGTTGCACCTGAAATTACATGCAGTGTTGCCGATTAGCCAGGTCAGTGCATTTGGCAGATGTTCAGGCTACAGCTCTTTTGCTCAGCACGAAAAACAGAGAGCAGAAACAGAGGTGGCCAAATAATCCACTTTGGCAACTGTCCAACGTTGGCTGGCTCACTTTTTTATAATAATTATACTTAGGTTTCCAACACCGACAAATAATGCAAGCATGGATAGGTATGCAGGCTTAGTTAAAAGAAACCATATTTCAGTTTTCCAGTATTGTAGTGAAAAACAAACAATTACAAAGCACCCGAGTGAAAGAAACTAGCTATCAGTAAGCAAATTTAGCCTTTTTAACTAGGTTGGGTTAGCAGCCCTACGACGGATTTCCCTTGACCCCACCCTCCCTTGCCGCTGGTAGCCGTGGCAGGCTGAAGGATGGAGCAGACTGGAGCAAATCTCACCTCAGGCAGCGGCATGCCGTTGATGATGAGGTCAGGCTGCTGAGGGCCCTGCCCTGTGAAGGTATGGTGGTAGCCATGGTTGGGTGCAGCATTCCTGGAGTTCTGGTTCTCCACGTTGAGGAAGGTGCTCTCGGAGCGCCTGCAGCCCAGCGGCAGAGTCTGCTGGTGGTAGTCGAAGTAGTTGAGCGAAGAGGTGAGAGACGAACAACTCACCACATTCATCTTGTCAGTCTCCTCCACGTCCCGCGGCACCAGCCGGATGTCGTTCTTGCTCAGCTTCTTCTTCTTGCTGGACTTCTTCTGGTTGCCGTAGGAGTACTCCGCCACCCTGCGCAGGTACAAGAAACTGAACAGACTCAATAAAGCAGTGCTCTGCCTTCCTCACTGCACACACAGCCGGCACCAGGTCCTCGCCTGGCTCGGAATGAGGTGCCAGATCCATATTCATTGGCGGCACAAAAGAGAGCGGCGGCCACATTTGAGCGACCTCCGGCCGCCAATGGAGCCGACATCCCTCATTTGTTTGCATTTCCATGCTCGGCGATTCGACTTTTCACAAACACATACACAATGCAAACATGCTAAACCACAGAAGCACATACAGCGACAAATGATACTAAGCATCATAGCAAGTGTAAGCAATAATATTCAAAATTTAGCCCACATTTGTCTGCTTTTTTTTTGCTTGTGTTACAAACAAGCCCACTGGCAGGTGGGTTGTGAATTTCAATTCTCTGAGCTACGCTCTGTGGCTACTGCTAACTTGATTTGAGGGTTTTGATTCTAATCACAGTAAATGAGAAACTTTGAGATCTTACCCCGAAGGATGCTTAAGTTGCAATCTAAACATAAACTTATGAGCTCATAAAGAGAGTTAGTGTAGTTTTGTCTGAGCAATTCCCCACTGACCCCTCTCTCTTTTTCCCATAAGGATCATTACATTTTGTAGCCTGAAACAATCTTACACTTATTTCTTTTTGTGTCATTTGAAGGGCACACATTCATCGTAACATAAGACTTTAGCTTAATGGTACACTGACTCTGCCTGCACAACACAAAGCTCCTCTTTCTGTGCTTTTCATTTGGATTCAGCCTGTGTCTCCCCTCTTGTTACTTTTTTCTGGCTTGGAAAAATGATAACGGTGCAGGACCTTATCTTTTTAGGAGGCATCTAAAGGCATTTTTTTCCTCTGTGCGAGTTAAAGCACACATAAAAAAAAAGTTAGGCAGTCCAAGTCATGTTTAATAACTGGTCGAAAAAAATTACTATTATGTTGTCGATGGATTAGTAAATTTGTTTCTTTTGCTAAAAGATATTAAATTGCAAATATGTGAGAAGAGATTTAAAGCGGCTCTTTATATTTATTATGATGATGTTAATTATTAATATTATTATGAATATTTTTTGTTGTCTATGTTGTTTTTCTTTTGGAACCTGCAACAGCATCAGGGTATTTTATTTAACTGTGTTAATAAACACATGTCTCTACGGTCTGTTTGGTCATACAGTATGTGTTTGGCTCTCGTCGCAGTGAACACAATCCAAAAAATCTCAGATGAGCCAGAAAGGAGAGTCAGTGAGCACAGCAGAAGAAAACCGTATCAAGCACTCTCACTAACCCCCTGTTGGGAGAGCTGAAAGCCTCCATCAGGTTTCTATCTGGAGAGGAAAATAAATGTTAACGACAGCAATCTAAACACAGGCCATCTCGCGATCACGGCAAGGTATACATACTCTGCACGCCTAACCATCGAAATCACGATCTAGCCTTCTTCAGAATGTTCACTTGCATACATCTCTGTTAAGATGGATCATTTACTGTATGCTGCTGCATTACAAGACAGAAACGTCAACAACAATTTGAGGTAAAATATGGTAATGGTTTCAGGTTAAATTTGCAAAAGCAATTTATATGGAAATGTTGAGTAGTAATGTAGCAGAGGGAAATCAACACAGTGGCCAATGTTACAGATTGATAAGTATTTATATTACAGTAGATTAACAAAATAATATTCTCCCCTACACACTATGTGTCAAAGACTATTACAGTTCTATACAGTTGCATAATTTACCTTTTATGAGCATAATTGTTATTGTGAAAGTGTGATTGTTGCCACAGCAACATTTAGTTACTATGCCCTTGCTCTTGTGTTGTGATATAGTGACCTCTACGATCATAATATGTTGTCAACCCATAAACAAAATCTCTAAATGTGTTTTCTAGTCAATATTTTGATTAAAGTAAATTTGAGAGAGGACCTAAAGGTCATACAATTTCACCAATAATTTATGCAGGCGCCAGTCTCAGTGCAGATTGTGTGTATGAGGAAAGGCCTGTGCTTTCTTACATAGAATGCATCAGTTACCAAGTAAGAAAGGGTACATATATAACAAGTTGATTGCGCCCTATCATTTAGCTTTATTTTTCTCTTGTTTGCTTATTTCAGAGATGTCTTAGTGACAATATCACTGTAAAAAAAATCAACCCACTAAACATTGGTTAAATTGCTACTTACATTAAGTATAAGCATTTTTCGACCACTTTGAATTGAATTATGAAAAAGACAGTTGAACTGAAATGCTAGAAATTCAAAATCGAGTAAAAATGACAAATTATTGTGATAAATTGGAATGGTTGGAAACAAAGATGTTGTTAGAAGAAAATTATGACATGTTTGAGCATAAATATTTGTTTTGGTATTGCTATTGTATCTGCTATTTATTTACTACATATTTTGTAATTTGTTAAGCTCATGTGATGCTCTCATATACAGCTTTATAATTGAGGAATAAAGAGAAATTGAGTCAGCTTTGTAAGAAGAAATGTTTATGATAGTGTAAAAATAATAATCAGGAATAACAGGTGTAATTACTAAAATGATCTTCTGTTATGCTTTTTTTTCTGGCAGCAGCAGAGCAAGCTAGCAAGGCCTGAAGCGCATGCACAGTTGACGACACAGCGCGTGCACAGCCAAGATACACATCAAACATGCTATCCAATGTCTTAATCATTGTGTCATTCATTAATCCTTGTATGCTGATTGTTTTCCAGTACAAATATGATTATATGCAGGATAGTCAACTAGACCAGAGTGCGAATTATGGAAGGGTTGATGAAGTCTGACGCCACAAGTAAGGCCACAAGTACATTTGTTTGTGTAGGCCTCTACATATTTTACATCTCCCGTATTTAATTATTTTTTCTTCTTAAAACAACGATGGGCGAATTTCTGTCAGTAATTTTCAAAGCCAATTATTGGAGGTTAGTCTGTCTCGCGCACCAAAATTGTTCTTTGGAGCCCCTAGCACAGCTAACAGTCAACTACTTAAAGATGTTTGAAATAAACAACCTTTTTTGTTATTTACTTTTGAAAATAATCTATTGCTAAAGTGATGAATGGTTAATGTGATAAAACAAACAGTAGGCCTGCATTTAATATTAATATTTGTCCAATATTCCAAACTGCCCTAACGGAAAGACCTCGAGCAACGTATTGTTGCTATGGTTACCACCTCAGGTAAACGCAGTTTCTGTAGGTGAGCGTGTGTTTAGCGCAATCTAACTTTTATGGTTAGGCCTTTTATTTCCCCCATAAGGTCAGTGAATAATTCGCACGCTGAACTAGGTTGTGTGTAACTAAAAAGGATGTATCAAAAATTGTTTGGGTACCTGCAGTTGTATGTTCGGATTTCCTTATTATCCCTTTTGCACTTGACTGCCACAAAGATCATTGTGACAAACAGGATGACTGCAATAGAACCCAGGGCAATGATGAAAATGAGAGAGAGGTTGACGGGTCCGATTTGCTCCTGTGCATTGAGATCAGGGGAGAGATAAATGACAATATAGGCGGAGGCAGATAGAGAAGTTTGGCCGTGGTCGTGCGCCACCACAGTTATTTGATAGGATGGTTTCGCGTTCTCCCCAAACGTCTTTGTGGTTCGCACCTCGCCGTTTATCTGGTCTATTTCAAAGTATGCCATGTCTCCTTCTGAAATCGAATACGTTAACCTTCCGTTTTCCCCCTCGTCGTAATCATCAGCTTTTATTTGTGTAACCAAATAACCAACTCCAGCATTTTTAGGAATTGACACCTCCGCGGTGCCATTCACCAGGGGCGGGGTGGTCATTACAGGTGTGTTGTCATTTACATCCAGTACAACAATGCGCACGGTGGCGTTGCTGGTCAAAGGTGGATCTCCCCCATCCTTCGCAGAGACTTTAAACTCAAAGGTCCGCGTATCTTCGTGATTAAAAGCCCTAACGCCGTATATTTCGCCGTTTGAGTTCACAGTAACGTAAGATTCCACAGACATGCCCCGCACCTCCGATTTGATGATTTCATACGACACAGTGCCGTTCATGCCCAGGTCAGGGTCCCTGGCGGACACCGCCAACAGAAACGCACCTGGGACGTTATTTTCTAGCACCATGGCTTGATAATGTGGCTTGGTGAAGTACGGGGGATTGTCGTTTTCATCCGTTACTTTCACTGCAAAAGATTTCGAGCTTCTTAGCGGGGGATATCCGCTGTCCTCGGCTAGAATGGTTAAATTGTACATGTCTCTCTGCTCCCTATCCAGACGGCCATCAACAAGTAAGGTGGAAAAGCTCTCAAACTCGTTGAGTCTAAAAGGCACATTGCCTTGCAGTCTGCACTGCACTTTTCCATTCGCTCCCGAATCGTTGTCTGAGACTCTCACCAGAGCTATTACATATCCGAGAGGAGCGTTTTCGCTCACCTCTACCATCTCGCTGTTTTCTGACAACAGTTTGATTTCTGGCGCGTTGTCGTTTATGTCGATTACATTAACAATCACTTTGCAGTGGGCAGGGATTGAATTTGGACCCAGATCTTTGGCTTGTACATCAATTTCGTGGACGTGCAATTCCTCGTGGTCCAAAACGCCGTTCACGGCGATTACGCCTGTTTTGGGGTCGATTTTAAACATTTGTTTGGTCAGGTTGGAGACGAAGTTTATGAACGAGTAGACCACCTCGCCATTGGTTCCCTCGTCTGGGTCCGTGGCGTTCAAGTCTATGACTAGCGTGTTAATGGGAGAATTCTCCAGCACGTTTACAGTGTATACTGGCTCATCGAAAACGGGGTTGTTATCGTTGGAGTCAATGACTTTGATGTTAAGTTGCACAGTCCCAGACTTTGGGGGGTCTCCGCCATCCTCCGCTGTGAGTTCAAACGTGTAACGAGACTGCGTCTCTCTGTCTAAAGTCTTTTCCACCACAAGTTCTGCGATTTTGGACCCGTCTCCCCTCGTCTTAATCTCAAGACCGAAAATATCATTAGGGGTAATTGTGTACGTCTGGATGCCGTTGCTTCCCGAGTCCGGATCGCTTGCCCCCTCTAGGGGAAATCTGGTACCGGGAGCGGCATTTTCCGAGATTTCTATGTTAATGTGGTTGGTGGGGAAGCTGGGCGCGTTGTCGTTTACGTCGATAATCTCAATTTTAATCACGCAGATCTCCATCGAGTTCGACATCACCTCCAACGAAATAAAACACTTCGGTGTCTGTCGGCAAACAGCGTCCCGATCGATTTTTTGCTTTGTGATGAGCAGTCCGGCGGGGCTCAGATTAACCCATCGCGGTTCGGAATTGGAGATAACCCGTAAATAAGGCTGTCGGTTTCCCAGTGCAAAACCCGCAACTTTTGCGTCCGCCGTCACGTTGGCTATCTTTGTGCCTGGACGCAGCTCTTCTTCCACGGTGTATTTCAAATTGAAAACGGCACTGACTCCAGTCCAGCACAAGAGAAAGCACAAAAACATTTGTACGAAATCCATGTCCTTGGAATGCATTATACCTGTTGATGTCTGTCTTCACACGCTCATTTGCATGATCTCTTATTAACATTTACATTCGGTGCGAAGAAAAAAAGCTCCAATAATTCAAACGAACAAAATCACAGTCAGGTAGATATCCTTTAAAATGAACCAAAATGTTTATATCTGCGATGAAATTCATCTGACTTAATGATTACGCAGCTGATAACTTCCATTTACTTTATCGAAATCTTATCAGGCCACCCATGTCTTGTATTATTTTTGAAAAACATATGAAGAAAACTCGTGAATAATTCTTCATATAACGAATGTGAAAACATTGTGAACGAAAAACATGGCTTCAACATTCACATTTGCGTAGTTCAGGGTAACCGAGATGTAAACCGACCATTTTGAGCCAGTGAACGAAATATTCAAAACAAATGTAGGCTAAATGTCCGCTGGAAGGTCCTCAACTTATGAATGAATGAAAGGAAGGATCCAATTCAAAAATATTTGCTCTCGGTATCATGATTCGCGATGGACACTTGAAATTGAGTTAAAACATCGCTCATGCCTAATCAATCCATATAATGATGTGAAGTTAGGATGTCTCCTTGATCCGCATTTACGTCCATGCACATATCCAACTGAAACCACAGTGATTCCAATTTCAGAAGGAAAAATCAGTACAATCTCTGAAACTGGAAGACCAATATTATTAAAATATCAGTCCAGTTCACAATTCAGTGATATTCCCAGTCGAGCAAGAGGTGGGTGTCTTGTCCACTGAAGATTTCTCTCAACAAGCGTACATTTCTTGTATGGAGGTATTTCAGCTGGCTTTAGTCCAGAAAGAATGACACTAAATCCGAATAAAACACTGATAAAAGATAAGTGAAGAAAAATCAAGCATTTATAAGTGCAGCTGGGATCGTCTCGTTGTAATAAATGCGTCCGGTCTGAAATATCCAGCCTCTGGATGAAGCGAAATAGTTCTTGATATAGTTCTTAAATGTGGCTCACTGAGGTAAACGCACGGCGCTCATCCTCAGCGCATACTGTCGAATGCACAGCTAAGTGTCTCGCGCTCAGTCTCAGGACCCGCAATCCCCACAGCCAATCAGAGGTTACACTGGAGAGCTGGGTTTGCTGGTGGGTGGGGCAAAACTACAGATATGAACTCGGCCAACTAGCTCTAGTTCATGCAACACACAGTGTATGTTACGCGTGCCAGTTATGTAGCAATTGATTTTCAGAGGGGTCAACTTTTTATGAGATATATTACCGTGAGAAATTTTCGAGGAGCAGTTAGTTGAGGTAGATAATGTCTTTTTGAACGCTAAAGTTCTTGTTTTGTATAGGCTATATATATATATATATATATATAGGCCTATATATATTATATAATATACACACACACACCTAGTTCTATCAGCATTCTGAGCAGTTTTTTTGCATTCTACACTCGTAGTATTTAATACTATTTACATTATTATTATTATTATTATTTTGGTCTAATGTTTCGTCCGATAATAATCCTAACTGATGGCGCTCCAGTGGTCTGCTGTTGCTATGGTTTCCTCCACAATTTTTTCCGCGATTTCCGTTCTCGATTAAACTTATTTTTGCCTAGATTTAAGTTAAACGATAATAAAATAACGATACAAATAAGTAAATAAATAATGTATATCCATCCAAAAGTTGACGATAATTATTCTCAAGCAAAAGTAGGCTAATTGAATGGATAGGTTTATAACTACCTAATCAATATTCAAAATTAATCTATTTAAAATTTTCTTGACCTAAAACAATAAGTGTGCGGCCATTTCATCCACTGGCAGAAAGGACCCTTTAGCATTCAGAATATCAGTTTAATTGTTTGCCTAATTTTAGATCAGTCCGTATCCATGTCATTACGCCCAACTCGAGCCTGTTTACTTTCAGCAAATAGCCTGCGTTTTTACTCACTTGTCTGTACGAGATTCGATAAGATGTAAAGGCGATGCACATGTTGCGCTAAGAGTAAGTTAGCTGTGTTAAGAAATATTAATGGCATACATGCATATGAATATAAGAGCACCAAATCAACACAATAGTCGGGCTTGAAATTATAGCTTTTGCGCTAATTACGAATCTTTCAGGGAGCTGCCTTTCGTTTCCATCAGTGATGACGACCACAACATGTCAACGACCCCCCTCTCTGTCTCCCTCTCTCTCTCTGACACACACAGACAGAAAGAAATAGAGGCGCGCTCGGGCGTAACATGATATGAAATGCTATGAGACTGAAGGACAAAAAATATTCATTAGTATTAGTAGAATTAGTTATTATAAATAATACTGCATTATTATTAATGCAGGTATTTGTGTCATTACTCAGCATTCCTTGTCAATATTATATCGGTTATTACATAGGCCCTTTTTATATTATTTAAATTCCTCTGTATCTGGCTCATGAACGCACAAAGAGTCAGGAGTCGTGCACACATGACAGCATGTTGAGGGTAAATCGTGTTTAAAGTCACAAGGCTGACACCTAGCGGCCGACAAGAAAATAGTTTTTTTTTTTTTTTTTGACTGAATTTTCAACTTAATGCCTGAATGCTACACATAGGAGGATGACTGACCAGAGATATCACTTATTTATTTGCCATACAGCCATGAAAGCTCTCAAGCAGTCATATTCATGAGCAAGCACAGATGTCATCATCTTTAAATATTCCAGTTCATGTTTGTTTCCAGCTTGAAATTCTTTAAGGGCAGCTGTCAACCTGCTGATGATGGTTGAAACCTGCCCAAAGCAAAAGTGAGATACTAAGGTGTATTTTTATCATCTTGGTGTAGAAAGATCAAGGGTGACTGTTGTTTTGCCTCTAGCCTTTTAAAATTAGTATGTTCCTTCAATAAAACTCTGAAGGAAAGGTTGTATGTGTGCAATGGACTGCCTTGACAAGTTGTTTGTTATATTACTTTCCTCACGCAAAACAAACTCACGTTTTGACACGCACCTTCACTTTTGACATCAAGGTTAATAGATTTAGCTGTTTTGTCAATGTCAGCAAACACCAGAATGCATTTTGTTACACAAACTGAGTTTTCTTGCCATTATGCTCAAATGAAGATGTTTGTTGATAATTGTTGTGCAACATTTCTTTAGTCCTCAAATGCCTTTTCTTTCTTTCTGATTTCCTTCATTCTTAGAATTCTCTTTGATATGACAACAGCATGTAGAGATTTTGATTCTGCAACAAGTGATGCATATGGATGGGGGTTTTAATCTTGCTGTGTTCTATTCATTGTAATGAAAGAGAAATGACCATCAAAGATGGAGTAGTTTCAGCCCAGTGGTGAGAGACAGAATAAAATGGACCCTGCATCAAAAAAAGCGGCGATGGCTCTCGAATAAATAATAACTCTGCATGGCAAACCAGTGCTTTCCAGTTCTTGGAAATGGAGTAAAACATTAGTTAGGTAGAAAGCAATCAAGAAGAGTGATGCAATTTTTCTTTATATCTATCAAGCTGTCCAAATATCTTTTCGTATAAATAATGCTTTCTTAGCACTGTTGCTGTAGTGTTTTCGGCCCCGTACCCCTCTAACTGTTAGGACCCTTTGTGTGAATTGCTAAGTAAAGCAGCTCAAAGGTGCACACAGTCTGCAGTCCAAGCTACTTTGTGCAGCAGGAGCCACTCAATCATGCAGTGGTTTTGAACTTTTTAAGACACTTTTTTTGCTCCAAGCCTTGAGCCAACACTTTCCACAGTACATAGAGAATAACTGATTTGATGCTATTTTGCTGCTAAAGCATGGCATACTTCTGTAGCCAGTCCCTTCTGCTCACTTTGAAAAGAATATCTCAGCTCGGCTGATATTTTGCTGCCTTATTACTCTTAGTGTGCAGCAGCCTACCTTATACTGAATAGCATGGGCGCTCACCGAGACTCAGATCTACAGGTGTCCTTTGGAAGAGAGAGAGAGAGAGAGAGAGAGAGGGAGAGGGATTTTAGACAAGATGGAGGCTCTTTCTTTGGCTGGATGTGGCTACAGAGAGGACTACTCCATTATGGTCTTCATCTTAGGGTTTTTCAGGCATTTTATTTCCTCTAATGATTGTGGCTGGAAGCAGACAGCAATATGACTGACAAGCCCATCTTCAGTGTAGCCTTGTCCTGCTATCTGTGCCTTGATACATTGTGTTAAAACATCCTCTCTCCATCTGAGCCCCCCTGTGAAGCTGGGAGGGCACTGTTGCATCAGTGATGGAGCTCTCAATATTTAAATGCTTGTTGTTTGTCTCTTGGTAAAGTGTAGTGACAAAGGGCAGTCTTTTTATTTACTCTAAGAAGAGATTTGAATTATAGATGATTAATTTTTAGCACTTTGTTTGTGTTTGTATCTAAATATTTTACTTTGGTTTCATATGCATGTATTTATTAGGAGATTGAGTGTCGTTTCCTGCAAATCACTGATCACTATCACCATCTGGTCCTACTTGACCCGCTCCGATTTAAATAAAAAATAAATAAATAAATAAATAATTAATGTAAATATTATTAAATACTACATATTGAAAACAAAAAGGTTCTGTCTACAAAGGAGTATAGAGTCTCCGGTATGGGAGGCGGGCACCGGCACACTAACAAGGATGCAGCCTCTAAAGTTAGTCACTAGTGTGCTTCTTTAGGCCAGGGGAGTGAGGTTTACTTACTAGCTTGCTTCCGTTACACTCACCCCCCTAAACCTCACTCCAACCCAGGTCATGGCACCAAATGTAACCGGTCCTACTCAACCCCCTCAGAGCTGGACTCGAACCGGCGTGTCCGGGTTGGGAGGCGGGCCCGCTAAAAAGGACGCTAAAGACTGCAGCCTCTAGCAGCAGTCACAAGTGCACCTCTTGAGGCCAGAGGAGTGAGGTTTACTCGCACAGCTCTTAGCTTGCTTCTGGTAAACTCACCCCCCTAAACCTCATTACCATCCAGGTCACGGCACCAAATGTAACTGCTCTGAGCGGGACTCGATCTGGCGTCTCTGGTATGGGAGGCAGGCACGCTAACAAAAACGTTAAAGACCACAGCTTCTATGGTTAGTCACTAGTGTACTTCTTGAGGCCAGTGGAGTGAGGTTTACTCGTACAGCTCTACTAGCTTGCTTCTGTTACACTTTGTCTGGCACAAACTATTAAGCGGAGATCATGATAAAAGATTTGGTCTGTTGAGCCGATCTACCCTGCATTGCTGATGAGGACCTTGAAGCACATCTTTAAATGTTTTATTGACGGTAGAAAGTATACAGGAATAATTCTCCGGCGTAGCCTTGCCTTGTCTCATTTTGCCATAGCCGGCCAGATGGAGAACTGTTTAACAATTGATACATGATATTAACATGTTGCTTTAAATACAACAACTGTTTCCACTGGAACCTTTAAAAGCTATTATAAGGCGCTGAGAGGTTTTAGCGATGGCTGTATTTAAGATTTCATTAGGAAGAAAAAGAATGTTTATAGTGTGAAATGAAACTGCTGTTAATGCTTGTTGGCAACTGTTTACACAGCCTGAGTTAAGACTGGCACAATACCAGAAAACCATTTGCCTCAGTCATCATTTTTCAACAGTGTATATTGCGTCATGTTTTTACAGATGTTTTTCTTTGAAAATATGAAATTTTTATAGTGAATTAAATTGCAGTCATGTGCAAAAATGAATGACTATTGAAAATGAAAAGTCATAAATGTGTTTGCTTGTATTTAAGTTGACAACATGTACTATGCTATTAGATTAACGCTAAATTATAAGCAATTAGTCCATTTAAATTATTGAAACAATATGGCCAGCTCGGCCTCATAATGTCAAAGACTAGCTATCAGCAAGAGCTGGAGAGGGAATACTCAAGGGATGAAATGTACACAGTGGTGCCAGTCACGTCGTAGGATTCATCACTGTAACTGGCACTCGGCACAGCTGCAACCAATTAGATTTCACTCCACTCTAGGCCCAAACAAGATTGAGCTGTATTCACACTTCATTGTGGAACTTATGACGGCTGCAATTGAGACTAATAATTAGTAACCCAACATCCCATTTGCCTTCAGTATGTAAGAATTGAAAATATCTAAAGATATTTTAAAATGAACAAAGACATTTGCTTTCCTGTTTCAACCCCCTCTCTCTTGCTACAAGGGCCATTTGGAAGACACAAAGGTGTTGATAGCGATCAAGGCCTGTAGGCCAAGATGTGTGTACATCGGGGGTCTACAAATGGTCACACCTTTAGTACAGTGGGGGGAAGTTTTAATCTTCTGATTGGTCAGTTTGAATGTCTCACATTTGGGTTTCGGTCACATGGTCAAGGAAGGGATAAAAGAACATTGTAACTATCGCTCTGGCTCTTTTCTATGCTCTGCTCTTTTTCTATGCTCTTCTCTCTTTTCTATGCTCTTCTTTCTTGGATTCTTGGCTTTTCTTGGGCACTCTCTGGCCCTCTTTCTCTCTCTCTCTCTCTCTCTCTCTCTCTCTCTCTCTCTCTCTCTCTCTCTCAGGTAACTTTTTACATACGATTAATGGTATATGATTTTATCATCTCATACATCTATTTTGTAATTATTTTAAGTGTAACCATAATCAGATATTGTCATTAAACCCTTTCTATTACAAATGATGTGCTAACTAGTTTTGATTTAGTATTAACTTTAATGTGCTCCCTATTGCAATACAGTATTGTCACACTATAGCAACGCTCTCCCACATATTTTGCTATTGTAACTGCGCTTATTTCCGTCGTTGGTATAAGTTGCAGTGGGTGGTAATAGACAAGAAATGTACAGTTTTCTACCATCTTGCTGATAAAGTTTCTTTAGTCGCTCGGCAAACCTTACAGCCTGAACCCCTGTAGGAGTTCCACCCTTACAAGTATGACGTGTTTAAGAGCACTGTGCTCTATTTATGCAAGATTAATTTGAATATTTCAGCATTTAGATAGCAATTAATACATGTAGTTCCACCATCTTTATGCCAAATTTAATCTCTGTAAGTGTCATGTTTCTCTAATTGCTGTAATGGCTTTTACTACATACCTCTTGATGGTGAATTTTAAGAGCTGAAATAATTCAATAGCAATGGAGACAATAACAATTGATTTATCTCAAAGGGATAGTTCCAAAAAAATGATCATTTAAATCTAAATGTATTTCATTTTTTTGTGAAACACACACTCTCAATGGTTTTTTTGTTTTGTTTTCTTTTTTCTTTTTCCATTCAACAAAAGGCAATACATTTGATCATTTTGATTTGGAATTACAGGGTTCATTATGACAGAATTTTTTATTTTTAGGTGACCCCTTTAAGAGCCTATGAAATCATTTGAGTGCAGTTTTCTTTTTTCCTTTTTTCTTACTAGGCTAGGCTAAACCTTAACTTTTTAGCTAATAAATAGCATACAGTACATGAAGTTCCCACATTACATAGGCCTATACTGCTAAAACGTGTTTCCAGAGACCTCTGTGTAAATGACGTATGTCATAATCTTACACCTGTAACACAAATGAAAGCCTTGCATAGAATTGTATCCTCACAATTTGGTTGCTTTTAAACTTCTGCTTAGGAAACAATTGAACACCTGCAAAACTAGCATTGTCATTTTTTACCCCTTCTGAGCATTCTGGGCAATGTTTAGAAATATCAGGTAGGAATATCTACCGTCCAACTTTGAATTGTACACAGCATAAGAGCCATCACATTTTCATGTCAAATGTTGGTTCTTCTCCATAATAGACACACCTTATTTACAAGTTCACTGGCTTTCAGCATCAGATGATAAGGACTCTGAAAGGCCCAGTTTTTACAGTTCCCAGTTTTCCATTTGAGCGCTAATGTTTAGCATTCTTTTCTCACCTCACACTACCCAGACAATGAGCATAATCATGTGTTCAATACACCATAAGTGACTGGAATTCCAGTCTTGATTACCACTATATGCAGAAATCAGTGCCCTTTGTTTAGTAGTCAGCAAAGACCACCTCGCACAATCATAACCACTCAAAAATACAGTAGCCTGGTGTGCTCCAGTCTCGTTGCCTTCGGAATCACCTGTACTATGGTCAATTAGTATGATTTTATGATTATTTTTCATCCCTTATTTTTAAGCTCAGGGTCTGATTGATGTCAGAACATGTAGGCTAAAACACCTGGAATTGTGCAGCCTTGGGCGGGGCAGCCCTTTGTCTGATAGCATCAGCAGGATGGAGAGCTTATCAGCCCTTGTCCCCCTGGGTGTGTGTTTACAGCTGTTCTCTAGTCAAGACAAATTAGTAGAGTGTAAGCCATTAGGCCACTTCAGACACTTTTTTATGTGTTCGCAAAGGAGGTTTAAGGAGGCCTATGTGTTTTGTGCCTATGTGTTTTGTGTTCTGTTCTGTTCAGATCAGATCAGATCAGATCATTTCAGGTAAATGAAAGCCAGTGGGTGGTGAAAGCATAATCGAAAACAGGGCACAGACGTGAATTGGTCTTGGGCACAGCTTGACAGTATGGTAAGAGAACATATGTGACATCAAGTGTATTTATTCACAAGGGCTTAACAGGGAATGACATATTGCTGTTGTTTATTTTCCTTCTAAATCTCTGTCTAATCTAATATCTAAATATATATATTTTTGAGTAGCTGGGCCAGCTTTATCCCTCATATTACTGCAAATCTCCTTCAGTCTCTCCAGTCAATTGTTAGTTTAATCCACAGAAGAAAAAAAAAATGTATTGAGTAGAGTGCAAGTCATCGCTCTGAATGAAACTAAGAGTGTTTATGTGCTCTTACAGGTCAGGGGGAATCAGCTTTTATCAATAGTTAGATCAATTAAAACACTATGCTCAGGGATGGTGTTAGTTTTGAGTGCTTTATATAATCAGCCTATTTAATCACATAAAATTCTTCTTGAGTGCATGTTGATTTCTTTGATTTCTTAAAGTTCTTTACACCAGGGTCAAAACAGCAAATGTTATATAAACCTACTCTTACTATCATCATAAAGCCTTTTGCAATTTATTTTGGCCAAAAACCACCCACTTAAACAAGACCATCTGAATAAATTGAAAGCACTTTCTGCGTTGTTCCTGAATGCATTTTAAAGGGATAGTTCACCCAAAAATGAAAATTCTGTCATAATTTACTCCCCCTCAAGTTGTTCCAAACCTGTATAAATTACTTTGTTCTGCTGTACACAAAGGAAGATATTTGGAAGGATGTTTGTAACCAAGCAGATCTCGCCCCTATTGACTGCCATCGTAATTTTTCTTTTTCATACAATGGTAGTCAATGCAGGGCGAGATCTGCTTGGTTACAAACATTCTTCCAAATATCTTCTTTTGTGTACAGCAGAACAAAGAAATTTATACAGGTTTGGAACAACTTGAGTGGGAGTAAATGATGACAGAATTTTGGGTGAACTATCCCTTTATGTCTTGGCCTAAACCAGATGCATGGTAAAGAAACAAGCGATCTCTATCAAGTAATATATTTTCCCTAACCATCCGGCACCACTTTTTAGGTGTGTTTGACTTCATGTGGCGCTGCACTAACCAATTATCATTTGACATGAAGCAGAGCATGTGCATGTCATGTACTGTGAGGCCATTAAACAGCTATTTTCCTCATTGAGTGTAGCTATAGTTCACTATATTTTCACTATTTCACACACACACACACACACACACACACACACACACACACACACACACACTCAGGTTTGTTTTGCTATCTTAGTGGGGACTCTCCATAGGCGTAATGGTTTTTATACTGTACAAACTGTATATTCTATCCCCCTACACTACCCCTACCCCTAAACCTAACCATCACAGGAAACATTCTGCATTTTTACATTTTCAAAAAAACATCATTTAGTATGTTTATTAATCCATTTCCCTCGTGGGGACCGCTGGCTGGGCCCCACAATGTAGGTGAACTCAGGTTTTTATTACATCGTGGGGACATTTGGTCCCCACGATGTAATATAAACAAGAACACACACACACATTTATATATATATATATCAAGGAACTTTTTTTCCATTTTTTCTAATAGATTTTTTATTTTTAGACTGTTATTTCATATGTCAGGCTTTAAAGGGTTAAGGAGCAATCAGAAATATTATATACCACAATAATAAACTGTGATAAGTACAGTATGTAATAATAGACTGATAATCTGCCTGCAATGAGACTATTTCACAAACATGAATGAAGTGAAATATGCAGTTCTGCATATCTAGTTTATTTGTTACAAAGTGCTTCAAACACAACTTTTTGTGCATATTTTGAAGGATTTATTGCCACTAACCTAGCAAACATGGGCGAATTGAGTGTATACCTAAACCTACATTTCAGGAAAGTAAATGTAACAATCACAGCAGCAAATATTGATGCTGCAGAATATTGGACAAGTGATATAAGCGTATTACACACACTGACTCATATATAATTATTATTATTTATTTTTTTTCTTCATATTTTTGTTCCAGATCTCATAGTGTTTGCTCTCTACAATAGCTAACAACAAACCCATGAGAGAGCTCAGACAAACATTGGCAGAAAGCAGCTTTGTGTAGTGTGCTGTAACCGGAGAGGTTTTGCCAACCTGGCCCCGCCAGACTCCCCCGTCCAGACGATGTGACAGGGAATTGCAATTTTTTTCAATCTGGATGGTGATATTAATAAAGGTAGCTGTCTGTCGGGACTACTGTCAATCCAATTCCCTCCTCCCAAAGAAGAGTTATAAATGGCTTCTGTGTTGTTTACGTGTACATTGTTCTCATAGGGTGTCTCAGCTGACTTTTTAGATTCCACACATGTACCCTGCAATGCAATTTGCCCTTCTGCCATTGGATGAGTCTCATGTTGGTGCAAGAATTAAAGGGGAAGGCAGAGAAGAAAGAAATTAATATGGAAATTAGCCCATATAATGCCTTAGACGATTAAGGTGCTTTAAGAGCCAATGAGAAGGTGGCAGTTTCCATTGCAGATAGCTGCTGTACTGCAAACGGAGGGATATAGAGATTTCATTTCTTGGGAGGATCATTCTCCTCCCCGCTGTACGGATTAAGGAAATAGCTTCTGAGAGGCATAGCATGCTGTTTAGTGTGCGCTAATTGCACATCCAGTATTAAAAAGTCTGTTCTGAGCAGATTGAGGTTTTTGTACGTATTTTCCATTTTCTCTCTCTTTTTCTTCCTTTTCCTCTCTGCAAACTCTCTGTATGAGATTTTTGTTGAGCTTTGATCAGTAGTAGCGGTATACAAGCAAGACTAGCTTATTGCTAAACCTGATAATGCAAGCAGATACAGCTTGCATGAATATATTTGCTCCTTAAAAGGGTAGGAAGTCCCATTGTGCTCGCATTCACCGAGAACGGGTCAAAGTGTGGTTGTGGGTTGGCTTTTACTAGATTGATCTGTCTATTTTTATCCCCTGCTTTTTTATCTGAAGTGGTCCACCCCACCTAGGCATATCCTCGGGGCGAAGTGCATTCGTAAACATTGGCTCTCGCAAGGTAATTGTGGCGGAGATGGCTGCTGGCTTCATTATCTGGCTTTGCAGGTAAAAGGCATTAGCACGAACGGAGGATGGGATGGCCTCGGGTTATGGGAATTCCTTCACTATCAGTGGCAGCCAATGTTTACTCATCCCTCAGGGACAAGGGAGGATCACAGAGTTTCGAGACCCTCGGGTCCCAACGTGTGGGCTGTGCAGACGAATAAAATTCCTTAGTGTCAACATTTGTTTTGTTCACTTGTAATTTTCCCAACACGCACACGTACACAGACACGATATAAAAAGGAGAGAAATTTCGTCTGTCTTTCCAACAGCTTGCTTATTTGACAGCAACAGAATAGTTCAGAACATACTACCCAATAAAAACATTATTTACAGCCTATTGTGAATGGATGCTGTAAGAAAGACAGCTCTAAATTTTTGATGTTTCTTTGTCTTTTTTGTCATCTGTTTCATCCTAGAATATACTCGAAATATACAAGACATTTTGTCAAACTCGGCATCACTGGAGGTTACAAAGACATTCCCCTGCTGTTTTTATATCCTCCAAGAGACAGAACACCCCAGGAATCCTTGATTTGTTATAATTATTGTAGTGACACTTTGTAAGGTTGATGTCTGTGTCGGTATGATATTCTGCTACAAAATACTTTCTAAGAACTCCCAGACACACCGATAACTCCTTTTCAGCTTTTTCCTTATAAAACAGTAACACACATATTGATTATTTTCTTAAATAATGTGATGCTAAAAACAAGCTAAGCGCTGCCTCCCTCTCCTCGAAGATCAGTAGCGATTATTAATGCCAGTTAAAACTGGCTATTTTTCAAACAGCAGAAGTGTTGAGAAGGTTTGTTGTTAGCTATATGGCAGATTTTATGTCCACATAGAAAATGTAAATTTATGGCATGCATTCCCTGCTGGGGCCTATACCATGAAGCCGGTTAAGGTGCAGGCTAGCCAAGTATGTTTCAGTTTAGTTTGTACCAACCCTGGGTTTTAGGCACCATGAAAGTGGCTCGGCTTTTAGCGGTGTTCATTGCCATAGTAACTTAAGTTCCACGGCTAACCTGCTCCGAGGCATGTTATGTTCTGAAATAGAGATCTCAAGCTGAAACTGGACCAATCATCTGTGAGCAAAGTGACACATCTCTGACAAAATTAAGTCACTCTTCTAGTTTTCTTGATCCAAATTAAAGGTCACTACATAGTAAAAGATTAAGACAAAATTGTCTGGCTTTTAGCGATGATTTTTTTAAAAATAATTATTTTATATGATTTATATATAATTTATTATATAATGATTATACCCCTAATATTGTACACATGAGCAATTTTAGTTTAGTAATTATTATTATTAAGCATTTTGTTTAAATCAATATAAATATATACTGATAATATGCAGGTCTAATATAAATAAGATTTTAAATCAATATATAAAGCTTTAAAAATTACTTGTGAGCTTACATGTTCGAGTCTTTGTATACCTATATTTTTGCAGCTATATAAACTAACTTCACAATTATCACTTGCACTGATATTGCAAGATATTTTCTCCTTACAGTGAAAATGCATTTATATACTTCATATTCTTCAATCTCTTAATCTTCAGCAGAATAGAAAATTACGCTGATTCTCTTGCGAGAAGTGAATCGCAACTTCTCTGTTTCAAGGCATGTGATTACTTTTTGTGGTCAAATCAAAACAAAAATAATGACTTTATTCAACAATTTAGTTTCTTCCCTGTCATTCTCCTACACTGTTTATGTTGTATAGACAGTGCAGCCCTTCTGTGTTCTATGTCAGAAGAATGACAGGGAAGAGACAGCATTTTTGCACTGAAAAAGTATTCTCGTCACTTCTGTGCCACTGAACCACTTTAGTCACGTGAACTATTTTAACAATGTCTTTGCTAACTTTCTGGGCCTTGAAAAGTGCAATGAGGTTTCTGCCTATGTGTGGTTCAGATACCTCTCAGATTTCATCATTTGTGTTCCGAAAATGAACAAAGGTCTTACGGGTTTGGAACGACATGAGGGTGAGTACTTAATGACAGAAATATCATTTTTGGGTAAACTAATCTTTTAACTCAGAAGCGTGGGCACCTGAAAGTGTCACATGTGCAGCGAACAGCCAATCGCACAGAACATCAAGAGCGTCAGTTTGACTGACCTCTTGCGAGAGAGCTGCACAATTCGCTTCTATGTTGAAGATTAAGAGATTATGAAAGATATGAATGAAATGCCTTTACAAGGCAGGAATAAACACTGTTGCGGCAGCAAAAGGTTGAGAAGGCAGTTGAAAGGAAATATCTGACTATATAATAAATAGTTAGCAGCTAAAGATGGGCAATTTTGTGTCTAAAATGTTTTCACTGTAAACTGCTTTTAATTGGAGCGAGAGATATGGGGAAGTGGCTTTTATTGCATCAGATATGTAATTTGCCCATGCTGATTGGTCCAGTTTTGGTTGTGTGATCTCAAACCCAGAATAAAACTAGAGTTTGCTCAAACTAATGCAAACTTACCTGGGGAAAAACCAAAACTGGCTTCATGCAACAGGCCTCAGCATATCTTGTCAATTGGATTCTGGTCCCAGCAAGACCAGAACAAACAGTGTGTATCCAAAAGCAGTTGAAGTCTGTTGTCACCATCATGATAACTAATGTTCCCTTCATGGGCACTTGACTTTGATTAAATTATTTCACTTTCAGCAATTGTTAAAAGTGCATGCTATCACTATTGTATATGTCATGCACCTGACTGCAATGACATTTGTTTTACTATGTGCTTTTTAAATGTATTCCTTTTACTATGTTTACAACCTTTTGGGGGGTCAGTGGCTGTCAGCTGGATTTTGATGCATGAAAGTTCCCAAATGTGCATGAAAGTCCTTAAAAATCAGAAACATAATACAGAATCTATGTAAAAAATTGTAGTTACATACTACTGGTGATTATTATTTTGTGTCTTGAATAAACTATCGTTTGCATTTTGCCAAATTTCAGATGACTATGCTGGTCCTCCAGTTAGACCAGCACTATATCAGTACTAACTAGCATAAACCAGCCTGGACCAACATGCTGGTTTATGCTATGTTTTTCAGCAGGGTTCACACTGTAAGTAGTAGCTTTATTAGTGTATTTGTGCATTTACCTAGTAAGTTTATGAGTCAACAGATCAAAACGTATAGTTTGAGAAGAAAGGGGAGCGGCGGTTGAACAGGTGACCTCTCCTCTCATGTGAAAGCATGTGTGGGTGTGTGCACAAATATGCAGAGAAGATGAATTCGGTTTCTAGAAACCTTGAATTTCAGGGCAACAGATTGTCATACACAATTACGCACGCTTTATACATGTTTCTTTTCGAAGCTAAAATGTCACACAAGAGCGCTCAGGGACAAATCATTTTAGTGAGTAGCATGTGCCAGGGTCTTTGTTTTAACACCAACTGCGGCTGTTTCTTTTCAGTCATACTCCCTCACTGAGACCAAAGAAATTTGAGTTTTTGATCACAAAGGCCAGAACAGTAGTGTTTCCCCATCACAAGAGATAAATTGTGGGTGCGAAAGGCCAACATTGTTCGCCATTGTTTACTGAAACGGTGGCGCTTGTGATAGATGTGACTGAAAAAGAGATACCGTAGCATTTTAAATCTGGCTTTGAGCTGCAGTAAATGCTTTAACTAATCTCCTCTTGCTGTATGTGCATATTCAGTGCTGGCTGATTTTCTCTGCCCTCGGGGTGGGCTCCCAGGACAAGAGAGGAGGGCTGAATTGCCTCTGCATCGCTTTGCCTATGGAGAACATCAGAGATGTCTGCACATGCACCCGTACAAACAGCTACACAAACAATCAATGGCTGTTGCACGCCGCCACTGAAGGCAGGGGTGATCTTTGCCAGCGCTGGTAAACAAAGGAGCAGGGAAGCCTAATCCAACATTAAATCTGAGGATCATAAGTAAATCACCTATTTTAGAGATTAACTCCCATAACCATCTAAAAAAAAAAAAGAAGGGCAATGGGAGTGGGAGGGGCTCATTTGGAGATATTTCTCAAAGGCCGTGTGGTCTCGTTGGTCTTTTTCTTCTTGCTCGTCTCCCTCACGTGCATTCGCTGTTAGATAAGAACGTAATGTGATATACTCAAAGCTGGGTAACTAATCTGATATTTCACCTCGGTGAGAGATAGGAATGATATAAAAACACATTAGGAGTGGGCACTAAGAGGATTACAGTATGGAAACGGATGTGTGCTGGCTGTCTAATCCACTCATGTTTAACCCTTGCAAGCTAGCCAATCCAACGCAAGCAAATTATTCTTTGTTTCTTCAGTTGATCCCGCTTTAGGTTTAGGCCAATGCCGACTCGACCACCCTCTCTGGAATAGAAGCTGATGAGAGCGAGCCCCAGCCTGGCCTTGATTAACACCCTCTGTCTGCTGACAGCACTGTGCCGCGTTTGGGTGTACGAGCTTTAATCTGCTTGGAGACTGTCATTAGGAGTTTAGTAGGGTTTTACGTCTGGCTGCTGGAATATTTGCAGTGGAGCGAACATGTGTATGCTTTGTATTTATGCTGGTTTGCGCATGTGTGAGCTCAATAGACTGATTTGCACTGCATAGCACACATAATCTTTGTCTTCACCATTACTGGAGATCAGATGCTCTCAAACAAGCCACTGCTACTCTCATTGGCTTAACCCACAGTTCAAAGCCTGTTGCTTGACATAGCCATCATTATAGCAGTGGCTGTAAAGCTTAAGACTTGAGAAATTACATAGAGGTGATAGTCGTTTTACCCCTGCAGGGCGTTCTTCAGAAGTTAAAGCTCCAGGCTTGAGGCACTGACCTTATGTCACCTCCCCTAATTACCACATATTAGAGCTGCGTGACCTTCAGGAAGGCCATGGGGATCAGTTACGGGTCTAAAATAACAGCTGCCAGTCTTCATTAAATAGGATCTGCTTCCTTTCAAAATTCCTTATCAATCATCAATTAAGAGAAATGAAACTGAGGACACTTGTAGTATGTGACATCCTAATTAATTGCAGCTAAAATGAGGAATTGACACCCCCACCCTTGCTATCAAATCTTCTATGTCACCTTGGACTGTTCTGTAATTAGCGGGAGTGTAACGTAAGGTTCCGGTGCATTAAACAAGCCTCCGTCGGACGGTACAGAATATGTACGTGAGATAATACATAAGTGGCAGTGAATTGTAATGAGTTTAAATCTTTGTGAATTTGTATGCATGATATGTGTGAAATAATGTGGTTTATTCTGCTTCATTAATAGACTCTGGCAAAGAGATGTAATGCAGTGGTGCTGTGAAATCACAATCGGAGTTCCATTATCAGATTAGATGAGGTGAATTAAAAGACATGTCATTTGAATATTTAGTTGACCCTCAAACTTCATGCATTGCTGAAATGCAATATCGCTATCGACCGTTTTTACCGGCTGATTAGTGATTATTCACTCAGAGAATAGATGTAGAATAATCAAGTGATGGAAAAGGGCTTCCCAGTGAGCAACACTTGAAATACAGACACAGATACAGATATAACTAAAGTAACACAATGGATGACACAGTTCCTCGCTCGGCTCCACTGTAAGTCTCTGCTCCAGTTAAGCTCATCCCTTCTGGGCTGCGGTTCATTACTGGGCCAGGTGTCTGCATTCTGAAGTGAGCTCATTGACTCTGGGTTCCCTAGAAAGAGAGTTAGGCAGTACCATTCATTTTCGGATTCTCTTTACTCTATATACAGAAAAGTATTGTAAGGCTTTTACTTCTACTGTTGGCTCTTGGCTGGCAATCCATGTATTGAAAAAAGAAGCAGTAATATTAAACTGTATGCATTTAAGTGCTGTGAAAATTCAGCCTTCATGGATTTCATACAAAATACCCAGTCCTTTCCATTGATCAGGTGGGCTTTTGATGTTTTAATTCACTTTCATTCACAGGCTATCCCATCTCCATGGTGCACGGCTTCTTAGCGAATTGTCAGCCAACTTGCTAAGTGAGTTATGGACCCTAAGGGGGGCTCGACAAAGTGCGCCATTGGCAGTTTCTACCCCGTGTTAATGCAGGGCCAGTAATGCTGCTCCGATCAGTGCGATGACAGCCAGCCGAAACCGTGTCTGCGTGTAACACTCTAAATAACTCAACAACCAAACACCTGCTTCAGAGACAGAAGACGTCTCTCGGGTCAGGACTCATGTAAACGCCGTGAGAGGTTGCGAGTGTTATTGTAGCAAAAGCTCTGTCACTTTAAGATGATCAGATGGTAATGGTGTAGTCTGTCAATAAATGCAGGTGCATTCAATTACTCTAGGTTCTTTACAAGCGATGCTAAAACCTCCAGAGAGTGTTTGGCACTTCAAGATTAAGAGCAGGAATTTAATTACATTTCATTTATTATACTGAGGCGTTTGTCTGAGACAGCACAATGCAAATGTGCAATGGGTGAGTATGTCTTTTGATGTTTGTTGTACAGGTTGGTGTTTTTTGGGGGGGGCGGGGTGGAATTATATTTCAATGCTTTGCATTCTCTCTTAATTATATAGTTGGGTAATTGTATATAATTTGCAGGGAATCACGGAATGCAGGGTATTGAAATCACTTTGGAATGTATTCTTGCTTCATGTATACTTCAATGGAAGCAAGAATATATGACCTTTTGTACAGCAGTTGATCAATGTCACAAATTTTGCTTATATGGTTAGTGATCTTTATGTGACAACTTTAAGTAACATTATATTACATGGCTTTCTGGAATACTTGATTCTGATTGGTCAACTGCAGCATTCAGAGGTCAGATATTTTAAAATATTTGCCATTGTCCATGACAACAGTCTACTGTATATCATTCTACTCACCTAGGTAATTGAAACTAGCACTACTTTCATGTCTCAGTATCTCTCATTTCATACAAACGTCATCTAGCTTCTCAGTTACTGATTGTAGTACACTGACCTCAGAGAACTTTTACTGTATAAGCAGATTACAGATTACCTGATGCACTATACATCATATCTAAACTAATATTAGTCTCTCATTTTATCTCAAGGTTACTGCAGTCAGGCAGATCAGGGGCCGTATCCAGATCAGATGGAGGACCTGCGCCGAAACAAGAGCACAACACATCCCTGAAGTGTCAGCAGAGATTGTGTCAACTAGACTAACCCCTATGAAGGCCTCATTGACACGACAGCCATCGGCACAGATCCTCAGCAAAACCCGTCTCCATACCGGTGTGATGAATCCGATCTTTATCCAGATGGAACAGAATTAAATATTTTGAATGCTCCAAGACGCTCCGATCCCAATCTGACTTCTGAATTGTGACGCCACCTGAATTATAATTTTACAGTGTTCGTTTGTTGGCCAAAGGGAACTGGCCCCCCGAATGAACCTGGTTACTCCCACTATTCATATATACACCTACTGTATCTACTATATCAGAATCAGAATGAGCTTTATTATATAGTTTATCTGTATTGTAAAAAGCGCTATATAAATAAAGGTGATTTGGGATTTACAGTCTCTATCAGATTCAAAAAAAGTTTTTGAAACATTTTAAATGCAAATGCCTGCAGGAATATGAAGACATGCCAAGTGAAGACATCCAACCACCATTAAAAAGTGAAGTGTGGATTATTGCAAAAAAGCTTTGACTTTCCAAATGAATAAAGAACTCAATTCAGGTCTAGTTTAAAGAACTGTGTATGTGATGGAGGAAGCGTTTGTCCTGATTCTAGCACAGTGTGAGATAACCAGCAGAATGAAAATGTGTTGCCTCATAAGCGAGACTTGTTCACGAGATGAAATATTAATGCTTGCGGACGGAAGCAGTAAGCATTTGGAGACGCTCGCCTGATGAACGATCACAGGGCTGTATTTGCATTGGAGATGAAAATGTTGAACAAGATTCATGACTGCATCGTTGAAACGTAATATATGTGACTGCACAAGAGATTCTCGACTAATGTCATAATCTATGACTTGGCTTTCGTCGAAAGAACGCACAAACACAAGGGGGAGGGAGATCGTTGAAGCCTGGAGATGTAAACACTTTGGGATTGGAGGGGATTTTATTGGGGACTTTTTGGTGATGCTGTGTATTTATTAGGTCATTGTCTGGCTCTGTTGTAATTCCAACTTCCATTCTGCTGCAGCCTCACAGCTGTTGCACTAATATCCACATTAATTTAAAAGTGACAGCTATTAACAGAGCAACTAAGCTCTAGGATTGAAATGAGAGTTTTTATTTTTGGTGGAAATCTCAATGATGTGCTGAAATTAAGTGAGGGTTCTGAAACAACTGCAGCCTGTAAATATCTGCGCTCTCAAATACTTATAAAAATGTTTGTACTTAAACAGAGAATTTAGACTTTGTTAAATGCATAGGCACACAATCATAATTTAACATAAGCATTGACATCAACTTCACTGATAACTTATTTTAGAGATGTATAGGCTGATTTCTATTTCAAAACAGTCAAAAAAACAATGGAGCTCATTCTGACAATTTGACATTTGGAGTTTTTTTAATTTTTTTAAGAAGCGTTTATACAGACATTCGTTCTGCTCATGTTTTATTGTTGAGACCTGATGACATTTGGGGAAAAAAGGTCTTGTTTTTCTTTGTTCTGCTCAAGTTTTGCTCTAGTCTTGTTCTAGTCTTTATTTATTTTTTATTTATTTATTTATTTTTGTTCTGCCAAGCCTTATTTTTGGTTTTGTATTTTTGGTTTTGATTTCCATTTTGTTGCTAACTAGTCCTTTATTCCAGTTATTTCTAGAATTTATTTCTTGTTTCTCTTTTAGTTTTTGGTAGCTCTAGTTACTCTATTGTGTTTTCTCAAATCATAGTTCTTGTCAGTTTTCATTTTGCTCTTGTTCTCTGTCCTGTTGTTTTGTCTTGAATCTTGTGTGTGTTGTGTTGGTTCCTGCCCTGCCCTGCTTCCAGTGTCATCCCTGGTGGCGGATTCTCCTGACCTGGCAGTTAGACTGGTGCAGCTTCAGTTGCAGCTCCAAGTGTCAAGCCTCGGGTTCCTCAGGCCACTGTCTGATCTCCAGTGTTATTCTGTCTAGTGCTGCTCCATCTCCTCAGTTCTCCTGCCTATTATTGCCCAATCTGATCTCGACTGCCTTCCCCTGTTCTCCTGTTGTGTGCCCTTTTCTACAGTTTGGATCATCTTCATTCATTACCCTCCCCCTTGTGCTGTGTCTTGTCAATACATTTCACTCCCCTGGTCATCCTATTTCTCTATTAGACTGCTGTGACAAAAACCTGACAATAAATGCAGCCTTGGTGAGCATAAAATACTTTTTTTTTTTTTCTAAAACTTTATTTATTAAAAATGTTTTGAACAGTAGTGTGTTACATATTTTGATTTACACTTAATTACCAAATGCAAGAGAACTAGTTTATTCATGAATAAAATAAAAGAAAAAGGTACGAGAGGCTGTGCTGTATCGTGAATAAGTCACAGCTGAAGGGCGTTGTTAGGCATGAGACGAAGCGGAGTGCCTGCAACCCCTTTAGCCGTGACTTATTCACGATACAGCACAGCCTTGAGTACCTTATTGCTTTTATAAAACGGTTACCACACAATACAATATTGAAGCCAAAACTATGTATCAATGCAACTTTCATGAAGTGAACTTTCACTAAAAGCCTTCCTTCTGCGGAAAAAATAGTCCCTGACCGTGAACAGCAACAGAAGTTACATTATTACGCCATTAGATGGTGGCAAATACTGTCTTTATGAGTGTGTCAGTCAGTAGCAAAGACTTTTATATTGAAAAGACTGAATTGTTGTCAGTCACGGGAAAACCCCTTAACTGTTAAAAGGACAAGATAATACATCAGACATTAAAACATATTTTTTTAATTATGAACATAGGACTGACCTGAAGGAAAATTCTAAATCTGAATGCAGGTAATAAACTCGCTCACTCAATCTTTTTCTCAAAATACTCTTCTACATAATACAGTAAGCTTCAATGAACAATATCAATTGAGAACAAACAGTTTGCATTGCTAAGAGTGGTTGATGAGGGTGTTGTGTAGTGATACACAGAACCGTAGGGTGAAGCGGTCATAGCCGTGTTTTATCGTGAATAAAACACAGCTATTAACCAATCAGAATCAAGGACAGAAACTAACCGTTTTATAGTAAATATTATGTTATTTACATAATTGTAAATACATAATTGCACACCCCTTATTTTTTGAATAGAGACATGAATTTCTTTTATTATTATTATTATATATTTTTTTTCATTTCATTTTATTTTATTTTATTTATTTTTTGGGGGGGGCTTTTTGCTGGCAAGGAAATGTACAAACCAGACCTCCTGGAACTAAATGAATAGCTCTTCACTATATGTTTATTGCAACAATGATTATTTTGATGCATTTATCATAACCCACCTTTCCCCCCAGTCGGTCCTCATCAACATCAGCCTCTTGTTTATGGTTTTGATTCTCCATGCAGCCTGCAGCCCGCTGAGCCAGTCTGGGCTTCATCAGCGTTTTGAGACGGCTTAATCTTGTCAGTCTTGACAATGAAGCCTGATCTCCTCTGTTCTCTTTGACGGCAAAATCGGCCTACAGCTCGGCCTATTCAAACAGCCCCGATTCCCGCTGAATCCGTAATCATTTCTATTAAGAATATGAATGTATCCGACTTTGAGAAGTGAAGGCAGAGATCTGCATTCAGCCGAACATAAGCCAGCCAGAGTGAATACAAAATGGCTTCGCTAAATTCCAGCAAATTCACTACTTAACGGCCCAAGATACGAATAAAGGACGGAGGGAGAGAAAGAAATAATTTCTCTGAAAATGAGAGTAGAGACAAATGTCTTTGGGAGCATTCAGAGAATGGGTGGCGGAGGGAGAGATGGAGCTTTAGGATCTGTATTAGCACAAGGCCACTTACGCCGCTCTGCAGAGGGCACTTAATCAACCCATTTGTAATGGAGTATTCCTTTCCTCTCCCTCTCTGTGTTCGAAAGCACACTCACCCACATCAAAATCCAAAACTGAAAATATGAGCTCAAAGCCGGCTGCTTCCTGCAAAAAAAACCAAGATGATGTTCATTCAAAATATAGCCTTCTTGTGATTCATTTCCATGGCTGGAAAGTAATTCAAGTAGGAAGTTTTATTTTGCTCTGAGATGATCAAAGGAGTACAATTTCATTTACCGTGATGATTAGTCATGAAATTCTTAAGAATATTTGGCGTTGCATTACTGTCACAGTTTAGCTGAAAAGCCTGTGAATGCATGTGCAAACGTGTATATTTTAGTCAGCGTTGTTGCATGGGAACAAAATGATAATTAAGCATCATCACCTTTCTCTCTCAAATCTTGGCAGGCACGCACACTCTCGCAATATCCTCCATGGCATTTCAAATAGGATAGCGGGTAATGTTTGACTGCGAGCAGACTCTCAACCACAGAGTCACTTAAAGATCCAATCACGGCCTGCCTCAGAGAGCTCACTTAGTAGTGCCGTATCACTGCATCCTTCCCCTCCAGAATCTTCCACCAGAGAGAGAGAGAAAAAGACAGACTTTTCTCTGCCAGTCAGTGCTGTGATGTCTCTGATAATGTATTATCTGCAGGTAAGGCCTGTTACTTCTTACCCAGTTACTGTGAAGCCTTGCTGTCACTTTTTCCCCCTCCACTGAATCACACAGGGTCATCAGTCAAACTCGCGTTCTGTCTGGAATGGCGCGAGCACTGTTCTCCCTCCATCTGTGGGGGCGCATCGGAGTAAATTACAACCTTAAAATATTTCAGCGGATAACATTTTTGTTCGTTTGACAGAATTAATTTGTCCCAAAGCGTACATCAAAGATCCTATTTTACGCTGCACAAAGTTCAAATTTTCACCTGCGGTGTTTGCAGCATTAATCAATGCTAAGGGCCCGTCTGGGGCCTATTAAAAGGACGATAAATCAATACCTAAATAGAGCTTTAAGTTAAAGTGAAGGCAGACAGTTGTCAAGTACTCGGATAGATTGAATCAAATTGAATATTGCATTTCAAGTGACAGCTGCAACCCGAAACAGTGTATAAACACGCTGCTGTAACTTAGTAGAAAGGCGGTTGTCAGGCCTAGGAGTTTTATGCTGGGAAAGAGAGTGACAGTGCGATATGGAGGTGTTGCACATCTTTTCCTGGAGTAATGGCCCACTCTGCAACAAGCCACTGTGAAGGAGGAATAGAAATTGGCTTTGATTCGAAAGGGAATGGATGAAGGCTGCATCTGTCTCTCTATTTCTCTGACTCTGTAATGATGTCTTTATATTCCTCATGCAGAGGGGATGAGCTGTGTTGGCTTGGAGCCCTGTTGTAGGTATCAGGTGGTGTGCTGGTTTCTAAACATGTCTTTCCAGCTCACATCTAAGCTAATACAAGCTTTTATTCTTAAATATGTTCAAGTGGAATAATTTAAGCCTGCCCTGATTTTACATGGGGCTTGAACATTTCTGTCACACTAGCACATCTGATTACCATTCAAAAGAAGGGCACAGACCTTTTTAGAGTTTTTTTTTTTTTTGGAAAGCACATTTCGTTATTTCATCATTTCTAATGTTTTCTACCACCTGTTCCACCTACACATATGTGCACTACAAAATCCAAATGTTATATTTGTATAGGTATTTGTATTATATTATACCTTCTAAAAATCATCACAAATTTCCTGGACTGCATTTCCTAAAAGTATTGTAAGCCTAGATCGTAGAACCAAAATTCTTGTAAAAATTTATAATTTTTCAATGATGATAATAAGAAATGTCTCTTGAGCCCTAAATCAGTATATTAGAATAATTTCTGAAGGATTATGTGACACTGAAAAACTGGAGTAATGGTTGCTCAAACTTCAGCTTAATTGAATAAATTAAATTTTAAAGGTATAAAGCTAGCAGGTTAGTTGTCACAACATGCGAGAAATGACATGGGTCATGCTAAATCACGAACCTTCGAGGAATCACCTATTTAAAAAAAAATTTAAATGTTGTAAAGGTGACGTGGAGATGGCATTTTTGTAGCTCTTTAACTGAGTTCTTTGTAAAACATCAACTATTGTTAGGAGTCATTTATGGGTTGTTGTAGCGCTGTGCTGGAATTCATTTACAAGGAAGTAGTGTCTATTAATGGGTATAGCTACAGTAACATCTTCAGCTAGTTGAGCTCCTTTCCATCTAAGCTGGTTATATCTATCTTCAGCTAGTCAACTTGAGCTCCTTTCCATCTAAGCTGGTTATATCTATCTTCAGCTAGTCAACTTGAGCTCCTTTCCATCTAAGCTGGTTATATCCATCTTCAGCTAGTCAACTTGAGCTCCTTTCCATCTTCAGCTAGTCAACTTGAGCTCCTTTCCATCTAAGCTGGTTATATCTCTAAAGCATATTATTGATTACTGAATGTTTTATGAGCAGTAGGATCAGGGTTGCCAGTTATTCACAACAAAACCCACCCAATTGCTACTTAATTCTAGCCCAAAACTAGCCCAAATTCTTTGGGTGGGAGGGAGGGTTTAAAAATTGCATTCCGAGGGGTAAAATCCGTGTTTCTGGCAGGGTAACCCTGGTAAAATTCCAGGGGCTAAATATCATGTTATTTGGGGTCGCTTGATTCGCTTCAAACCACGGACATGAAAAACAACCCTCGGCAACAGTGTTAAAGTAGCCCAATACCGCGGGAAAACTGTGGACTTGGCAACACTGAGTGGGATAATCTCCCTCTCTTTTATAGTTATGAGAAAGAACCATATTCATCCACACAGTTATGCAGTTGATGCACAACCAAAACAATTTTCTTCCGCAAAAAGCATGCATAATGCATGCATGTTTTTTAACCACTATAGTTACATATTGTACTTTTAAAGTTTATTAAAATAGAAAACAGTTATTTTAAATTGTGATAATATTTCACAATACTACTTTTTACTGTATATGAAATAAACGCAGCCTTGGTGAGCACAAGATACTTCTTTCAAAAACAAAAAACTGACCTACCTCAAACTTTTGAACAGTAGTGTATATTTGTAATAATTCTTACAGTATGATATGAAGAAATCAGAAAAACATACAACCCAAACCTACACCTATTCATGACTCTAATGGGAAAATCTATCTATCATATAATTTCCCTGTCTTGTATGAATTAAGGCTTGGTCTGGCTTGTGAACAAGTTGTTGCCAGAAAAACTTCGACAAGGAATCCTTATAATGAAGATGCTTAAGATAAGAAACAAGTCTTGTTGAGATCCAGTGCACCAGTATCCAAAACAGCAATGCTGTTTTTTGAGCAGGGATGTTATGCAATGTTATTAACATTTCATTTTATGCATTTGACAGAAATTACTTGCACTTGAGCATAGCTAAATGATGCAATGTGTCATGCGATTTTGCAAACAAAGACGCTCAACATCAAATAGACACAAATGCTATTGCAAACCATTAGTATCATCTGGAACTTGTATTTAGACAAATATGTTCTTGTTTTCAGACAGTATAATAGTTCTAGCTGATGAATTTGTTGAACACAAACATGACAATCATGAAAGCATTTTATGCCCTCTCAAGAGGACTCAATGTGTTGTTTAAAAGACTGAATTTAAATAACATTTGGCTGAACATTTTGGGTAATTCTCTTGTGCTCATAACAAGCTAATTTACACCTATCAAATAATGAATGTGGTGTAATAAAATAGTACAACAGAAGGTAAACACAAGTTCTGTGATAGCTGTGGTAGCTTCTTACTGGAAATGATGAAAATACCATGCACATTGTTTATTTGTGGATTTACTAAATGTCATTCCAATATATATGTCTGCTATAAAGGAAGTCAGTTTACAGAGACAGTTTACAAAGCATTTTCTCTTAATGTCTTGTCCCCATGAGCTCACTAATCAATAAATAGTTTTTTTAATAGACCTATGGCATATAACTCATTACTGTCTTAGAAGAACATATTGATGTAGATGTATGCAGTTAATTCTGGTCTTCGTAATTCACTGAGTCCATTTGTAGTCTCAGTGTCTGCCTAATAGTCACAGGAAAAGAATAGACTGGAAAGAGAAAGCCAATGTGGCCTCTAAGGCCACAAACAGCTAATTACGGTTGTCACGCCTCCTTTGAGTGCTTAATCCTGTTCTGTACACACGACTAGGTTATTTAGCAAATCAGAGATGCCAGTCTGTCTCATAGGTTGTGAAATACAGCTGGAGGGCGGGAAGTGATTTTTCTATATAGGAATCACTATCACAAACACAAAATTCCAATGCTTTGCATCGTTTATGGTTGCTCAAATCGATCAAACCAAGAAACACAAGTAGCTTTTATAGTTTGCGGAATTTTTATTGTTTTTTACTTTAAAAGTTGTCGCCTTTAATAGCATTTTGCGTCTGATGATACTGAAATTAATATGGATACCTGTTTACCCTTTTTGTTTTTGAATAGGTTAAATATTCACATTCTTCATGGTATCGTTTGCAGGGAAGAGAACCACTGCATGATCATTTGGTGTTTTCACTTAAGTTTTGTAGAATTCCGTTTACAATGTTGATCTGGCTACCGTGAAAACAGTGTCACATTCTGCTGCTTCAGCCATCATATAATAGAAAATGTCCAAATAAAAAATATTCAACAAGCTGACAGAATTAGATCCATTTCTTTGTTGGAAGGGTGTAAATTTAACTAGTTTTAATTTTCTCTTTGTAAATATTCACTTTCCCCACATGGCCACGGAAAATCGGAGGGTCACATTCAGCGGACAGACACCGACTCACTGTATTTTTTGTATTTATTTCAACAAATGACAACCAAAATCAAACCCATAGCAGTTTGTGAACAGTTTTGAAGTGGCTGCGTGCAAGTTATGCTCATTCACAAGCCGAGTGAGAGTCATACTCGCAAATCAAATGTAATGTTACTTATTAAACCAAACAAAATACAAAAACATTCAGCAATGTGATTATTTTATTGAGTGATCGGCAGTGGGTTTAATCAGCAGAGGTGTGAAGTACTTGTAAATGTAAATGAAATTAGTTACTAAGTATCTTTTTGGCTACTTTGTAGTTGTACTGAGTATCAAAGATATTGGCAACTTTTACTCTCTACTTGACTACATTTTTGAGCAAGTAAATGTACTTTTTACTCCATTACATTTGTGATGAGTAATGCAGCTAACTTTTTCTGCAGCAGTTTATTTCTGCTATAAAGAAGCGATAACGCCATCTAAAGGCATTGAAAGTACTATATCTTGTGCATATTGCCTTTACTCACCCAAAACTTGTCAACAAGGATACTTTATGTGAATGTGAGTGCATTAGCAGGTAGTTGCTGATGGCAGATGTTTTATTTATTAGCTGAGGAAATGACTGCAGCTAGTGATGAGGCTCAAACCAGCACATACAGTAGACTTTGACTATTTAATTTTACTTAACATTATACTGACAAGACTGTTTTGAAGGATATTGGTTATGGCCTTTCTGTGCACTCGAGCTCAACTGAGACTTGAGAGTTTGTAGACATTTAAAAGGTTGTTGTGTCGACCTTGATTTATTGCAACATTGAGGTGTTCGTTTTTTTATTTTTTTATTTTAGAAAATAAACTTGATTTCTCATCTTACAAATCAATTGTTTCTTATTTTCACTGGTATGTCTCTCAGGACTAGTGCATCTCTGAGCCTACATTCAGCATGAGTAAAATACTTTAGTACTGTTAAAATCAGATACTTTAAGACTTTTACTCAAGTCGTATTGGAATTGGTTACTTGTAACTTGTAGTGGAGTCATTTTCGATGTAAGGTATCAGTACTTTTACTCAAGTATGGTTTTCAGGTACTCTTTTACACCCCTGTTAATCAGTATATATAGCATCTCCCTGTCACCTCCTCATCCTGCTTCCCTTAGGGTGATGATACACAGGGCCACTAATTAGGGCAACGGACAGTTGGCTATAACCAATCAGAGAGGAGCAAATCTATTGACAACCCATAAATACTTTATTATAAGCACTTGTTAGGCATAACTTTATTTCAACTTTTCAAATATTTTCTTCGTTTTTATTAAATATAAATGCATTTCCGATCTGATTTGTGATAAGAAAAGGGAGAAGAGTGAATTTGGCAAAAGGCGGATTTGAACCCGGGTCGATCGCATCAAAAGCTACTTTCACATGTCATACACCCTACAGCCTAAGCCACTACAGACATTAAACAGAATGCGTCTTTTTAGTATTTAACTGAAAACATTCGAAGGCTAAATTACAGCCTAGGCAAATTAAATTGGACACCTCTTGGTATTTTAAGCATTCAATGAGGTAAATTCCCTGTTTTGGGTTGACACATGACAACTTACCAGCGTAAAAAGATATAAGTTCATGCTCTTTTTCCGCTGAGAGGCCATCTTGTTTGAATTTTTTCTGAAATCTCCAAGCCGGTCACGTGATCAGCTGCTAGCATTATGATTGGAGGATCTCAAAAAATTGTCCATGTATCTAAAGTATCCAGATAGAAATTTGTGAAATTTGCTCAGCAAGATTGCTCAAAAAGTTGCCCCGTGTATCATCACGTTTAGTGTTTTTACACATAGAAAAGGCGAAAATTGTATTACACCATCCAGTTTTTTCCCTGAACGATAATGTGAGTTCCTACTGTAATTATCGATTCAGCATGAATGTATTACAATGGCGATATATTTTTAACAATCATGACAGAAAATCATTAGCAGAAAGGCAGCACGATATAAACAAACCAGACTAGAACTCAACACAGCGTGATGGGAGCTTGACATTCTCTATATCTATCGCCTCGATGTCAGGCAAGTCTTTAAATTCAGTAGAAAAATTGATCTTCATAACATAAGGATCACATCCAACATATGTTGGGATTTTCTGTTTATACCTTTCTAAACCAGCACAGTTCGGACTTTCCTCCATCTCTTCTATTCTAATTTTCACTTCCTGCCTTCCATCTGAATTTTGTGCTTCATCAGAATCACTTTATTGCAGACAAGCTATTCCACTTTTTTCTCAAAAACAGAGTGCCTCTATCACTAATTGTATCACTTGCAATATCTAGCCAAGACGGTCTCTAGTGTTAGTTTGATTTAAAATAGATGAATAGCAGCTATAAAAAATAGCTAAAATAGCACTTATGGATTTACTACTGCAAATAAATGTGGTTGTCATGCTTACAGTTTTTGTGATGTGTGACTTAACATGAAGGCACAACCCAGATACATAACAAATGCTTAAATTTATACTTTTAAGAAGAAGCTAACAGAGATACAAAGTCAAAGGAAGGCATTGTTTGATCAACTCCTGTTAAACAATGCTATAGACCCTGTGGATTTATGAAAGATTTATTAAAGTAACACAGGAACACCACACAGAGTGTAGCAGAAATCCCTCAGCATGCTGTTGATTTGGCACAATGGAGTAAACCGTAGGATGCTAGATGTCAAGTTATGTGTTTGTGCTAAAAGTTACTCTCGTCTCCTTCAAAGTTTAATAACACATCATGACTTAGGCAGATATGATATATCTGTTGTACAGAACAGCTACGACGTTCCAGTTATTATAATGTCTCCTCCAGTGATTGTGTGCATAAATAAATCTCTAATAATATAGTACAAAATATTCAGTTGCTTTAAGATCAGTGCTAAACCAAAAGACAGCATTTTGATGTCATTACAATCAGTGGTGGTCAGAACAGGCGTACAACGCATTCGTGAAGGTCAGTATATTTTTACCCAATCAAATTATCGACCATCTGCTTGTGCTCTTGGTGAGAACATGTAAATGTTCCAGTTTAACCATATTTGGCTTTGACACATGTCTGCAGTAATGTATTCCCAATTTTCAGTGTGAAAATGCTTCTGCTTGTATTTGCAGAAACAGGGCCTTTGTTTTCCAAGGGTGAGAATGAAATACGCCCAAATTCCAAACAGCGTTGTCCACAGATGTGAATTAAAAAGCAGGGGTGTCAAGTCTTTTTAAAGCTGGCTTATTGAAATGCTCTCTAAATGAGACTTGCTCCGCTGTGAAACAGGGCTACACATCTATGAAGCGACACGGGGAGGCCTGTCAGAGCCAGTCACGGCTCAGATGTTTCTACCGCCGGGCTATTAGAGCTCTGCTTATTAATTCTGCCGCGAATCACCACGGCCCCTGTTTTCGTCCGGCTAATCTTGACTTCATAACTGGTACATATGGCACGAGTACAGTTCATTACTGTACGGCTCCGGCTCCTTGGCCAAGTGGTAATTTAATTCCGGCGAGGCGTCAGGTGAACTGAGACTGCCTGAAGATAGCTGCTTCTCTCTCTCTCTCGTGAATCCACACAATGAGACGCACAGGTGTGTGCTGCGGTTCCGATGAGAGGAAGCATGTGCTTCGTCTCGTCGGAATGTGAATGTGGTTCCTGCGTAGCTGCTGGAAGCTGGAAGAGTTTGTTCTTTGCAAAGAAGGTGAGGTGAGAAATGTTTAAACAGAAATATGCAACCTAAATTTAAAAATACATTTTAGGAGTGAGATTTAAAGGGATACTTTACCCAAAAATGAAAATGTTGTCATTACCCAGCAAACATTGGTCCGACGGCAACGTTGTGTCCCTGGCCAAAAATAGTCGCGGTAGGACGGCATAAATCGGTAAAAATATGTAAACATTTCCAAAAAGTGCATTCATATACGTTTGTACATCTCTACAATTCTCTGGGGTTGCATGTATAATTGTTACTTTGACTTTTAACAATGTGTAGTTCAATATGTAATAATTAATTAATCAGATAACGTGAAAGACGTCCGTTCAAATGTCATTTTGGAACTATTTTTCAATCATGACGGGAAGTGTCAGAGGGACGTCTTTTCAACGGTCATTAAACGTCCAAATGTTTGCTGGGTATTTACTTACCCGAAGAAACCCATATGATCTTTCTTCTGTTAAACAAACAGAAATGAAACTATTCAGACAAACAGACTGACACAAAGTTATTATTATTCACTCTCCCCCTTTGTTATAGCTCTCAAAACTCATTTGTCTGATTTGAATATGTGCATATTCAAATTTCGCACATCACATTAGTTACAAGACACAAGAACCAATGATGTTTTGCATCATTGACATCAAACTTGGCATTACAAAAACAAATGTGTCATATTTGAATTCACTTGAATGAGATTTGATAGCTGTGTCAGAGCTGTCATTGTGAATATGACTTATGTTTGGGCTTGTTTCTCATGTTACGCTATTGAATGGTTTGATTTTTGTTGTATCAACTACTTTTAATTATATTTGGAGCTTGACAGCCCTTGCTTACCATTCCCTTCCAATGTATCAAAAAGAACAGCATGGACATTCTGCTAAACATCTGTTTTTGCGTTATACTGAAGAAACTCTCACAGGTTTGGAACATGAGGTGAGTAAATGACAACCATTTAAAATTTTTGGTGAACTATCCCTTTAAATATATATATTTATATTGCTAGATGGAGAGGAAGGGAGATGGAAACTTGGGGTTTTTTGTTGACAAGTATTTGTCATGATATCTTGACACCCGTGGATGTCTCACGGGAGAGTGACAGTTGTTGTGACTAGCATACCACAACCGTAACAGGTGTGACAACATTAATCTGTGACTCCATGCACATTTTTTTTCTCGCAATGCATCATGGGAAAAAAAAATCATGTTAATGGAAAAAAAAAGTCATGTTAATGGCTTCTGTACTCACACATATTTTTTATATATTATTCAAGGCAGGTCATGCAGCTACATTTTCAACATTAATTCTTTATTTAATCATTTATTAAATCCATTTATCCCACTGATGCAGTATTATGACATATCAGCTGTTGCTTTTAGGACATTTTGTCTGCGTGCATGTCAACATTGTGCATCGTTTAGTGCTGTGTCGAGAGATCACTGTTATAAATAATTTAGTTTTTAGCTAGACACGTACAGTCAAACCTCACTGAGAACATCATGCATATTCGTGCTTTGTCAGTTTTTGTTTTCCTATGTAGTTGAAGAGTTCCATTGCAAAAACCTCTTAGTGCCATCTGAAATTTTCTTCTAAAATTATCATTTTTTATCCGACACCTATGTTTATGTTTCAGTTATTTCACTTTAATGGCAATGAAAATGACTTATTGATTGCCATTAAAGTGAAATTACTGAACCTAAACATATAGAAGCCTGATAAAAACGCTGATTTTAGAAGAAAATTTCAGATGCCACTTAGAGGCTTTTGCATCTGAAGTCTTCAGCTGTAAGATGAGCCTTTCTGTGACCATCCAAAAGCCATCTCACATGCATTAATTGCACATTGCAGGCTGCAGTGCTCTTAGAGACCTGTTATTGAAGGGGCTGCTGAGTAAAGGGGAGGGTCTAATACGTGGCCGAACACACATGTCTCCAACACACGATCGCTTTCTGCCAGGAACTTTATAATTATTTACAAAAGCAGCTGCCAGTCACCCATGTGTGAAGGAGCATGAATGGGGAATAGAAGGAGATTTACTCTTTTGGATTAAAGCGTGGTTGCTGTCAACAGCATTTGAGCAGCAGGAGAGAGCAACAAATATCATGCTGTGTGCGCTGAAACAAATCTGAAACAAATATGGGCTTTTTTTTTGACTGGTGAATATATTTTAAACCCCAACATCTTATTTTGTTTGTTGTCTATATCATAATAAAGCTTTTATCGTCTCCTCTCGACAGCTATTACTGTCACCTGGCACATGGTGTTCAATCTCACAAAAGCCATGATGAAATCAATCTTTTCTTTTATTTCTTTTTACATCATTTCTCATTTTATTATTCATGTTAAGAAATCAAGTATCAATGATGTTTTTGAAGTCAACAGTTTGTCTCCCTTGTTGCAACAATCAGCAGTTAAATACAAATGCAGTGCCTATAGATTTTGAATTGAACCACCAGGGGGCAGTATACATGTAACACTTCCCCAGGGTAATCAACGCCAGCAAAGTCCCCTCTACATGTTACCATACAAACCGAGCAAGTACTGTAATTAGCAATCAGTGCCTCAGATTGTTACCAACACAACTGCGTTCTGCAAACTCGGGTCAAAGCAAATGAGAGTAAAACAACCGATAAACTAGACCTCATATTAAAATTCTACACTCTTGTTCCTGCCCACGCCTGGCTGCATGCAAACAAACTACCTTCCTTGAAAGGTGAAACTGTTGTTTTCCTCTTACATCAATATCTCCTCTATTAAATAATGTTTAGAGCTCTGAGAGCCTGGCGAGGGATGGTTGTGACTGGTACAGAGACTCCTGACAGATGCGGTGTGGGTGATGCGAATTGAGTGCCTTCACTCCCACTGACACGGCTTCCTGCTTTCGAAAGCCGCGCCATGGGACCTGAGAGACTTCATTCAGACAGCAGGTGTTTAGCCAGAGAGATGGATCACTTTGATGACACCTTGGGATTGTGTTAAGCTTTGTTGTTGCTGTTCACATAAATTAGGCCAGCCGGTCTTTGCTCCCTGCATTCGCTAATGGATGCTGATTAGTGTGTAGACACAAACACTCAGAAAAGGGGATTTGGCTTGTCAGACACCGGCTGGACAACGACCTTCACCTCAGGGTCGAGTTGCAGGTGAGGGAGAACACTGTACATCCCTGAAATCCAATTCGATTCACTGCATTAGGTATCAGCACTTGCCTGTATTCAGAATAGCATTCTACTGTATGTACTTGCTATTTCTGCAGTATGTATACAGTGCATAGTGGGGGATGTGTTTATATAGTCTGATGAGCGACGTGTTTCATGGCTGTTCTTTTGTTAATAATAATATTTTTTTATTCTGTAAATCGGTGTTTCCCAACCCTGTTCCTGGAGGCACACCAACAGTACACATTTTGAATGTCTCCCTTATCTGAACCATATATTTCTGGTCTTGGAGTTTCTACGAACTGATGAGTTGAATCAGGTGTGTTTGATTAGGAAGATTTGGAAAATGTGCACTGTTAGTGTGCCTCCAGGAACAGGGTTGGGAAACACTGCTGTAAATTATTATTCATAGTAGTAGTCGTAATAGTAGTACATACTCTATTTTTATTTTATAGTATAATGGGGTGGTCCAGGTTTGCATTTTATTGAACATATTATTAAAAAAAAAAAAAAAAGCATGATATACAGTATACTACACAGTATTTAGTAGCATGCATTGTGAAAGCTTAGTTTTTTTGCTCCTAGAATGCAGAGCTCAAAAATAATGGTTTGTTTGTAAAGAACGTATCAGCATGTGTGTAATAAGTGTGTGGGATACATGACCACAAATCCACCACATGGTGTTATTTTCAACATTTGTTGTTAGTGGGAAGTGCAAAATTAGCATGTTACTCTTACCTTCTCACCTCATAATGATTAGTGATCTACACAGCACATGGCTGCATTACATTAAAAAGCATAAAACACCTCAGTATGCATGTATGGGGTGTAGATATAATTAAGCCTTCATTGTGCATGAGGTAAGTCAATAACATCAGTCAATGCAGCCAGATTATTTCATTTATAATGCAACAGATACATGACTTGGAGGGGGGGTTCCTCAAGTGTGAATTGAAGTAATGGCACAAAACTAGACAGTAAGTGACTGATGGTGTCAGAAAATCTAGTGATGAAACTGAACTACAGTGCCTATCTCTCTTTGTGTTTAATAGATAGATTTGTTATAGATTTCAGTCTGTGTTGTCAAGACTCAGATTTTTATGATTTCATAGCACTTGAATGTCTGAATCTTTAACTGTAAGATCTGACATTAATTCAGTACAAAAGCGTCACAAAGACAAGATTTTTTTTGGCAGTATATTAGTACTTTGGGTAACGCTTTAGATTACAGCCCGGAAAGTACTGCGTAATTACAATTAATTTACAGCGTAACTTTCGATAGTTATATTGTACCTATACAGTAAGTACATGTAAGTATAGGGGAATAATATGTAATATGTACAGGAATAAAGAGGTAACAACCAGGAAAATATCAAATTATTTATACTGTAAGTATTTTAGAACTAAGTGGTACTTACAGTGTTATTATAGACAACAATCTTACATTTGGGAGCAATTTAGCGAGAAAATGCACTGATAAAGTTAAAGAAAGTGGAAAGAACTATTGCAATCTTTATTAATAAATGGGGAAATATGCTTTTGTTTCATGTAGTTACAGGGTAAGTATGACATTACGGGCCGTAAATTAAAGTGGACCTTGTTACCCTCTTATTTCATGTAGTTACAGGGTAAGTATGACATTACGGGCCGTAAATTAAAGTGGAGCTTGTTACACTCTTATTTCATGTAGTTACAGGATAAGTAATAATAATAAAAAAAATGCAAACAATCTGATATCACTTTATTTCAAAACAGATTTAAAATTACAACACTTCTCATTTGTTTCTCTTCCTTGGCTACCTCCTCCTCTTGTTCCTCTTCTTCTTTTTCTTTCTTTCCACTGATGAATTTTAAGAGGGAATCCCTTTTGCTATTCTGTATTAAAAGAAAATTCAGTACACCCGGAAATGTGCTCACAGTTTACTCATCTCTTACCCTCATGCCATCTGAGATGTATACGACTTTCCTTCTTAAGATGAACACAAAAAAGGTTTTTAAGAAAAAAATAAATAATCTGGGAACGCTTTATATTGAAATATATATGAAAGCTTCACGTTGCTCATTTCAATATGCTTCCTTGAGCGCAAAGTCGACTCTCATGTAGGCGCCGGTGACAGTTGGTCGGAAGCGAAAAGATGAATAGCCTAAACCATGAGAAAATACAGTATACCCAGAAATTTTCTTTTAATGGGATTCCTTCTTAAGATCAGCTGAGAAACGAGCAGGAGGAAGCCAAGCGAGAAACAACAACAACCAAAAAACGGACAAACTTGTTACTTTCTGCCAGGACTTTAGAATTTGAAATGAAAAGTTGATTTAAAAAAAATAATAAATGAATAATAAGTGTTGTAGACCTGTTTTTAATAAAGTTGTTTTTCAAATAAAGGTTTCAGAGTAAGTGATATAAGATTGTTTGCGTTTTTTTTAATTACTTACCCTGTAACTACATGAAATAAGAGTGTAACAAGCTCCACTTTAATTTACGGCCCGTAATGTCATATTTACCCTGTAACTACACGAAACAAAAGCATATTTCCCCATTTATTAAAAAAGATTGCAATAGTTCTTTCTACTTGCCTGGAAACAACTTAATCAGTGCATTTTCTCGCTAAATTGCTCCCAAATGTAAAATTGTTGTCTATAATAACACTGTAAGTACCCCTTAGTTCTGAAATACTTACAGTATAAATAATTTGTTATTTTCCTGGTTGTTACCCCTTTACTCCCAAGATTTTACATATTGTTCCCCTATACTTACACGTACTTACTGTATAGGTACAATATAATTATCGAAAGTTACGCTGTAAATTCGTTGTAATTACGCAGTACTTTCCGGGCCGTAATCTAAAGCGTTACCGTACTTTGTTTGCTTGCTTTAATGTCTTGCATTTACATAAATCGATTTTCAGAAATTTTGTTTTAGGCAGTGCTGAGATACGTAGCAGTTGAGCCTGGCAAAACTGAAAAAAGCGAACCCGTTTTCAGAGCAAACACATTATGATCTGATCTCCGCTGTGCCATAGACACCATAAAAGCTTAAAGGGTTAGTTCACTCAAAAATTTAAATTATCCCGTGATTTACTCACCCTCAAGCCATCCTAGCTGTATATGACTATCTTCTTTCAGATGAACACAATCGGAGATATATTTAAAAATATATTTGCTCCTTCAAGCTTTATAATGGTTCAAATTTAGGAGCTTGAGTTTGTTGCCCATCCATATTTGTGTGAACCACAAGAGGCGCCTAAGCTTATGCTACTCCTACATCCTACGTCGTACATTGCGTCAGGGGGTTACTCATTTGGCGCAAGTCGACTTATGCAGTATGCATATGGTCGTCCACCAGAAGGTAGTTATTTGAATTTATAAAGTATCAAATATGGATATTTTTCTTACAAAAACGCATCGCTTCGCTTCAAACGGGATTTATTAACCCCCTGGAGCCGTATCGATTCTTTTTTATAATGGATGGATGCATTTTTTGGTCTTCAAAAAATGAAGACCCCCCCCCCCCAAACTACTTGTGTTAGTTTGAAAGAAGATTGTCATATACACCTAGGATGGCTTGAGGGTGAGTAAATCATGGGATAATTTATTTTTGGGTAAACTATCCCTTTAATGACTACATATTTAGTGTGTTCATCTCCTTTTCTCATTGAGTCACAGGCTAAAGAGGGTGGTGACTAGCATGTAATTCACAATTGTTGAAAAAGCATCAAAGTAGGAGTTTATTTTCCTACGCTTGGCAGCGGTTTCATTTCCCCCGGTTGCCATGCAAAGTCGAGGGAAGGAATGTGGAGCTTTCAGCCAGTCGGTTACGCCGTACTCATTAACACTGGAGCATAACTGTCAATGTTTATAAGGCTGTTGAAGGAATTGAGAGAGGGAGAGACAGGTGAGGGAGCTGGAGAGTTTTTAAGACAGGACAGAGGCAGACCGCCTCTCCAGAGTGTTGCGGCACGGCTGATCTCTCCTCAGTATGTTTGCTCTTATTCACTGCGACAGCTGTGGGCAGCACATTGCCTCTGCTCACCTGTGCTTCTCGCCAAGCCCACCAGACTGGGACATTCATCAAACCAAACAGCCCGCTTTTAATTGGTCCACATCCCCACCTGCTGTCACTCACCTTCGTGGCACACGGGCGAGGGATACGGACATGACGGCGTGAACACAAACCCTCTGTGCCCACAAACCAGGCAGCAGCAGGGTCATCTGAATTGCAGATGGGAAGCTGAATCTCTCCTTTTCTCATGCTTTGGTTCGGTTTCCATAGGGGTGTGTGTGGGGACAGTAATGATGTGCCCTATCAGTTTACCTGCAGTCACCCTCGGCATCCCACTATGCCCTGGGGCTGAAGGCATGAGAGCGAGCTGAGCCTCCTTCGTCTCTAGCTAGCGAGACTTCTTTAGTATTCGACTCTTCTGCTACTTAAAAAAAGTTTTCTGGAACCAGCTTAATAACACTGCTGACTGAGTCCCTGGCATAATTCCCTCTGTCTTATTTGAACGGCGCATGGCACTTCAGATATGAATTGCATATGCCCCATAAGAGCAGAATGGCACCAAGAAGCACCTAATGAGCCTTTTATATTTTACTGTTAAACCTTCCATAAAACATCCGGTGTGTAGACAGTTTCAAAGAAATTCCATGGTTTTAACTTTTTGGCTCAGTAGACATGAAGCGACAGCACCATTTATTCAGGTTGATTTTAAATAAATAAATGCTCAAGCTCTTTTGGTCAAGCGCAGATGAGGCCGGAGCTTTAACTTTGGCGGTCTGAAGAGTTGGTTTAAGTGTGGCACATTTACATTTTTTCTCTTTGTTCATCTGCTTTGTCTGAGTCTCTCTGTCAAACTATGCAAATATGCCTGTCCATATCCATTACTGTTTGGTATGATGGAGGAGACAGACACTGGCCAGTGACTTTTAATTGCATTGCCTACTTTTAAGGCCTTGTATGTAATTATCCTCATTTTTCATGGAAATATATATATATATATTTTTTTGAAGGATTAAAACCAATGCTGGATGCACAAATTAATTTGTGTTCCGAAGATGAATGAAGGTCTTACAGGTGTGAAACGACATGAGGGTGAGTAATTAATGACAGAATTTTTATTTTTGGGTGAACTAACCTAAGAGATGCATTTTCCTCAGGTTAACTTTAGTGAGTTTTCAAAGCATCAACTGCAGAACAAGGATAACCATGAAGACACGACCACTGAGGAAATTCTTTGAAAGACACCTTGAGCTAAATTTTTAAACTTTGCAAAGTTCAGAGCAGCAATAAATGTAAAAATTATGGCCTTGGATTTTACCTTGTCTCCATCATAGGGCTTTTGCCATAAATGTACTAAAGCAATCTAAAATCCCTAAGGGGATGAGAACATAGCTTTATAGAGGATAGAGGATGCATTCATAAGGACAACGGCTTCTTAAAGCTCCACTGTATCTTTTTGCATAATGGTTATGTAAGTCCAGTAAGTCGCTATGGCTTTGATGGGGTCCACCCTTATGTGAGACCCGCGTTGACAGAGGTGTAGCTCCCGCATTCAGCAGCCTCATTAAAAAACTTCCCAATTAAAAAGCTGTAATTGATCGCCTGTTTGCTAAATGCCTGCTCTGCTCTCGCAGATGTGGGCTGGAGGTCAATTTCAAATGGTCCAAAGCCGAGAGATGGTTTGTGTCCCCACGGCCAGGCACTGGCCTTCCTCCACCTTCTTAAAAAGACCCTTAACATCTCCTTTATAAAGAGATGAGTCAGTCCACTTAACAACTCCTGCCTTCCTCTTTCATATGATATCACGGACTAATTCACTGAAGGACCTGGTGCACGGGCTGTGCTGAGGGAGCTTTAGTTGAATGCAAATAAACCTTTCATGGAACCTCTTGTGCCTTTTGATTAATAGCAGAGATATAGCAGATATTTGGAGCCTAGTGTTTGTCAAGTATAATGCAAATCTGGGCCTCTAGGTGACAGGAAATATATTCAGTGATTTAACTCAGTCAGTAGAGCCTAAAAGGTAGATCAAAGTCGGTAGGTGTGTGTGCATTGCACAAGTTTATGACTCATTTTAACCAATATTTTCCAACATGTAAACTAATCATGAAACCATATGAAACAAACATTTTTCAATGAGTACATTTCTAAGTACTCAGCATATGTGTTTTAATTTTTTCTTTCTTTTAAAAATTTGTTATTTTGTTATCATGGACACCCTTATATGTCACTGACCCTTTTGCATGTTGGGCCTCATGATCACCAATTATCGCATGAGCTCAATTATTACAAGCTCAAAGTGCTGATGTATCTGTTCCTGAAATTAGAGGCATTCTCAAATAAGCAACTCAAATGTCTGCTGCATGATTGACTCTGAAAGAAAGATAATGGCAGGATGGAGCCAACTACTATCTGAGACAAAGCACTCAGAAAAAAAAAAAACAAAAGACCAAAACTATTAACTGCCCTAAAGCCAGTGCTTTAAATAACTGGATCTGGGTGTGCATTTGGAGTATACATAACTTGTCTGGAGCCTCAGATGTCCTCAAAGACTCCTTAACTGCCATGTTATTGATAGAGAGACAGAACTCCATGGCTTCTGAAGTCCGTCAGCTACAAGGCCTTAATCATCTCTCAATTAGATCTATCTCTTAATATTACCACTGTCTCCTATGATGTGTACACAGCACAAGACAGTTCCGCTGACTCCATTATGAATAGAGACACCGCCTTATGTGGTCTCATTATTGGATAAGTAAGAGGATACAGGAGGCAGACAGAAGTTTTAAGGCCAGCCGGAATAGACGCCATTCCCATTAGCGGCAAGGCATTAACAACGTCAGCGACACAAATGAGGAGAGGAGAACAAGAGGGGATAGAAGAAGGATGGGGGGGGGACATGTTTTGTGGGACATGGTCCAAGAACATCAACTGTAATTACAGTGATGCTGCCATCTAACTTCAGATTGAACATGTGCATGATGATGGTGTGTAGGATCCAAAGGGAGCCAAAGGGGTAGTTTAGTAAACGTTCTGAAGTGTATGACTGTACTTCTAAGGGGAAGCTATTGTTTCTGTAAAATATATGTTGCTTTACATACAAAAAGCACCATGGTATTCTTTGGAAGACTAATCTAAATATAACATGAATAAATGTTATTGTTAACTAAAGCTATTAAAAATAGTTTTTGTTAACTGAAATAAAGCTGAAATGAAATATAAAAATTAGACGAAAAACTTAAGATTCTTAAAAAAATCTTAATTAGAAATGTTGCCTAAGTATTAAAGGGTATTAAAGGGAAAAAAGAAAATGTTGTCATCATTTACTCACCCTCAAGTTGTTCCAAACCTGTATGAGTTTCTTTCTTCTGTTGAGCACAAAAGAAGATATTTTAAAGAATCAAACAATTGACGGTAGCCATTGAGTTCAGTGGTATGAAAAAAAAAAATACTATGGAAGTCAATGGCTACCATCAACTATCTGGTTACCAACATTCTTTTAAATATCTTCTTTTGTGTTCAGCCGAAGAAAGAAACTCATACAGGTTTGGGACATCATGAGGGTGAATAAATAATGACAACTTTTTAAAGGGGACCTATTATGCCTCTTTTTACAATATGTAATTTAAGTGTATGAGTCTGTGAAGTTTCAGCTCAAAATACCTTACAGATCATTTAAACACCCTTTTTTGAGTGCTAGCAAAAACATTCTCTTTTCTTGCATGTGTCTTTAAATGCAAATGAGCTTCTGCTCAGAATGGCGCTTCCTTCATTCACAGCTCCTGCATGCATCGGATACTGTACCAGATACTAACAAGACATCTGCTTGGTTTTGATTACCATCATATCACGATCATGCTCAGGGACAGTGCAGTTCTTCTTCATCATGAAAGTTTATTATCTGCATGCGTTTTAAAGCTATGTGAAAGTGACGTAATGTGTGGCCAAGTATGGCCCTGTCTCAAATGGTACATTTCATATGAAGACTTCAGATGCAAAAACCTCTAAGTTCCGTCTGAAATTTTCTTCTAAAATAAGCATTTTTATCAAGCTCGTATGTTTATGTTCAGTTATTTTACTTTAATGACAAATAAAATGACCTATTAATTGTCATTAAAGTGGAATCACTGAACCTAAACATACGAGCTTGATAAAAATGCTTATTTTAGAAGAAAATTTCAGACGGAACTTAGAGGTTTTTGCATCTGAAGTCTTCATATGGACTTTCGGTCTTTTGGACTTACAGTGGCTGCCGTGTGCGCATGTCCGTTAAGTCCAAGAGACCGTAGGTTGACCCATTTGTCGATTTTAGATTTCAGAAGGGTGCTCGCAAATGCCCCGTTTGCGGTCGATATGCACCCTCAATGCGCACTTTTGCCGAGCCCACGCTGGTGACTTCTTCCCGACAGTCAAAGCGGCGTTACATCACAAAAGTGCAGAGTCGTAGGAAGACTGCGAGTGTTTAGAGTGTCATATAGGACAGGGCCTATGGTGTCCCATACTCAGAATTTGTGCTCTACATTTTACCCATCTAAGTGCAAACACACAGCAGTGGGTATTTTGGCCCACACCGTTTTCTGAGCACACACATCTGAAGCACACGCACAGAAAACTGGCTGTCAGACGGCACGTCTCGTGAGTATTAAACTAACTTCTCTTTCACATTTTATTGTGCTTAAACTGTCAAATACACACAAAGTTCACATAAACAGTAGGTTATTTCTGTGAACGTAAACAGCAGGGACAGAAATAGCATGTGTATATTAGATCTGTGGCACATTCCCTTCAAAAATAAAACTAATCCACTGCATCTTCAGTGGCTCAGATGTCGGGAGTAAATGAAGACTGTCACTCTTACATCCAGCAACAAAACACCTCATTCACTTATGAGACATTCATGTCGCTACAGCTTGTCCGGTGTCGAGACAATGGCGGACTGTGTTCAACTCGCTCAGGGCGGGGTCTATACTAATAAGGCAGTGTCTGTCAACAGTCATGGGCGGGCTTGTTCAGAGACACTGCTTATGATTTATGGGGATTGAAAAATAACAAAAATTGCTAAAATTAAAATGAAAACAAATTAAAAATAACAGCTCATTCAAAATGTTATAATAGTACATAAATAATACTAAAATAACCTGGATATGAATATTATATTATATTACATTAGCAAACTCATTGGTTAAGCCTGCATTATGTTATATCTACTTTTCAATTCCAATCACATTTTTCTATTTTATTTTGAAATACACATTAGTAAAATGATTTACAATCAGCAATTCACATTGACTTTGACAGCAGGTTTTTATAACCTATCATGAGACTGAACATGCAAAATGCAGCATAAATGGCCTCTCATTTGATATCATTCATTACTTTGATAAAACTACTTGGTAATTATCAATTTTGTTTAAGCACATCACAGTGCCGAGCAAGGCTCAGTGATGGAAGACAAGTCATTCTGATGTGTGTCACCAAGTCATTAAGCTGCCTTTGAGGGAAGCCTGCAATCTGATTCATCACTCCAATAATGAGCCAGAGATGAACTCATCAATTTAATTTTCTCTAATATTACCCATAGACGAGCCCTCATCTCTCTTTATATTTCCTTTGCTTTTCTGTCTCTTCTTCATTGTGTGTATTCTCTCTCTGTCTCTCTGGTGCATTATGTGTGAAGGAAGTGCTAAAGCAGACACATGAGGAACTGGGCTTTAGCATATTTTTAAGGGGGCTCAGACTGGAGTGGCTCTGGTCCAGTGCCTCGCTGTCTATCTGCCTCCTGCTCACCTCGTCTTCCTTGTCAAGTACATTCTTCACAACACTGACATGCCTCCTGTCACTGCTCTTTTACTTCCAGAAAGCTTATTGCCTGCCCTTTGTCATTCACCCCAAGAAAAAAAACAATACCGTTTGAAACATTGTGTATCACTCCCCTCTTGCTCTATTGTTGATTGCAGACATTTTGAGAGGCCATATTTCTGTTCTCTTTCTATTGAAGGTTTTGTTTGAAAATTATTTAAGAGTGCTCATTTCAAACAATTGCTTTAAACACAGTACACAGTGATGAGCATTATGATCAATCCAAAATCAGCGCTTAAAAGTACACATGTGCTTTAATATACAAAAGTCAGTCCTGCTGTGTATGAATATGCTGGGTGAATAACAAAGGGCATGCAGGCAATAAGCTTCCTGGAAGTAAGAGAGCAGTGACAGGAGGCATGTCAATGTCATGAAGAATGTACATGACAAGGAAGACGAGGCGAGCAAGAGGCAGATAGACAGCGAGGCACTGGAGCAGAGACTCTCCTGAGCCCCCTTAAAAATATTAATAATAATAATAATTGTTTCATGTAAATTGAGGTGGCGAGATGTGACCGAAATGTTGTTTAATAAAGATTTCAATTTTCCATTGGGTTATTCAGAGAGAAAAATGCACAAAACAAGATATGTTTCTTTATTTTACATTGTCCAGTTTCGGGACTCAAAGATTCCTTTCTGAAGCAATTGAATGCATTTCCCCCCTGGCGCTTTATGATAACCCATATTGACCATAACTGCAGATTAATGATTCATGAATAGGGGATGTAATGGAGTAGCTGCTTCTCTAGTTGTAATTGAGTGGAGCCATTCTGGCGAGCCGAGGCAGTTAATGTGGCCCACTGATCAAAGCCGATCTCGCCTCTGATTGGCATGCGATGCATCAGAGGAAGTGATGGCGAGGCACGACATCAAGGTGCTGCCTTGGTGCTATTAGCATATCTTTGAAAGGAAGAAGAGAGCCGTCCCATTTCGGGAGTGTCGCTCGAGCTTGTCGTCTCTCCTGAATCCCACTCCGTCCCCTAGCAGGCTGCAAACTCCCACAGACTTTCTCTTTTGATAACAATGCTGATTATAACTAAAGGAAAGGAACGCAAAAGCCAACACTGTCTGGTTTTAGTCCTTTACACACATACTACTTCCCACACTGAACTCAGGGAGCATGTCTTTAATTAACAGACTCGCTTTAGATCATCCCTGTCATCCTGTCTAAAGCAGAGAAGGTTCAAGAGCACAGTGGAGTACGGCTTAATTAAACCACAGTGTACAGGAAAGTCAGGCTATCGCACGGCTGCAGTGCAGCGAGGAGACATGGTAAAAGTCACATCAATTCTGCATGGAGACACAGCAGGTCAGAACAGACAGGGAATCTCAGAATTTTAGTATCTAGCATGTAGCAACACCTCTGAGAGACACCGCCGCATTATTCAAGCTGATGCCAACCGATGCAATCCAGGCTGAGACTGTTATCACACTTGTTTTTTTTATATATTTTTTATGGCTTTGTACTTGTGTGCTTGCAAATATAATGGAGATGGAAAACTTGCATTTTTTCCATTGTGTTCAACTAAATATAAACATTATAGAAAATATTCTTTGTCTGATTCTGTTTATCTTTCAGTTTGACTGACGTTGTCTGCACACACACAGACTCTGAGAGATATATAGAGAGAATAAGAGATAGCAAGAGTGCAAGAGAGACTCTTTTCATCTCTCTTGGAGCATGTGACTGTGGTGGGTGCTTCCCCCACACCACCCACCAGACCACACTCTGCTGTGCATGCTGGGAAGGAGGTAATGTTGACAATTCCCCCCTCTTGCCTTGTCAGCCAACAATCCCGTGTCACACTTCATCAGCACCACCATTCTCTGACACTGCTGTCAAGAAATGACATTTAATTTTCACACCTCTACTTCTTACATAGCCTTTCTTTATGATTTTTTTCCCTCTTTTTTTTTTCTTCCCAGAACAGCGGCAACCCAAGGCCCAACCCTGGGCTGTCATGCAGATATCGATACCTCTGACAGTCTGGAAAGTCTTTACCCGTTTTAGTCCTCCCACTCTCACCCTTTAGTCTCTGTTACTTTCATGATGGCTAACCGAACAGAGGTCACTGGAAAGCGCTAAGGTCACATGTACCTCCGAGCGCTTGCATGTGGTTAGTGACTCACATCGATTGGCATATGTGGTAACTGATTCAGCCCCGAGAGTTTTCACAAATGAAGACTTACCATGCATGCTGGAGGACTAACAGCATTAAACAGAGTACAGTTCCTAGTTTGTAAAAGATGGACAGCTTGAGACGCTTCTGATGGGGCGCCACAGAATTTTTTATTTATTTTTTGGGGCCAATCTGATTTAATATACCCACTTTGTCCCTACTCCATTACGTGGGGCGGCAGTTCTCCGGTTCCCTCTGGTTTCCGTTTTCTGTACACCCCTAACAGCTGTACAGATCAATAAATTATACCTTTATCGGCTAGATTGAAGGTTGCTATTAGGCATTTTTCCAACTAAGCGGTCACGTGGCCTCCGTTCTGGCTTTTCGACCTCTGGGGTTTCTTGCCAGTTGTAGAAGCACTCCAACTTCCTAAATTGGACACCGAAGGGACCACCGTCACAGCCAACAAGCGTCCCAATTTCATTATCAAGAGGCCCAGAATTTGAGATTATAAGCGATTATGTTCAGCCGTTCTCGTTTGGAAAATCTCTTTAATCCTAGTCTCCATGGCTGCCTCTGACGGGGCACAGACACGGCCGGCTGGTCAACGGCCGTCAAAAGGCAAAAAAAAGAGAGAGCATACGGAAGCAGGAGGAGCCCTGGCCTTGGATTGCAGGGAAAGTGGCCAGTTGGCCATCCAACAAGAGGTGCGGCGTCTGATCAGGCAGAGGGAGCCGCCGCTTGGCCAGAGATCACAGCGGTCAGTGGGGACGTGGCTGGATCCACTTTGTGCTCTGGGAACTCTGGAGGACAGTGCACATCAAGCTGCTGTTGACCTTAGCAGTGGCGGAACCGTCTGTCATGGTGTCATACTCACCAATCCTAAAGACTCCATACATTGACACAATGAGGCTGAATTTTGTTTTGAATTCTGATGTAGATTTGATGCTCGTTTTGATGAATCAGCAAAGTCTGAGATGCACTGCATGTGGAACATAATGTCTTGAATGATTAATGAGGGCATGTTGTCACAGTATATGGAGCCTGCCATTAAACAGCCTATAATAGGCTTTTCAGCTAAGTTTACATTTTAAACCAATGTTGTGATAATTTGCCCAGACCTAACAATTATTAAAAATTATCCAAAATTTGTAAGGTAAGTTGTATCAAAACGCTCTTTCATCCAGCAAATGTTGTGACAACCTAACATTTATTTAAAATAAATGTATATATCATTAAAATAATTTAATAGTGTTGTCGCAATATGACCAGCCTATTAAAAGGGTTTTTCAGTTACATTTAAAAGGTAAACTAATTTAAAATGTTGTTTTGTCTACCAAATATTATGACCACTTTAAACACTAACAAAATAAATTAAACCATATAGTAAAGCAAATTCATAAAATGGCAAAATGAAAAATATCCATAAATGTCCTGAGAACAGTCATTCTTTCAGTTAATACAGATCTTCATTATATATAGTTGATCCTTGGATGAATGTCTGCCAGTGCAGATTTATTGTGTTCAACATACCTATGTGTCAACAAGCCCCGGTCTCCCCTATATAGTAGCTATATGTTATAATATTATATGTAAGCAATAAGGTACGAGAGGCTGTGCTGTATCGTGAATAAGTCACGACGCGAAGCAGAGTAAACCCCTTTAGCCGTGACTTATTCACGATACAGCACTAGCCTCGAGTACCTTATTACTTTTATAAAACGGTTACCACACAATACAAATATTAAAGCCAAAAATATGTATTAATGCAACTTTCATGACGTAAACTTTCACTAAAGTCTTCCTTCCACCGGAAAAAATAGTCCCTGACCGTGAACAGCAACAGAAGTTACATTATTACTCCATTAGATGGCGGCAAAGACTGTCTTTATGAGTGTGTCAGTCAGTAGCAAAGACTTTTACATTGAAAAGACTGAGTTGTTGTGAACACGGTACAAAACGCAACTGACAAATGCTTTGACTAGCGCTGTCAGTCACGGGAAAACCCCTTAACTGTTAAAAGGACAGGATAATACATCGGACATTTAAACTGATTTTTTATTATGAACATAGGACTGACTTGAAGGAAAATGCTGTTAATAATAAACTCGCTCACTCTATCTTTTTCTTACAATACTCTTCTACTTAATCCAGTAAGTGTCAATGAACAATATCAATTGAGAACATACAGTTTACGTTGCTAAATGTGGTTGCTAAGGGTGTTGTTTAGTGATACACAGAACCGTAGGGTAAAGCGTTCATAGCCGTGTTTTATTGTGAATAAAACACAGCTATTGGCCAATCAGAATCAAGGACAGGAACTAACCATTTTATAAATTATATTACAATATTATATTGCATTATACATTTTTTTGTTGCGTTCCTCAAGGATTCAAACAAGCAAGTTGTCTTGTTGCAGTGATGTCTGAAATTACAAATCAGGGGTGTTCTTTGAAGAAAATGATCAGTAACTCCCAAGATAATGCATCTGTTCATGTGCAGTTATTATCTTAGCTTGTTTCAAAAAGCTCTGTAATTGTAATGATTTAATTAAGACCTCATTAATATTCAATTAAGATCTTTTTGGGCAGTTCAGATTATGCTCATAAAGAAAAGCTTATTTCACCTTGAATAAAGTTATGAAAATCAGCTAGATTCATTCTTTAAGGAATGGCAGGATTCTTTTGTGTGTTTTTGTAGTTAATGGAGGGCACGTTGTGCAGATTCTATTTAAAATTTAAAATTGATGGCCACATATTGATCACCCACAGACTTTTTGCTCATTAAATGCTGCCTAATAGGTCAATTTCATTTGAAAACCCCACTCCACCAAATGAGACCCTTTCATTCACTGTGACTCTTTTATATTGCATTTATATTGTTTTAGCTATGGGACAGAAATAACAAGGGTCTCTATCATCAAAATCAATTTAGTATTTATACCTTCCTCTGCTGTTTTCTCTTATAGAGCATTCAAGATGAAGACTCATTCTGAACTCTTACACGCGTTAGAAGCTGGTCTGGAGTCTCTTTCATGTGTGCGTACACTCTAAAAAATGCTGGGTTAAAAACAACCCAAGTTGGGTTGAAAATGGACAAACCCAGCGATTGGGTTGTTTTGACCCAGCAGTTGGGTTAAATGTTTGCCCAACCTGCTGGGTAGTTTTATTTAACCCAACAATTGTTTACAAATTACTATATGTCTGGCTTAAAATGAACCCAAAATAGGTTGGAAATTAAAAATCAGACTCATAATTACTAGAGGCAACAATAATAATCAAAAAGATGAGCATTTATTAATAAGCAATTTAATAAATGTTTATTGTTTAAATATTATTCAAAAAAAGTATTAATAAATGTTTGTTTATTAAACATATTAATAAATGTTAATTTCCAACATATTTTGGGTTCATTTTAAGCAAGAAATACAGTAATTTTTAAACAATATTTGGGTTAAATAAAACTACCCAGCAGGTTGGGCAAACATTTAACCCAGCCACTGGGTTAAAACAACCCAATCGCTGGGTTTGTCCATTTTCAACCCAACTTGGGTTGTTTTTAACCCAGCATTTTTTAGAGTGTATATATGAAGTAGTAGTTCTTTACATTGTTACATTGAAGTGTTCTCTTTATCTCAAAGCCAGAAACTGTTGCTATTGGCAACTCCCCAGTCAAATATTGGTTAATGACGCATTCAGAAGACACTTTAGATTAAATGAAGCTGCTGAAAGATGACTCAAGATGACAACTTGTATGTAGAATGTGTAGACACAGTCCTTTTAAAAGCAAAAATACATAATATTCTATCCATTGCCAGGTTGACAACGGTGCTTTTATCCTGTACTATATGTTTCACAACAAGGGCCCTTACGTTTTCTCTTTCACATACAAGAGACTGAAGAACATTTATTAAGTTCATAACAGGCTTTCAGGACCAAAACAAATGTCCAATTCATGAATTACATTTGCTTGCTGACTAAAGACATTAATGAACCCAGTGAGCAAGACCTGGTTTCATGCAGTCACTCCACAGCTTTTGACTGTGCGTTTTTTTTTTTTTTCATCGTTACGTCCTGTGTGTTCTCCTGCCTTGTTCACAAATAATGAGAGCTCAATGAGACACCCTGAATCCCACCCTAATTGCTCGGGATAACAGCCATACCCAAGATTTGTGCCTGATCTGTCAGAGTGTGTGAAGAACACTGATCTATCTATTCTTTCACAGGAGGAATGAAGACACACTAAAGCGCTCTTTTGACTGTATTAATGATGACCGCGATGAGTGAGGTCTGGGCTGCAATGGTGGAGGGAGTGAACGCTCTCTCCAACCACATCACACCCTCATGAATCATTCATTAAGGAGTTAACTGTTTCCAGTGTGTCAACAGCTTGTCTTTGAAGTGATAATCTTAACATTGAGAGAGCCCTTGAATTTTTTGCTTTTAATTACATTGGTTAATGGGAAATGATCTCTATAATTCAGTGAGGAGGAGTCGCTTGAGCCTCCTGTTAGAGAAGCTACGTCTAATAAATTCTTCAGGGAGCCAACGTGTGGGGAAAGAGAGCTGAATCTGGAAGTGTTTTCCTTCTGGTGTTAATCAATTTTCTGCTAATGGAGAAATAGGACTTCAAGTCTGTTTCTCTGAGCTATTTTATTATTTTATTTTATTTTTAAATATTTTAGTCATTTTAATGAGGCATTCATACTTTAAGAACAGGCAAAGAGAGGAAATAATGTCTAACCTTGAAAATGAGATTCATACCCAGTTATATTAATTAATGCGACTGAATGAGGAAAAGTTCACTTTGCATTATTCTCTTTCTCTGTTGTGGCTGTTGAAAAGTGCACTGAGATTCAGCGAGTTTTTTTAGTAAAAAGCCAACAAATGTGGTGCTGCATATTTCAAGGAGTCCTGTATGAAAAACTAGGACAGTTTCTGAATGAGTAATGGCATGCTTTTCAGCATATTTTTCAGTGGATCAGAGAATACACCCAAACTCCTTGATGCATAGTTTCTCAATGTTTCGCAAATGAAAATACTTCAGGAATGTGAGATGGGTAATTTCCTCAGTGACTTTCAAAGACAGTGGCGAAAAATCTATCACCATCCTGCCTGTAATAATAGGGTTGGTTTTAATATTACCTGTCATATTAGCTTCTTCTGTATTCTATATGCAGATATAATAATACAATTTTTTCTCTCTCTCTCTCTCTCTTTTTTTTTTTTGTGCGTGTGTGTGAAGATGACAGTCATGGGACCACCATACTTAGTTAATATGATCTGAGACTTCCAAATGGTCTCAGCCATTTAATCCTATTCTTGGCTTAGCTTGTAAAGACCTTACAATCC
>RJVU01036043.1:1143782-1160049 GCA_003731715.1 Anabarilius grahami
CAGTCACTTTTTGATGTGTATAGCCTGAGTGTGTTACTGCAGCAGAGGAAATTACCCCTTAGATTCTGTAGACAAGGACAGATACAGCTTAAATGTTAATATACCGAGGACAGACTTGTTTACAAGCGAGCACTGTCGCACTGCACTTAGATTAAATTTAGATTAAACCTAGATTAAATTGTGTATGTGAGTGTGTATGTGTGTTTCTTTGATACACTCGGGTTGTTTGCTGTGCAGATAAGCACTGCTCCTCATAACTAGGACCCTTCCTCCCCTGTGCCCTAGCCCTTTCTGCTCCAAACAAACATATTATTTGATGTGACCCCAGCCAGTTCAAACAAACACATTGTAATCTCCACTAATGAAAGTGCTAATTCCAGCTCTAGGAAGAGGCTACAATGGATGCATTGTGGCTTTCTATATGCCTTCATGGAATACATCCTGGCTTGACGCTTGTTCATTAACATCTTTATTATTCATTAACACCTTATTATAATTAACATAGTGCACAAGACAGTTGTGCGGACTAGTTGAATGGTTCTACCGCTAGTCGATGCTTTGGGCCTGTAGTCGCAGATCAAATAACCTAAGTTGCACTGATTGGCTGATGGCACCACAAAATGGACACAGTCCTAAAACCTTAATTAGTGACTGTTCTACTCTGTTAAAAATATCCTGATAAAATCATGGTTTTAAATGATGGCAGCTGTGCCATCTACCTGAAGTATCAAAATTAAAATGTACTGATATAACCACCATAAGAAAAGTCCAGGTGGTAAAAGAGAAAGCCACCTGTCCATTGCAGACCCCCTGTGGTGGTTTTTAATGTTGTTTATATCTATGTGATTATTTTCTACTAAAGTTTACCAAAGACGGTCTCAAAAACGCGGTTTAAAACCGCCCCTGTTTCCTATACCATCACAAACAGACACATGCAGGGCGGGGTTTTCCACAGTGAGCACAAGAACACCTTTAATAAAGCACAAGAAAAATCAGGTACAAAAAATGTCTGGTCCAAACATATATGGCTAAATTAAAGCAATATTTCCACTTTCCATTGTTTAGCATTTACTACAGTAAAGTGTGGATCAGATAGGCCTATTCTGAGCTGGTGTGACTGAGTGGAGATGGGACTAATTTGTATATTCATGGTTCCGCCTATACTAAATGAAGCAACAGTGTAGAGTTACATTCAAGCTATTTTAAGGCATGAAGAAATTATTTTCATGGGGGGGGAAATATGTTTAAATACAATATGTCATTTTAATGACCAAATATGAGTTTTAAGGGATAAAAGTATTGACTGCAGGAGGACTTTACCCATGACAGAAAATGTAACACAAAACACTGATATACATTACTGATTTAAGGCCCGTTCACACCAAGAATGATAACTATAAAGATAACTATAACGATAACTTTATTTGAGTCCACACCAACAAATTATTCTAAGCTTGCGTGCTGCGGTTTCAAAGTGTGTACAACATCGAACATGTGTTGCTGTTCTTGTTGCACTTACAGGGCTTTAACCAGGTAATGTCCTCAGCATGCTGTGTCTTGAGTGAATCTAGCTAGTGTAATCAATCTAACCTAATGGTGAATTTAGCTGACGAAGTCAAAATAGTGGAATAAAAACAACGGCTAGTCTTTTTCACTGCAACTTCAAAGGAAGCAAGACAATGTTGTCAAAACTAGTGCTGGATATCTGAGGTAATTTTATGTTACACTGTTTGCTAGCCTGGCATAATGATCTTGTCTCCGTTAATACTTCTCTCACCGTTTATTCCGAGGGTATGACCGATTGTTTTCCATATATCCATTTTTCTTTAAAGTATCCTTGAAAAGGGAGTTTGACTTGTCAACAGTGGTGGATTTTTCTGGACCTCTGCGATTAACTTCTCTGCAATGTCGTCTGGCATTTTAAACACGCGAGCCCTTCAATTTAAATGGATTCTGATTGGTTGTCAGTGTTTTATTGTTCAACAGCTGGAGAAGAATCGTTCTGAAAGTGATCCCAAAGATAGTGTTTCTCGATATTGTTATCGTTATAGCTGTGGTGTGAACTCCGCTATTCTTTTATATATAGAACTATATCTTTATCGTTATCGTTCTTGGTGTGAACGGGCCTTTACTGTTTACATTATTAAATATAATGTAAATAAATTACTGAAAATGTATGTTTGATGTGTGACACAGGGACTTCTGAGAATGTCCTTTTACTATTTTTCACTGTAAATTATAGGGTAATTCATAGTTTTTACTTTCAAAACACAAATCAGCAACATAGTGTTGGCCCACATCTGGTATGTGTGGATTCCACGCGGGCCAGATGTGGGCCGGATCTGGGCAAACACTATGTTGCTGTCTGGGCTGTATTTTAAGGTGAAATTACATATAATTCAATGTTAAACCATTTACAGATTTTACCATATATGGTAAGGTAACAGAGTTAATCAATTAACAGGTTTTTACTGTAGTATTATTTTTCTGTAAAAATTACAAACATTTTTTACATTATACTGGTGAATAAGCAAATAAAGGAAAAATGTGTGTATTTTCATGATTTTAAAAGCTTGTCAAGCTTAATTATGTGACCACAATAATATTTATTATAATTTGGCCAGTGGTAAAACATCTGCTATAATATAATTAAATACTTGCCTATAAATTGATTCCTAGGATATGTACTTTTTAAGCCACCTTCAACATTTTATTTTGACATACTTTGAACAGGTTCTAATTAGGTGGGTCAGAACAGCCTAAAACCTTCAAATAAACATTTGAAAGGAAAAGTGCTATTACACTTACTTTATATTACATTTTTTTGTTGTAGTCAATTGTAATGAATTTCAAAACATATTTTTCTTTATGTTCTTAAATTCATAAGGGATCCAAAAGAAAACTTTTTTTGATTTAAGAGCTTTAATATCCCATATGCAGTACCCAGGGTGTGAGCCGACGCCCTGCAAATAAATTTGCTATTAGAAAAGAAAAGCTTGAATTTTACATGGAACATATTCTCTAAATTGAGCGAGAATACTCTCACTCAGCAATCAGGCATTTTTAAAAGCATTCTGTGTCCCAAAGGAGGTCTGCTTGTGTAATTAAACTATATTTTTAGGCAAATGCCAGACTCACTGGTGTTGCTGCTCAGCGTTAGGGTGATTGGAGCAGCTGTTTGCTGGAGCCTAGGGATCTGATGTCGAGTTGAATGCATTCTCCTGTCAGAAGGTTCTCACCTCCCAAGGTGTCTATAAAAACATTATGCCTAGCGACACGTCTGCGCCATCACTCTTCCGCAGAGCATGGTGGCAGTCCGTCAGCATATCGTACCCAGCAGTGGGACGGCAGTTGTGTTTGTGCACCTGGAATGTATACAGAAGATGAGACAGGACACATTCAATTAAGAAATAGAACAGATAGGTAACTCACGCCTGCTAAATGTTTCATGTCAGAGCAGACAAGATTCAGGGAGATGATAATGTAGCTGTTTTCACCTGTTCAGACATGCAAAAAGCAGAATTCTCTTTGATAGAAAATGGGGCACCCAAATAGTTGACTAGTTGAAAATTTATGTCATTACCAGTCTATTTTAAGCAATTATTTCAATCTTAATGATTGAGCCAAAAGTAATGCTAGTTGTTTTTGTTTTTTTTATGTTTTCTACGCTGTCATTTTTGTACACAAGCTACTACGTCATGATGTCTCTTTAGTAGAAAATAAGCTATTTCAATCTGCTCATTTTGAATCTTCTGTCCTGATGTATTTTATTCTTTTGTGTCCTATCCCACTTTAGAGAAAGCTTTTTCTTCATTATGACGTTCTGTATTGGAAATGGCAGCCGTCTGAATAGAATGGCAGTAAAAAAGGCTGTAGGCTCATATCAGCAGAGCTCCATTGCTATGTAGCAGAGGATTGGTTCTCAGTCGAGTGTGTTTGTGGTCTGGCAGATATTCCATAAGACAGAGCTTGATCAGACTGTGTAGCTTTCACCTGTCATCACAGAAAATCTCCTCTGCCCGGTTTGAATCTGGCCTCTGCTTCCACACCAGCCACCTATGTTTACAAATCAAACTTCTGACAGGACCTCATAAATATTGCTCTAAAAGATTAGCGATTAGTTCATCTCATTCTGCACAAAAAGCCCAATCCATCATATAAATCAGTGCAGTTTGTAGTTGTTTCTGATTTATGGTTGCAGTCATATCTAGGTTGACCTGGTTTTTAGTGCATGTGTTACACGTCTCATATGAGGGGTTGTTAGTTTTTATAACGTGCTATTAATTCCGATGTTGGAGGAATATTGGGAAATAGTCTTGAGGCAAAGAAAATCAGTTATCGGTGGGTTTATATGAGCTGATGTTGTTTCAGTATTTGTTTCACCTCTACAAGATTCAGTGATATTTGTATAGCTTTGTGCTCCATTTCCCTGCATATAATTCTTGAAGTGTTCAACAAACAACGTGCAAGTTTTTGTGTTACATGTGTTTATGTATGTAATACACACACACATTGGGTTTCCATGTTTAAATATTAGAGATTTGGTTCGGTTTGTATCACGGTTTTAGGGTCATGGTTTTAGTACGGTTCAGTATATGCTATGTTCAGATAAAAGGACTACTGTCAAATATAAAATAAAGACAATGAGAACAAATAAGCAATAGAACAAATACATACAATAGAGAAAAGAGCAATAAATAGTGCTTTTCGGGTAAGTCTAACAGTAGTTTTCAGGTACAGAAATTGAATAAAGTAATGACAATGTAAAATAACACTTCATATAATCTTCATTGTATAAATTAAAGATTAATCCTTAATAAAGTTCCAAAGGTTATTCAGTTAAGATCAGTGAGTGATTTCTTTGTCTTTTGTTGTTTGATTAAAGGGTTAGTTTACCCAAAAATGAAAATTCTGCCACATACACACTGACTGCAAGTCTCAGGAGTGACAACCGCATTTAAATGCGGGAGTGAATCCCCTAAATTATCGTTACATGTATCGTTACTCTCGAAACTGCAATGATTGATGGCTTGGAAGCCATTATAGCAACATTCTGCCGTCTCGTGTGTTTAGTGTCCGATATTGTGACCGAAGTTATATCCCAGCAAACATTGGTCCAACGGCAACGTCATGTCCCTGGCCCAAAATTGTCGCGGTAGGACGGCATAAATCGGTAAAAATATGTGACTGGAATGTATTTTAAGGTGAAATTACACCTTAGTTTTTACCATATATGGTAAGGTAACAGAGTTAATTTGGTTAACAGGTTTTTACTGTAGTATTATTTTTCTGTAAAAGTACAAAAAATGTTTACATTATACTGGTGAATAAGCAAATAAAGGAAAAATAGGTGTATTTTCATGATTTTAAAAGCTTGTCAAGCTTAATTATGTGGCCACAATAATATTTATTATAATTTGGCCAGTGGTAAAACATCTGCCATAATATAATGAAATACTTTTATAATTAAATCCTAGGATATGTACTTTTTAAGCCACCATCAACATTTTATTTTGACATAATTTGGACGGGTTCTAATTAGATGGGTCAGAACATCCTAAAACCTGCAAATAAACATTTGAAATGAAAAGTGCTATTACACTTACTTTATATAAAATTTTTTGGTTGTAGTCAATTGTAATGAATTTCAAAACATATTTTTCTTTATGTTCTTAAATTCATAAGAGATCCAAAAGAACACTTTTGATTTAAGAGCTTTAATATCCCATATGCAGTACCCAGGGTGTGAGCCGATGCCCTGCAAATAAATTCGCTATTAGAAAAGAAACACAGAAGATTTCCAAAAAATGTGTTCAGATACATAGAATAGAATAGAAGCTTTATTGTCATTGCACAAACAACGAAATTATAGTGCCCCATCTGATCAGTGCCGACTGGCATACACACACACATAACAAAACCATAAAAACCATAAAAATAAAAATAAATAACAATAAATAGATAATAATTTGCAAAATAGTAGTCACATTATATATTAAAAGTATATTGCACCTTAAAATGTTATTTCATGCTCAAAGCAGAATAGAATATATTAAGTCTTGTCCTTACAGCCCATGGATAAAAACTGTTTTTTTGATCTGTTTGTCTTACTTTTAAGACTCCTGTATCGCCTCCGAGAAGGCAGGAGGCTAAACAGTTCATGTCCAGGGTGGGTGTTGTCCTTTATTATGTTGCGGGCTCTGTGGAGACACGCAATGTCCTCCAGAGAGGGCAAGGGGCAGCCAATGATCTTTTCAGCAGTCTTAATAACTCTTTGCAGAGCCTTCCTATTTGCAGCTGAACAGCCAGAGTACCACACTGTGAGACAATATGCAAGGACACTCTCGATGGTGGAACGGTAAAAAGTCACTAGCAGATTTCCCTGCAGGTTGGTTTTCTGGAGTAATCTCAGGAAGTGCAACCTCTGCTGGGACTTCTTCACTATGGCCGTTGTGTTGTCAGTCCAGGAGAGGTCCTCGGAGATGGTCGTCCACAAGAACTTGAAAGTAGAGACCCGCTCTACCTCATCGCCGTTAATCTGGAGTGGGACTAAAACATTCTGTTTCCTCCTAAAGTCAATGACCATTTCCTTGGTTTTCTTGGTGTTCAACTCAAGGTTGTTATTGCTACACCACTCGGACAGTGCCTGGATCTCTTCCCTGTACTTTGACTCATCTCCTCCTGTTATTAGACCAACCACTGTTGTGTCATCTGCGAATTTAATAATGGTGTTGGAGGAGTGGATGGGAGCGCAGTCGTAGGTTTACAGGGAATAAAGGAGTGGACTCAGCACACAGCCCTGTGGGGAGCCGGTGCTAATTGTGATGGTGGAGGAGGAGTAGGAACCAATTCTCACTGTTTGTGGGCAGTTAGTGAGGAAATTTAAAATCCAAGTGCAGGTAGAGAGGGGAAATCCTAGGTGCAACAGTTTATCCACCAGTGTGCCTGGTATGATGTTATTAAATGCTGAACTATAATCAATAAACAGCATTCTAACATAAGTTCTTGGCAACTCCAGGTGACTCAGTGCGGTGTAAAGGGCTGTGTTAATGGCATCTGCTGTTGACCTATTTGCTCTGTATTCAAACTGATGGGGGTCAAAACTGTGAGGGAGGCTGGCCGTGATGTTCTCAGCGATCAGTTTTTCAAAGCATTTCATGACCACTGAAGTGAGGGCTACTGGCCTGTAGTCATTAAGACTACTGACTATGGATTTTTTGGGAACAGGGACGATTGTGGCAGACTTTAGGCAAGTGGGGATGGAGGCTTGTGTAAGGGAGATGTTCAAAATCTTTGTAAAGACCCCTGAAAGTTGGTCTGCACAGGCCTTCAGTACTTTGCCAAGTAACAGCGGCCTTGTTTGGGTTCACTGCCGCCAGCACACGTCTCACTTGATCTTCTTGTAGCGTGAGAGTGTGCAGCGTGGTGGAGGGTGGAGGCAGTGTGACTGGATGCGATGTTGTTGTCTCAAACCAGGCAAAGAAAACCTCTGCCAGTTCAGCGTCACCTCCGACAGCCACGGATGGTCTGCTCTTATAGTTAGTGAGATGTTGTAGTCCCTGCCATACCTGCCATGGGTTGTTCTGTTGTAGATGGTCCTCTATTTTCCTCCTGTAGTTCTCTTTTGCTGCCTTAATGCCTCTCTTCAGGTCAGCCCTCGCTGCGCTGTACTGGGCCTTATCCCCAGACCTGAAAGCAGAGTTACATGCTCTGAGCAGAGACTGTACTTCTCTGTTCATCCAGGGTTTGTTATTGGGGTAGACCCGAATGCATTTGCTAACACATTTTCTGTACAGGTCCTAATGTAGCACAGCACAGTCTCTGTATATTGCTCCAGGTCCTGTAACTCAAAAATTCTCCACTCTGTATGTGCAAAACTGTCCTGAAGCTGAGTGCGTGCATCCGCTGGCCAGGTTCTTATTGTCCTTGTCCTCTTTTCTGGCTTAGTTTGTCTTATCAGCGGGGTATATGCTGGAAGTAAGAGCAGTGAGAGATGGTCAGACAGGCCCAGATGTGGCATGGACACTGCTCTATAAGCGTGTTTGAGGTTGGAATAAACACGGTCCAGTGTGTTCTTTCCCCTGGTGGCACACTGTACATACTGTACAAATTTAGGGAGCACAGTCCTTAAACACACTTGGTTAAAATCCCCTGCGACTATATGCACTCCTTCAGGATAAGCCTGTTGCTGTTTGTTTATCAAGTCATGTAACAGCGTGAGAGCTATACTAGCGTTAGCCTCTGGTGGTATGTATACAGCAGTAATAAGCACAACCGAAAATTCTCGCGGCAGATAATAGGGTCTACACAATACCATCAGTGCTTCCAGGTCCAGACAGCAATGGGTGTATATGGTCTTACAGTTTTTACACCAGTCAATATTGACGTACATACACAGACACCCCTGTTCTTACCGGAGTCTTTGTTCCTATCAAATCGATGCATGGAGCGCTCTGCTAGCTGTACCGTTGTATCCGGGATCAGTGGGTGTAGCCAAGTCTCAGTTATTATCATCACACAACAGTCGCGGATGGTAGAATTCCCAGCGATAAGCAGATCCAGTTTGTCCATTTTGTGCACGACGGATCTAGCGTTGGTGAGAAAGATGCTTGGTACTGATGGCTTGTGTGGTCACTTTTTCAGTCGGGCCAGTAGGCCTCCCCGGCAGCCCCTCTTCTGCCGTCTCTCCCGACGCCGCCTGCGTCGCCTCCCCAGCCCGAAAACAATCCAAGCAGATCCCGGTGGCCTCGTTATGTCCTGCGAGATGTTATGAGCGTGATGAAACGAGCTCGTAACATTAATCTGACACCGTAGACCGATATTAAGCAAGGTCAATTGACTATATGCGTGTCTTGCTTGAGAACACGTCTTCACACACACTACACACACCGCATACACAATCAAACAGCACCGTATCAGAGAGCCAAAAGCCGCTGCGTCTATGCGCGCCGCCATCTTGCATCAATTTACTGCCATCTTGCATCAATTTACATTTGTACATGTCTACAAATCTCTGGGGTTGCATGTATAATTGTTACTTTGACTTTTAGCTACATGTAGTTCAATATATAATACTTTAATTAATTAATTAATTAATTAATAAGATAACGTCTAAGATGTCCGTTCAAATTTCATTTTGGAACTATTTTTCAATCATGACGGTATAGGCTACGTGTCAGAGGGACGTCTTTTCAACGGCCATTAAACGTCCAAATGTTTGCTAGGATTACAGTGACAAAATGCTTGTTATTTTCAGCAATTTAACTAAAGCACAGTCGACGGAGGCATCTTTCTGTGTTGCCATGATCACTCATTATGAGCGATTTGGGCTTGTGGTTTAAGCTTGGCTCATAAAGCTATCAGGTTTATGGAGTTCAGTGATGCCAGATTAGGCGATTTTGAATTTTTTATTGTGTGGGTAAAAAATGGTTTGGGCGGCTGAACAAAATTTGGCCTGGTTTGGGGTCCGTTGGACGGTTTTCAAGCATCTAAACTGTATAAGCTAATTGTTTAAAAACAAAACCCAAGTGGATGTACTAGCTGCATCCAATCAGTCACCATGATGTTAACACACGCACCCTCTCCAGGTGCTAGCATTGATGTCGCGCGCGTACTTTCAGCCAATCACTTTGGACGTGATGATTCCTGAGTGATGGGTTTTTAGCACAAAAAGGGATCAGATTTTGAAAGAATAGCTGTTATTCAAGTGATCACAATGCCAGAATGGCCAAAGAGTGGGGGAGTGACTCTATTCTCAAAACGTGAATTACACCTGTGGAGGGAAATGACGCGAGGCTCTTTGTTAATATCAGTGTAACTCTAAAATCAAAGCAAAATATTATCAAAATCGAAACTGCATCAGGACATCTTTTAATTAAACTGTCCAGACTGATATCCTTGAAAGCTGCTGGACTTGATAAGTTTTGACTGTGCTAAGTTCTGAATTACATTCTGCAATATGAACTTCACAAAAGACGTGCTGTAGTTGAAGTGCAACACGAAGGTAAGCGCATTGTTGTTAATTTTCTGTTGTCCGGTTATCATAAGGATGTACAGTATCAATGAATGACAGTCAAAACTGTCATGGTGTGTGCATGAACGAATATGAAATACATGTTAATTACTTCCTTATTCCGATCACCTGAGTTGGGCACTTTTTGCATTTAAATTGGTTTATTCTGACTGTTAACCACTGATCTATACAGATATTATATTATTATTATATAGGCTTAGATTAGTGCTGTTGACACTAAAAATGATGCATGTGTTTTTATGAGGTATCGGTTAATTTCTTTGCTGTTTTGACATGGTGTCTACCTGGACATTTTAGTCGTATTTGGTAATTGACCGTTCGTAAAGACCTGCCCCCTTTAGTTACTGTTGCTACTTCAAACAAGCCATGCAACTCTCACTCCACACATCATGTTATCACGCAGTGAAAATACATCGCAAAGCAAAGAGGATACTGACAGCGCGTCAACATACAAGAAAAGGCAGGTTACTTCTGATATGAAACAAAGTTTCAAAACTTTTTATTTTTAAAGAAATTTAAACAATAAATACCATTTTGTGGCTCTTTAATGTGTCGTGACAGATCGCTGTAGCGCCCCAGTTTAAGCAGCTTGTGAACTGATCATTTCTTCCTACTAGTTAATTTATAGCATCAAATAAACATCAACAAACATCATAAGGAATGCTGTTTCAACCACAGAAAGAAGTCAGTACACACCATTTTTTCAAGTTCAAGTCCACCGCCATTAATCTACTAAATCCCCTGACTGCTTTGTCAGACAAAATGGCGGATTCGGCGTTATGATTGGTTAGATCACCTGTCAATCAACCCCCGGCGAAGGGTCAATTCTCTTTAATGCATTTGCCTGGATTCGATCCTTTTCCTGGGACATTTATCTATTTGTTTATTATTTTGTCATCATTATTTAGTTTTAAGAGGTTATTAATGGCCCGTAGCAAACTTGATTGATATGGTAATACACTATTATTATCACATTATTTTGACAGGTAAAGTTTTGGGTGAATTTTGTTGGTTTGGGCGGGTTTTGTTGAGCTTTTTGGCCTGACAACTGAATTTAGCTGCAGTGTGAACATAGCTCACCCTCATGTCGTTCCAAACCCATAAGACATTCATTCATCTTCAGAACACAAATAAAGATCTTTTTAAATCTGAGAGTTTTCTGTCCCTCCACTGACAGCCTCCACAACTACCACTTTCAAGCCCCAGAAAGGTAAAGACATCATTAAAGTAATCACAATTTTTATTTTACCACAAAATATTAATCTCCAACGCATGTTCACAAGAGCACCACGACGCATGCATGTTGTGTTGACATGAGAGCAGACATAGTTGTGTGAACGTTTTATTTTTTGATGAATAATATATTGAAAAATCCCTTCCATATAGCTGATTTAAATATGGTTCTCTTAAATGCTGGAAATTCACTGTTTATGAATATACAGCAGTCTTGGAATTGATTTGTGTGTGGTGACAAGTCTGTGAAGAATGGCGCTTTAATGAGCCGAGCTGCCCACTCAGACAACAACATCTTATCCACTCTAATGGAGGTCCTAGGGTTAATTTCACACCTGTTGAAAAAAACCCTGCTGCTAGAAAGTTATAGATAAAGTGTAAGTAAAACAATTTTAGATACGTTACATAAAAATAAATATTCTGGGTACAGAATGATTAAAATTGGAAAATGTTCCAGAGGTTTTTTTTTTTTTTTTTTTTTTTTTTTTTNNNNTTTTTTTTTTTTTTTTTTTTTTTTTGTGAAGAAAGATTTATTTGGCTGAATCGTTGCACCTGCATGAATGTTTAAGAAATATTGTTTTCATTAGGATGATGCTAATTAATGTCTTCATGATTGAGCGCTGTGCGAAACACATGGCAAAGAGAAATTGGACGCCACATTGCTGCATCAACTCTCTTTTACAATGATTTATTTATTCTGCAATACCCCGCACAATTAAAACTGCCTCATCCACCCGTTTCTGTCAAATGCTTTTTGAGCAGAATTGCAGTCAGTTGCTCTGTAATTACTGAATGTGGTTTTCATCCATACAGGTGAAGTTCATCTCTCAAACAGATTGATGAGCACGTGGCCCACTCTCTTCCTTTGCATCTCTGGACCTAAAACTTCCTGTGCCACAGGGTTGAGTGCTTTGAAAGTGCAAGATTGGTGAAGAAGGGTGAGACTCTGGAAGTGGGTTTCGGAAATGCTAGCTTTGAGGTGGAGGTTAAATGGGATCGTTCTCACCGTGAATCATTTTGATGACCCACAGCAGCTGAGTCTGCAGCTTGTCATCGCCGTTGTAAAAGGTATTATGTGGCGAGAGCAAGCATTCATCAGCGGCGCAACGCCAAATACTGCTTTCACAATCCTTGTGGGTGTCAGTGAGTCGAGATGTGGAGTGTGCTATCAGATACAGTTAGATTCAATCGTGTGCTAAAATACATTTCAGTGTTGTTCCTGAGGAAATGGGCTAAAAGAGAGAGACACGGGGTGACAGCCTTAGAATTAGAGTCAGTGGGATCCCATAAGGCACTGCTGCAGCTTTTATGTTGCTTTCACAGCAGGCCTATATGAAACCAGTGCAATAATCACACAATATTAATAAAATTTCTCTTTTAATTAATCAAGCCATAGAGCGAAAGGAGAAACATAAAATAAGGAAAAATAAACAGTGGTGTTGATCATGTGCTAGTTGGCCTACATAACTTATCTTTTGATACTACTTTTGCTGAAGTGAATAAATTTAAAGTACAGGAACTTTGATATCTTAAAACCATGAATTACTCTTAAATGTAACACTTTGTTAACTTGTAGTGTTATATTATGGGAACTCCAAATGCTACCACAGTAGCAGAGTTTTAGACTGAAAAAAATAAAGATGCCATTGGATCCTGAAATGAAACATTCTAGAGCTTGACAAATTACAGGGTTGCTCGATATAAATAGTTGTTCAGATGGTTGCTTAAGAACCGGCTCATTTATTTGCATACGACACCACAGCTTACGCTGTAGGTGTGATCACATTAGCGAATATATTAGTGAAAATAGTGAGCACTGCTCACGTAGAACCTAAGCAATTTTCTGTTGGTCAGCATAGCGAATTTGTGTGATGAACTCGCACACAAGTGGGGAACATTTTCGCTCTCTCTTGAATCTCCCGATTGCAGATTACTGTTGAAATGACTGGATTTTGCTCGTGAAATTTCACAGAGCAATGGTAAATGTGACTGCACCCTGTGTTCTAGTGGCAAAACGTCTCGGGTTACTTGTGTAACCCTGGTTCCCTGAATAGGGAACGAGACGCTACGTCATATGACGTTATGGGAACCCTCTGCGTGATTGCGCTGTGAAGCACTCCTGTATCTAACCAATGATGAGACGAGACATCAGAGGCGGGTGACGTCATGGACCAGGAAACTATAAAGCATACCCAGAACAAAGAACGCTAGCTTCTGGATTATGGCTGAAGCAAGACGCTCACAGGTATGCCGGGGGTACGGCAACGCGACGTAGCGTCTCGTTCCTTATTCAGGGAACCAGGGTTACACAAGTAACCCGAGACGTTCCCTTTCATGGGAACTGTCGACGCTACGTCATATGACGTTATGGAAACGCTGTCCCAACTACGCCGTAAAAAACAAGTACCTGTCTGTTATCTTTGAGACAGCACAGCTGACCCCGGAGAGGAGCTGACATCAAGGTTATAAAACTTAAGAATGTATGCTGGGAGGACCACCCAGCCGCATCACATATGTCGCGGATGGAAACTCCCAACAGAGCCTTTGAGGCCGCCATACCCCTGGTAGAATGGGCGCGGACAGCTAAAGGAGATGGATGTCCGGCCGCTTCATAAGCAAGTAAGATGGCCTCAACCACCCACTTGCTCCTGATTCGAATTTAAAAAAGGAGGAGGACAGAAAGCCTGAAGTACAAAGGCCCTGGGACATTGGTGGGGACCTTTGGCACATAGCCAGGTCTAGTGTGAAGAGTGAGGAATTTCTCAGAAACCTCTTCTAGTGGTTCAAAGGAAGCCTCAGCTAACCCTTCTAGTACCACTGCCAAGTCCCAGGCCGGAGTTCTTGTACGAACAACAGGCCTCAGCCTCAATGTACCACGAAGGAAGCGTATAGCAAGGGGGTCTCGACCTACCGAGGAATCCCCCAGAAGAAATGATAGGCCGATATGACCGCAACATAAACCTTCAAGGTTGAAGGGGATAAACCATCCAAGAACTTGTCTTGGAGAAATTGTAGCACTAGGCTGATAGAAGAGTGGACAGGGTCCACGTTACGTTGTCTACACCAAATAGAAAATAATTTCCATTTGTATGCATACAGCTTCCTCGTGGAGGGAGTTCTGAAGTGGAGTATGGTCTCCACAACCTCAGTTGGGAGACCAGAATCTATGAGCCTGGCCCCCTCAGAGGCCAGGCCCACAGTTTCTATAGTTCTGGGCTTGGATGAAATATCATGCCTCCCGCTTGAGGCAGAAGGTCCTGCCTGAGAGGAAGCTCCATTGGGGAGCCGTCTTAGAAGAGACACTAGGTCTGAAAACCATATTCTGGTTGGCCAGTATGGGGCTACCAATATTAGACTGACCCCTTCCTGGCGTACTTTCTGCAGCACTCCCGGGAGCAGAGCGAACGGGGGAAAATGCGTACAGACGCAGCCTTGGCCACATTTCCAGCCGATTTATGTGCCAGGAATGCTGATGGTCCACCCATAGACCCTGAGCTGAGCGACCACTCATGATCGCCCCCCAGCCCTTGAGGGAAGCATCCGTCGTAAGCATTACGCGACGACGAGAAGTCCCCAACACAGGTCCCTGGGACAGGAACCAAGGCTTTTTTCCTACACGACCAGAGCACGAAGGCATCGCCTCGTGACTTTGATCGTGCTGAGAGGATTTCCCCTCGGAGAAAACCCCTTTGGTCCTGAGCCACCACTGTAAGGGTCTCATGTGCAGGAGGCCAAAAGTTATCACGTTGGACGCAGCTGCCATAAGACCCAACAGTCTTTGAAACTGCTTTACAGTGAGTGACTGGCCTTGCTTCACCCCATTCACGGCTCCAAGAATGGAACTCACACGAGTAGGAGACAGATGTGCCTGCATCGTGGTGGAGTCCCAAACTACCCTTAAGTGGTTGGCAATTTGAGTCGGAACCAGCACACTTTTCTTGGCATTGAGCCTCAGCCCAAGCCTCTTCATGTGTGACAGAACAACATCTCGATGTTGAACTGCCAGATGTTCTGTTTGAGCTATAATCAACCAGTCGTCGATATAGTTCAGTACGCGGATGCCCTGAAGTCTCAGCGGAGCCAGAGCTGCATCCACGCACTTCGTGAACGTGTGGGGTGATAGTGATAGGCCGAAAGGAAGAACCCTGTATTGGTAAGCTTCACCCCCGAAAGCAAACCTGAGGAACTTCCTGTGATGAGGATGGATGGATACATGAAAGTATGCGTCTTTCAGGTCTATCGCCACAAACCAGTCCTCGGACCTGATCTGTGGTATAACCCTCCATCCTTCTTTGGAACAATGAAGTAGCGGCTGTAAAAGCCTGACAGCTTGCTGGGAGGAGGAACCCTTTCTATAGCTCCTTTTTGCAAGAGCGTCATAACCTTTTGTTCCATAACCAGAGACTGCTCTGGGGTCACCACTGTGGGAAGGACCCCATGGAACCTGGGCAGGCGAGACCCGAATTGGATTTTGTTACCCTGTTCTATAGTGAGCAGCACCCATTTCGAAATGTTTGGGAGAAGTTTCCATTCTGCCAGAAAATCTACTAAGGGAACCAGTCTCTCAAGACTGGCCTCTGGTGTTGTTCTGAAATGCCGCACCGGCAGACGACAAACGAATCAAGTGATGACCGGCCCTCCTCGGAGGGTCGGTGGAGACCGCTGCGCCCTGACGCACACTGGGTGGCAGGGTTGGCAGAACGGCCCCCTGAGGGCACCGAAGAGGGACGGGTACCAGGTGTTTTAGTACCCGATCCTCTCCGGAGGGGGCTGACCTCATAGGCTTTTAAATTCCTCGGAATTTAATGTATTCAATATTTCATTTAATCCTCAAATTAAATGCAGCCAGCTTTTTTTGAATGACAGGCTGAATATATTAGAATACAAAAAGAATTATAGCTCGTAATAGTTCGCAAGGGATTTTAGGGAAAGAGAGAAAGGGAAACTCCCGTCTGCTCAGTTCCCTCCAAATATAAATACATTATATATATATATATATAT
>RJVU01036043.1:1167203-1188372 GCA_003731715.1 Anabarilius grahami
CGGCCATTTTGCTCTTATCACAGCAGACTGCAGCTTCTTGGGATCCTAATCGATAGAGTAAATGCCAAAACTGGGGTTTGGAGGGACTGAGCCCAGCTGTGACTGATGCCTTTATCTGTCCAGCAGATGCTGTCTCTATCTCAGTGGAGGCCAGGGAGTTAACAGCATTACCTTCCTCATGGCCCATTCCAAACGTCTGCTCACCCAAAAGAAATCATGCTTATTTCATTGGACTCACACGGGGGGTTTTGTGTTGTGTTCCAGTGTTCCCACAACCTCAAATAGCACACACGCGGGTGGAAGAACATGCCAGCAAATGTATTTTTTGCTGTATACGACCATTTTAAAATGCTCTGTAAAAAGAATACTGCATCACTTTACTGTTAAGAGAGATGTATTCATGAGCACCACACTGCACATTATCTAAAGAAGGTAGAATTGTTTATCAGAGCCTATACGGAATTATCAGTACAAGCATACCAGTGATTTCAAATTCATTTAAAGGGGTCCTTTTATGCCCCTTTTAAAAGATGTAATATAAGTCTCTGGTGTCCCCAGAATGTGTCTGAAGTTTCAGCTCAAAATACCCCACAGATCATTTATTATAGCTTGTCAAATTTGCCTCTATTGTGTGAGTGTGGTGAGAGCAAAAATGTGCCGTTTTGTTTGTGTCCCTTTAAATTCAAATGAGCTGCTGCTCGCGGCTGCTTTCCAGAAGAGGGCAGAGCTTTAACAGCTCACATTTCAGTTGGTCAACAACAACAAAGCTGGAGAATCTCACGCTGCCAAAATGATGATTGTCAGTAACGGTGTTCAGCTTTACATTGTTCAATCCAGAGTCGGACACTGATGGAGAGAATCAGGAAGAAGTTACAACTTTTAGAATGCAACTGGATGTTTCTGAATGGTTAGTGAATAAATTGATGTAGTTCCTGTGGAGTTGATTCAACTCATCAACTAGCATGTGCCATTATGTTACTCTTTTGTGCAAATCCAGCGATGAATTGACCCTCGTTTGTGAAGCAGTCCAGCGTAAAAATGACGGTATGGTAACAAAACTCTACTACAGCAACTCTTCCTCTTCTGTAAAGCAGCCCAACATGGCCTCACCCCCTTTTTTGCATGTTCTTGGGGACAGGCTTTATGTTAATTTTAGGGTTAGTGATGTCACTTTCCCAGGAAGAAGCTCATTGTAAGTCCCTACCAGCCGTTTGTTGTAGTCCTTAAACAGAGATTTCTTTAAAAGAAAATATCTCTTTTTTCATTGAACTTTGAGCTTCTTAACTTTGCAGAAGTTTTTTATGCTCAAACAGCAACATTACACACTAACTAAAGTTAAAAAAGTGAAATCATAATCAACCACCCCTTTAATGGTACATGTTTTATTGAAATAACATCAACCAAGAAAGACACCTAATTATCTTCTGATGATCTGATGATATTTATCTTCTAGATGAACAAAGGAGAATCCATGTAAAGCTCAGAGATTATACACTTCTCTTCATTATGTCCATAGTGGTACAGTAATAGATGTGCTATTGCTATATTAATCATGCTAAGCACATACTGTTCTTCTGGTTTATGTATTAAAGTATTAGTTCACTTAAAATTTCCTGACCCTCATGTCATCCAAGATGCTAATGTCTTTCTTTCTTCAGTTGAAAAGAAATTAAGGTTTCTGAGGAAAACATTCCAGGATTTTTCTCTATAAGTGGACTTCAACAGGGTTCAATGGGTTGAAGGTCCAAATTGCAGTTTCAGTGCTGCTTCAAAGGGCTCTACACGATCCCAGACGAGGAAAAAGGGTCTTATCTAGCGAAACAATCAGTCATTTAAAAAAAATAAATAAATAAAAAAAATAAAAATTATATACTTTTTAACCACAAAAATTCGTCTTGCACTATACAATAGCTGTGCGATGCTCCACACATTACGTAATCATGTTGAAAAGGACACGTGTGACGTAGGCGTAAGTACAGAGCAAAAGTCAAATGGCCTTTACAAAAAAAAAAAGGTAAATCAGACAAAAATGTTTAAATGGAAAATGGCATTAAAAGCTGAATTTCTATGCTTAAAAATTATACCTTTTTGTGTTATTCCTGTCAGTGGTTGCTTAGTAATTTAATTATTAAGAGCTATGTCATGTCATTGTGTGCTACGTCATGGAAACTAATGTTTTTTTAACGTACCAAATGCGTATGGCTGTCGCGCCGGAAGCTTGTTATTTTACTTTATAAAGTTTTAAATAATGATATTTGTCTTACACAAACACATCGATTCACTTTAGAATGCCTTTATTAACCCCAAGAGCCGCGTGGAGTACGTTTTATGATCGACAGATCAGATGCAGTTCCCTTTCGTGGGAACTATCGACGCTACGTCAATGACGTTATGGGTTCCCATAACGTCATTGACGTAGCGTCTCGTTCCCTTACTCAGGGAACAGGGGTTACATCTGTAACCCGAGACGTTTTCACGATTCCCGAAATATCAGGTCATTCGGTACAACCGCTATAAAACATCGAAAATGTTGTAATATTTTTTAAAACTTGTACTAAATATAAAATGTTTGATTGTCCTAGCTAGATATCAGCCTGTTAACATTGTTTGCCAAAAGTGTCATTCGGTAAAACCGAAATTTTGGTTAAACCAAATGACTTTTTTGGTGACAAATTTTGTCCATCTCGTAATAAATGACAAAAGCAGTGTTCATTGATTATAAAAAAACCACATAATCTTATTGTTAACACTTAATAAAACTTCAAAATTAATTATATCTTCATTATATTTTTTGACACTTTTAAAAACCTTATTCGTCAATGACCCATATATCAAAAGCAGCTTGCTAAAATTGATAAAATTTTTGAAAGAGCACATTACAATTAAGAAACACCAAAAACTATGAAAACTGCACTGTAGTTCTCTACAGCTGTAAAAATAAAAGCTCTTCATGTCAATATCCAGTCCGTTTCAGTTATCTTCCAGGTAAATAAAACGCTCATCTTCATTTATTCAATAACCAGTCAAATGTTTCATAAATATGGATGTGTCATGCTGCATCAACTAACTAACAAACTGAATAATAGTTTAATGCGTTATTCTATCCAGATATGTAGAAATTAGATTTCCAGTAATGTAGCAGGCATTCAAACACCACACCCACAGAGTGTTTATACATATGTAGGCATCCATTTACTTGTATGCAATAGAGATAAAGACACAGAGAGAAAAAGGTGGAGAAAAGAGAGAGGCAGAAACACAGACAACAAGAAAGAGGACAGAGAAATGGGGTACAATTTCAAACGAACGTTTACGGGCATAAAAGATCTGTGTCATAAATCTAACTGTTCTATGCGTTGGAAATGTAAATGCACCTGTCTTACACGGCACACAACGAGCCACCACAGTCCCTGCTGGAGAAATAGAGACAGAGAGAGAGAAAGGAGTCTGACTGAGCCATCATTCAGTAGCTAGCTCTCGCCTTGGACATCTGCTGCAGAGCTCAGGCTGAATGAGGACATCTCAGAGCGAGGCTGTGTAACAAGGCCTCCAGTCAGCCAGTGTCTCTGCTCTCTCTGAGAAGTCTCCTCACTCCCCTGCTCACTGGGGGGCTGGCTATGCATAATGCATGGTCTATAGGTCCCAGTGCATGTCACAGGTAGCCATCAGCCACGCGGAGGTGAGCGGCCCAGGGGATTCTGGCAGACGGCCACTGACAGGGGGTCTGTTCATTAAGCAGCAGATGCCAGGGTAGGTCAGGGTGTTACCCGTTTAAATGCATCACAGATGAAGCCTAAGGGAATTCTGTGTTTGATAAGTTTGGTGTTTATTGAGTTGCCTCACTTTGATGTTTCTGTGAAATTGCTTTATTAAAAATAATAAACAAGTAAATAAATAAATGATTGCCTACTACAGCCTTTCTTATAAAGACATATAAGATGACTATATTTGTATAGGCATCAATTATTTACATTACTGCATTATTTGCAACACTGAACAAGAGACAACCCTGGGATTCAGCATTTTTTGACTCCTTATTTATACATGCCACAGATTTCCAGTTTTAGTCTTGGTGTTGGTGTTTCTTAAAGAGGCCATCCAATTTGAGGATATTAAAGGTATCATGGTTTGGCCATAATTACAAAATTATTTTTTTAAATTTCCAGGAAAAATTGTTATCAAAGCAGAGAATGCTTTTCTTTTAAAATGGGCACCAAGGCTGCATTTACTGTGGTGCAAAACTGAATTTTCAGTACCATTACTCCAGTCTTCAGTGTCACATGATCTTTCAGAAGTCATTCTAATATGCTTATTTGGTGCTCAAGATACATTTCCTATTATCGTCACAGTTTAAAAAGTGTTTTGTTTTCTTCAGGATTCTTTAATAATTAGAAGGTTCAAAATAACAACATTTATTATCTTTTGTACCAATGATGCTACCTTCCTGAATAAAAATATTAATTTCTCTAAAAAAAAAATTAATAAGTAAAATAAGATCTCAAACTTTTAAATGGTAGTATATTAACTAAGTGTATTATTTTTTCCCTTTATTTCTTATTTATGAATGAAACTACAAAACCATCAATGCTATAATTCTGTAGAAAATGAATGCTTAAAGGGTTAGTTCACCCAAAAATGAAAATCACCCCATAATTTACTCACTCTCAAGCCATCCTAGGTGTATATAACTTTCTTCTTTCAGCCAAACGCAATCAGAGTTATATCCTGGCTCGTCCAAGCTTTATAATGGGAGTGATTGGAGGATGAGTTTTTGAAGTCCAAAAAACGTCTCGGGTTACAGATGTAACCCCTGTTCCCTGAGTAAGGGAACGAGACGCTACGTCAGTGACGTTATGGGTTCCCATAACGTCATTGACGTAGCGTCGATAGTTCCCACGAAAGGGAACATGAATTTTTCAAATAGTTAAAAGAGCGTTATATAATGTTGATATATGATGACTAAAAAAATATATACATTTATTACATTTTAAGATATTTTAATCACAAATTAAATGACTGTATTGGCCTTTGGACAGTTAAACCGAATGACCTTTTGAAACTTCAAAATCTTTAAAATACTTTAATATGTATCAAAATATAATTAAAAACTTTAGGATTAAATAAATTATTATTATTAAGGCCTTTGGACAAAAAAATGACCCGTCACGTCATTGACCCATATATGTATGAAGGACAAATCGTTTTCATATTTAAGTTTGTTTTATATATTAAACATTTTCTGTAAATAATTAGATTTAAGGTCTCTAAAAATGTCAAGTGGTGAAACCATCATGTAAGAAATGATTTTTAAAGCATTTTTGTGGTTACTCAATTTGACCTGAACTAACAAAGACCAAAATATCTAATATTTATTCTAATAATAATAATAATTTCTTCATAAACAGTGAAAGATATAAATACATATAATTATCTTTATTACAGACTCTGGATTGCACTTAGACTTTTTTTTTACATTTTGAAAATGTTAATCATAGATGTGTCTTCAAGTCAATATAATTTTATTGTGTTTTTAAATAGCTTAATAGATCTGGACCAATAAAAAAAGAATAATGTCATTGACCCATAAATCAATGGATTTCTCTGTAATGGATAGTCACCCTCTGTTAAAATAACCTTTCGTTCATATGGTTTTGCTGTAGAAGCTGTCATTGTTCCCATAATTCTCTCAACAATTAAAACATGAAGTGAATGTAATATTCTCAATTCGTGGGAGTAAATTGCAATATCTCTTCATTTGCGCAAGCTAAAACAAGTACATTTGTCTAATTGAGTATGCAGTAAACACACAGATTATATTTGCCTTCAAAGATAAAATACAGTCATGGAAAGCAAATAAGGTGTGGAGAATTAGCTTCCCTTAAGTGCTATACCACTGGGAATTTTACAACTGTACTATTTCTGTCTTGACTGAGGAGCTCCGTGATAAAAAGCTAAATTCTTATGCATAGAAGAGTTTTTGCTTTTGCAAATGAGTGTATTATACATCTAAGCTGCTTCATTTTACCTGCACTGAGACATGAGATTTTGAAGTCACAATGATTTAAAATGCCATTCAATTCTGGAAATGAACATTTCATTCTGTTTTGGAAATGATCTAGGATCAATTGTCCTGTATCCATTACCTTTAAAGCAGGGGTCTCCAAACTAGGTCCTGCAGAGTTTAGCTCCAACCCCAATTAAACACACCTAAACTAGATAATCAAGGTGTGTTGAGGCAAGTTGGAGCTAAACTCTGCAGGACAGTGGCCCTCCATGACCGAATTTTGAGTCCTCTGCTTTAAAGGGTTAGTTCACCCAATTTTTGTCATTATTTACTCACCCTCATGTCGTTCCAAACCCGTAAGACCTTTTAATCTTCAGAACAAAAATTAAGATATTTTTGATGAAATCCGAGAGCTTTCTGACCTCCCTATAGACAGCAACGTCATAACCAATTTCAAGGCTCAGAAAGGTAGCAAGACACTGGAAGAGCTGCATTGTGTTTACAACATGAACAGCCTGAGACTGACAGGGAACAGAAGAGATTGTTGAATAAAGTCGTTATTTTTGTTTTAATAAAGGCCTTCTGAAGAGAAGCGATGAGTTTGTGTAAGAAAAATAGCCATATTTAACAAGTAAAATATCTAGCTTCCACCAGACCGCCTTCCATATTTAACTTAGGAAGAAAGTATCTGACGTTGTGTCAGTTGCGCTTTTTTTCGGAAGTTGAATACGGAAGGCGTAGAATGTAGCATAAGCTTTTTGAACTGCGAGAGGCATTACACTTTCTTCCTAAATTGAAAACGGAAAGGGTGAGTAAAGCTTGGGGTAAATTTTCATTTTAAAGAGAACTAATCCTTTAAAAGGAAGTGGCGTATAGTGATCAGTGGTCACGTTGCAGTGGAGGGAAGAGCAATTTGTGTGTCTCCACATGGCGAGGGGATGGAAATGATTGAAGTTTAATCCTGTTTAGCACCATTTTAGCAAGCTGAGCAAGGTACGCAGTGTTAATATGTTTGTTTGTGTTTATTTTAAGTGACGTGTTCGTTTGTTACATGTGTTATTGGTCATTAAACTTTGTTATTGGTTTTCATGGTTTATTTCATTCATGTTTTGTAAATGTGTTTGTTTTTATGTGTACATTCATTGAGTTGATTACTTTTGTTATATCTTTGTGTAGTTTCACGGTGCTCGAATGACTAATAAAGAGAATGCACCTGTTAGAAACTCTCAGAGTCTTGTTTGGGAAGCCAAGGGGCAGCTACAGTGTTTCTAAACTGGCTCACAAAACTCATTAAAGTACAAACTGAAAAAGAGACCCAAAAACAGGTTTAATATATTTATTATTTATTTATTTATTTATTACAGGGACAGTGCATATTAATAAACATTTCTGCCAATATGCCAGAGTTAGCCAGAAGGCTATTTTTCATCTGCAGTCCCAGGACAGATGTTAAAAGTCACCCTAAAAGACAGTAGGAATACATATAACAATAAAAAAATTACAATACATTTAACAAGTCCTATTATGTTAAAAAGTACAATCGAAATACAGCAAACCAACAATCAACAAACATCTGACAAAACATAACATATACACACACACAAGGCAAGAAGCCAGCAGAAGATGGAGCAGGTCTAGAAATGTGTTAATGTTGACAGATCTGAAATTCAAGAAGCCATTTCTTTAAATGGTTCTTAAATATACAATATGTGTTTTGATTTCTAATGATTAAGGGAATGCGGTTCCATTCAGTAGCAGCTCAAACAGAAAAAGAAGTATGACCAAATACACTTTTTCACAATCTCCCCACGCTGCACCTCTGGTTCTGCTGTGATCAGCTGTACGGATGTTAACAAACTGGTGGAGTGGAGGAGATGATAAACCATTAATAATTTTGTATAGAAGACATAGATTTGAGTATTTGACCATGTTTTCCCAACTGAGTAATCTGTGTTTTTGTAATATTGGACAATGGTGAGAAATAATTGGTTTCTTATCCAGAATTTTAACAGTTTGTTTGTAAAGTGACTGCAGAGGATTCAGAGATGTAACACCAGCTTGTGACCAGATGGGTAGACAGTACGTGATATGTGATAAGATCATAGAGTGCATGTACATTTTTGCTGCCTGTGTGGACATTTGATGGCGAATGTGTCTAAAATTCATGAGGTTAAATTTGATGCGATTACAGACCTTTTTACATGTATGATAGTATAATATTTTGCATGCGAATGATACAAAAACCTACCTTTTGAATTATACTATAATACACTATAAGATGAATAAATGCCATAAAGTAAATGACAGATTAAATTAAAGGTTCCAGTCTATTCAGCTCTTATAGTATGAGCACTTATGCCCACAAAATAAAACTGAAGAGTTTTATTTCTTCAGCAAAATCCTTCACAGTTGACTATTGACTCAGATCAAACAAGGCTCCTCATGTCTTTGTACTGTACTTATAAATCCCTATACATGAATCTTCCTGGATAAAATTGAGCTGAATGAAAGAATGTTAGTGTAATGATGGTGGTCCTTGATGTAAAACCTGACGATTGGGCTTGTTGTAGAGACAGCTGGGGTAACTGTCCATGAAAATGGCTTATTTCGCTATCTGCACACAATGAAAGTGCTTTGACAGCAGCTCAGAGTTGAAGTAATTTCGGCATGAGTGCATGAAGTACCTATATGCACACACAGAATGAAACACAGTATAAACCTTGGAGAAGAAATCTATTGTTCTGTGATTTATTCATGCATGTATCTCCTATTGGTTGAGAGTTGTTATTTGTAGGTGCACCCAGAGCCCACTCTACACGAGGCCAAAAACTCTTAAATACATTAAAAGAAATATGGATGTGCTATGGAATGGTAAATGTGGATTATATTTTGTTCTTAAAAAAGCATGAAGCACTCATGATTATAAGTAATTAAAATTAGTCAGGTTTGCTTTTTCGCATTAGTGTAAGATGAGTTTTTTGTTGTTTTAGTTTTAAATAATTCTTCAAACTCCTTCTCAGTTAATTAATGTGCAAAATGATATAAGCAAGCATGACTCTATAAAGTGACAACGAAAACTTCAAGATAAAAAAATATATTCAACTAACTAAACTTAGTTTATCATTATTATTTCCAGGGCTTTTTCACTTAATATGAGCTTAATGTCTGAAATAAGGTCTGTGGTTAACACAAGCTCAAGATATTTCAACGTGATCTCATGAGACATAAAATACATCTGTAATAATCCCATGTGATTTTTTTTTAAAGCTTTTTAAAGCCTCTTGAAAAAGGCGATGTTTACAAGTAGCTAAATATGACTACAAGGTTGTCGGGAACATTAAATGTCATCACACCAAACAGGTAAACTCATCTACGCACTAGTCTGCTTTTACAGCCTTGTTGTCTTCATAATAACACTCTTGCAAATTAGAAATAAAGACTGAAAGAGTCAGAAGCTTAATGGTGGTGATGCTGATGTCAAGCGTCATTTATAGCCGACGTTTAGCTTTTTTACTTATGATGATTGTGTTTAATATAAGTTGTGTTTATTTGAGAAAATTATCATAATGAACAAAATGTGGAAGAATCATAAAATTTTGTTGTCACAGCGCGAACACATTTTCTGCAATAATCCAAAAGCCAATGGAAAAATCCTATTTTGTTAAGGAAACCAGGGTGATGCTAACTTACGAATTGGCCTACAAAAACAAAAAACAAAAATAAACCCTCATCACTGCAGCGCTCTGTTTAATATAACAAACAAAGGAAAAGGGGGTGGGAGGATTCAAACTGCAATATAAAAAGAAATCAAATAATCACAGATTTTAAGGGTGCTTAGGCAATCACAGATTTGTAGGGGCTCTGAGATAAAAGACAAGGGGTTGAACTCTCCTAAATAGGGTTTAGAATCACTTTTGCAGTTCAGAACTAGAGCTGTAACCCCAGGGTCCATTGGGGAAGGAGGGTTCTCCCTCAGTTATCATGTTAGTGGTCAACCAGGGTGGGTTTTTTCCATGGTTAATTTTTAAATTATTACAAAAATCCTGAATATGTATTAGGTGAAAAAAAGTACACTTCCATAATGTACTTAAAGTCCCCTTTTTTCACACACTAATTTTGTACTTAATATACTAAAAATTATTATGCTATATTGAGACACCTTGAACATAAATATGAAAGCTAAAATGTACTATCTCTGTATTAAAAAATTTATTTAGTCACCACTTGTTGTGCACTATAGGTTCAAATGTACTACAGGTGGTAACTAAATACATTTTTTTAATACAGAGATAGTATGTATTATGACCTGTTTATGACCATTTTGGACAATATCTAATTCGACTGCTAAATAAATGATATATTGTCCCAAATAATTCCACATTCTTTGCCACGACACAGCATTAACACAGTGTTGATAAAGCATGTGTACAGTGAATAGAAGCGTGAGTGAGGTTCTGAGATATGGAGATGGGAACAATTATTTCCATAATCAAGAGGAGGCTATTCAGCTCTTCTGCTTGTTTCTTTGGTCTAATGTGGAATGGAAAGCAGGAAGCATCTTAATAAGATTGAGAATTAGCTCTGTGCCACCAGGGTGAGAGATGCCATCTAAAACATTGTGCTGAGGAACTTTTTCATTTCACTGTGCTCACCCACTGTTTATCTAATTTTATTTGACTTGTGTTCACGACCACTGGACCCTAATAAAACGTGAAGTTGGATTCTTAGATCTGTAGCCATATGATAGCAGATAAATTAAAAGGTTTAACCATTTCAGGCACAGAAACGTTCAGATATTCATAGATATTTCCAAGAATGAGTAACAAACCATCAAGCTAAAGTCTAAATTCTTTAAGCTTGGTGTTAAAGGTCATTTTAGTGGTTTCTTCTAGCACTGTGCATTAAGTGGGTCTGACTCCATTGTAACTTAAAGTCTTTGACTCTGTCAGTTTAGCCTTTCAATCCAGAAATATATTTCAGAAGAGTGAAATCAGGATTTGGTATTCAGCCAAAAGGCCAAAATCCTTCTGACTGTAAATAATTGTAAATATTATAAAATCAATGTATTATTCATATAAATAAATATGTGTGTGTGTGTGTGTGTGTGTACATATACAAATTAGAATCTTGTATGCACAGTAATACACAACAACAAAATTTTAGAAGCTCTAAAAGATGCCTAAAACAGTAATAAATGACTATTAAAATAACAATAAACAGTATAAATTAAACAATATAAAAAGTACCGCAGCAGGCACAGTATATTGTTGTAGTGCAACAGCATCAGTATACACACATCAATCAGTCAATTAATCACAAAATCAATCAGTAATCAATGTGAGTGTTAGACAAGGCTGTAAATTAAACAAAATCATCAGTCCACCATTCTTGCTGTGATTTGATATTATACCTACAGTCAACTCCAGAGTTATTGGCACCCTTGTTAAATATGAGCAAAGGGGGCTTTGAAAATAAATCTACATTGTTTATTCACAAAAATGTGGTTTATTCATCAAAAATTCTAATCTATCATTGAAGTAAAACAATGGAAAGTGTGTGTGGGGGGGAAATCTCATTATAAAATAAATGTTTTTCTCTAGTTCACATTGGCCACGATTATTGGCACCCAATTATTGCAGCCTCCTTTTGCCAAGATAACAGCTCTGAGTCGTCTTCTATAATGCCTGATGAGTTTGGAGAACACCTGACAATAGATCAGAGACCATTCCTTCTTATAGAATCCCTCCAGATCCTTCAAATTCACCCCACTCACTTTCTATAGGGTTCAGGTCAGGGGACTGGGATGGCCATGGCAGAAGCTTGGTTTTGTGCTTAGTGATCCATTTTTGTTTTGATTTTGATGTTTGTTTTGGATCATTGTCCTGATGGAGATCCACTGCCCATTATAAGATTCATAGCAGAGGCTGTCAGGTTTAAAATGTTTATCTGTTTGGTATTTCATTGAATACATGGTACACCATGTATCTGAACAAAATGTCCAGGACCTCCGGTGGAATATTGGCCCGGAATATTGGCCCACAACATTTAAGATCCAGCAGTCTATTTAACCGTACACATGGGGTACTTTTTATCCATGTTTGCACCAAAGCCATCTGGTGGGTTTGCTGCAGCTTTTTTTTAGTTTCATCTGACCATAGAATCCGGTCCAGTTTGAAGTTCCAGTCATGTCTGACAACTGAATATGCTGGATTTTTTGGGGGATGAGAGCAGAGGATTTTTCTTGAAACCCTCCCAAACATTGTGGTGATGTAGGGGCTGTTTGATATTTTTTAGGCTTTCTGACCCAGAGACTCAACTTTTTTCTGCAATTGTCAAGCTGTGATCCTTGGAGAGTCTTTGGCCACTCAAACTATCCTCCTCACCATGTATTAGGATGATATAGACACATGTTTTCTTCCAGGCAGATTCGTAACATTTCCTGTTTATTGGAGCTTCTAAATTATTGCCCTGATGGTGGAAATGGTCATTTTCAATGCTTTAGCTGTTTTCTTACAGCCACTTTCTATTTTGTGACGCTCAACAATCTTTTGCTGCACATCAGAACTATATTCTTTGGTTTTACCTGTTTTTGGAATTTGGCCTTTGTGTTTACACATATTTGTACTCCTGTGAAACAAGAAGTCATGGCTGGACAATTTCATGTTCCTAGTCACCAATGTAAATATGAATGGGAATGTACTTCAGAGATATTTTACTCATAAGAATTTTTGGCCAGCATACATTGGAGAAAAACATTTATTTGTTCAGTTTTTTATGTTCATGTTCAATGTGGATGTTACTGTTTTTTTTATGACAAAGAGAGCATTGTTACAAATACAGTATGATGTTTGGCAAGTCATCTTTCAGTTGAACATCAATCTTTCACTTCAGCTAGTCAACATAAGTTCAATCTGGAACTTCTCGTCTTTAGTCAGTGCTTTAACTGATGCATTCATCTTTCAGTAAAATGCAGTTTCATTAATAATAATGTGTTTTCAAACAATGGAGACTTCGGTGGTAAAATTGGGTTAGTTGCCCCTGTGTGTATCAGCATATCTGACACTCTAATTCAATAGTGCCCCCATTTCCGCTGCTCTCCCAGACCTTGTCACTTCGGATGAATCTCTGACAGGCTTGAGATCTGACAAGCCACCCATCTGCACTGCTGAGAAGCTCAAGTTTGAGACTGTTATCTTTCGCTTTATCACAAAATGAAGGTGTGACTTCAAGAACCGAGAGATGCACAGTTATTATGTTTAGATATTTCATCAGAGAGTGATGGTTTTGGTTTTATGCTATATCTTATTAGAATCATTCACCAATGCACAATGACAGTGGTCTGATGTCTAATTTATGCTTCGTGCCACTTTCATGTCAAATGATAATGAATGTGTCTCTGATTGTAATTTTAGTTTCATCTCTTTCTTGAACAAAGATCTCTTTTTTAAGACATTTTTGTTTCTTTTTTTTGGCTTTGTGAACAGATGGCGAATCTTGGGGTAGGCAGCCGTATGCACGAAGGTGTTGATTGTGTGTTCTGGGTCATGAGAAAAGGTGACGAGAGAACTCGCATTTCATCACAAAATAAAAACTTGAAAATCTAGGGATTAATCAATAAAACAGGTCAACAAAATTAACATGCACTGTTTGAAAATGCAGCATCAGTTTTGCACAAAGTAAGCTCCTAAAGGCATCACAAACACCTCACTTTTATTCCTAACTGCACAACTAAAACTTGTTTATTTAAAGAATGTCTAGCACCATTTTAATGCAGTGTATTAATGTATGTTAATGAAAAATAAAGCTACCTGTGAAGAAGTATTTTTATGGTGAAAAGTTAGTATATTATAGTAAATATGATGTGCTTTATTCTACCATTAAAATCATAAACTCACATGTGTGTAGGGCTGAACACGCTGTACTAAGAACATGATAGCAATACGACTGAACATGTGTTTCCAAGAAAAGGCTTGCTGTACACTATGGAAAATTCCACGCTGAAGACTGTAAAAGGACATTTCCAATAATATCTATAGAATGTATGGCAAAGGGCATGTGCCTGAATATATAAGGAGACCTGGACAGAAATTCAGCAGCTGTCTCTGAGGCTGTCTCTGAGGCTGTCCTAGGTCTCCTAGCTGCTCCTTTATTGCAATAAAGTAAAACTTCTGGAATTAAAGATATTTAAGAAGTGATTTTTTAACATAAAATAGAAACCACAACACCTGCTGCTACAGTAATGATTGTTTCCTGTTTCAATAATACCAGTAGCATTCAATGACTCAGACCCACCAAGCTAAGATTCACTCTGTGAGCTTATCCTGCATGTTTCGTGACTCATAAATTCACCAGCAGTATCTTTTAGTGGGATGCTGTGGCAAAGATCATTGATATATTCATTGCACATTTCCTAGGCAATCAAGTTCATCCAACCTCCTTCCTAGCCCCAAGATTCATCTCTCTTTTCTATCATTTAATCTTTCAGGGAGTTTGAACACTCAGGCGAGAGATGTGCACAACCTCTCAGTACTGCCAGTACGCAAGTGAAGCAGTACTGTGTTCATTTTGTGTAATCCATTCTCATGTGGCAAGTCTTTCGGCACTGTGAGACAGGTGAAGGGACGTATTTAAACTCCATTGTTGAATAAGAGGAATAATATGACAAGCCGCACATAATGGCATGTCTCCCGCAATCAAATTTGGAGGAGATTGACGCTTAATTAAAGGGTAAAGCTGGAGACCCTCTCTGGTTATTAATGAGTTCTGACCGGGCTCCAGCTCAAAAACTCATTGAAATTACTCGTCTAATTTCCATTTTTTTTATGCTCTCTTCATTCAGCCTGGAATTTTTTTTTATTTGTTTATTTTTTTACGAAGAGTATGGCCTTTTGTATTGGCGAGTGGTATCGATGCATGATACCTTTAACTCCTTTATTAATGTTGTGTCCACTGTCATTCAAGACTTCATTCATTACATGAACTAGGTTTGTTATTTTTGTTATTTTTTAAAGTCTTGAACATGTGCTACAGACTGTATAGGGACACTTAGGCCACGTTCACACAGTCATTTTTTGGGAATGACAACCGGATTTACTTAACAGGTGTGAGTCTCGAAATGTCTCGTTCACACAGCAACTTACTGTAGTGTTTGGAACACTGTCTGTATGAACGTGCAGCGAGTGTCAAACCCGTATTCTCTTACTAGTAACCATAGCGACAGTGATCAACGTAATATTAAAGATGGCGACGTCCATAAAACTGAAAAGTATTATCACTTTTCACATGACGAGAATAACTGAACCGCGAGTTCATCCATCAAAACTTCATTAACCAACAGCAGCATGTAAACCCGCGATAGCCGGAGTGTTTAACCGCTGCACACGCGTGTCACGTCCTTTGCGACATCTCGCGCATGACACGGCATTTGAAAAGAAACACAAAACTGACATGAGCCGCTCCGGTGGAAAACAGTGACTGGATCTAACACCTTAAGATGACGCACAGCTCACATCTTTGTCGCAGTAAGTTACGGACAGTGAAACCACACACAAAACACCTTAGAAGAGCGGCTCTCTCGCAATGTATGACATGAAAGACAACTAGTTGTGCATGTTCCGTTCACACAGCGCGAATATTCAGAGAATGCGGTTGTGAGTCCTGAAAAATTACAGGTGTGAGTTCAGTTATAGAATGCGGTTGTCACTCCCGTAAATAACCGTACTGCGTGTGAACGCAACCGTATCAAGGACTCAAATACAGGACTGACAAACGTATTCTGCTGCTGTGTGGACGTGGCCTTACTAAAGGTATCCTCCAGGAATAGTCCAAAAATGAAAATTCTGTAATGAATCTCTGAACAGATTTCTTGAAGAATGCAAATAACCAAAGCTGATGGTAGCAACACACTCCTGGGGAAAAAACAAACAGACATTTTAATCACAAATCACTGGTCAGGAAATTAGCAAGAATTGCACAAATACTATACTGAAGATAAAGTAGCATTCCCCAACTTGCAGACAGCTTTTTACAGGAAGAAGAGTCCACTCAATGTTAATGGCTTCAAACAGTTCATGAGTAGTTGAAAAATTTCTCCCAGTTCGTTTGAGTTTAACATGAGACCAAACATTCACTATAGGGTTCAAATCTGCACTCTCACCAGGTCAAAACATGAGCCTGATGGACTTGTCCTCAAGCCACTTCTTGGTTGTCTTTGCAGTTTGGTCAGGAGCATTGTCTTGTTGAAAAATAGCATCTGATCATTCCTCTTTAGATAACAGCTTTTCAATTTTGGGAAGGAAGCCATTCTGCAATATTCTCCTGTACTCCAATATTCTAACTGAACTCACACCTGTAATTTTTCAGGACTCACAACCGCATTCTCTGCACCTCTAAAGACCCCTCTGTCAAGCTCCTGAAGTTTGCGGACGACACCACAGTCATCGGCCTCATCCGGGACGGAGACGAGTCTGCTTACAGACTGGAGGTTGAACAGCTGGCTGTCTGGTGCAGTCTTAACAACCTGGAGCTCAACACGCTCAAGACAGTGGAGATGATCGTGGACTTCAGGAGAAACCCCCCTGCTCTCCCCCCACTCACCATCATGAACAGCACTGTGACTGCAGTGGAGTCATTCAGGTTCCTGGGCACCACCATCTCACAGGACCTGAAGTGGGACATTCACATTGACTCCACTGTGAAAAAGGCCCAGCAGAGGTTGTACTTCCTTCGCCAGCTGAGGAAGTTCAACCTGCCACAGGAGCTGCTGAAACAGTTCTACTCTGCCATCATTGAATCCATCCTCTGCACTTCAATTACCGTCTGGTTCAGCTCAGCTACCAAATCTGACCTCAGAAGACTACAGAGGGTAGTCCGGTCTGCTGAGCGAATCATTGGCACAACCCTCCCCACTCTCCAAGAACTGTACTTATCCAGAGTGAGAAAAAGGGCAAAGAAGATCACTCTGGACCCCTCACATCCAGCACACTCCCTCTTTGAACTGTTGCCATCTGGTCGACGCTACAGAGCCCTGAGCACCAGAACGACCAGACACAGGAACAGTTTCTTCCCTCAGGCAATCCATCTCATGAACACTTGACAAACATGGAACACACAACACTATTACACTATTACACATCATTTACTTAAAACACTTACTTATACTTCAAATTTGCACACATAACTGCACATACAATTGTCTATATTATATATTGTTTTTTGCTTTTTTTTTTGCACTTTGTCTATCTTGTAAATTCATATATTATTATTTTATTCCTTTTATTATGTGTCTTGTCTTGTCGCTGTCACTCTGTTGCACTGTGGAGCTTCTGACACTAAAACATATTCCTAGTATGTGTAAACAACATACCTGGCAATAAAGCTCTTTCGGATTCTGATTCTGATTCTGATTCAAAGCATTAAATAACTTTTCACAGGCTCCCTACACAATGACACCTCTTCCTCCATGCTTCACTGTGGTAAAGATACATTTATTTTATGATATTTCTCACCAGAGTTTCAAATTCACCGCTCTGGGGCATCACCATGCAACTCGTGTTTCATTGGGATTCATCACTCACAACTCCTCATATTCTGCCATAAACTTCATTCTGTCTTTGATGTTTTTCTGAGAGAGCAATTGCTTTTTAAGTAGTGCATTTGCTTAAATTTAGCTAATTTCCTAACCAACAATTAAAACACTTTTTTGAGATGTGAACAGATATGCACAGGCTGCACATCACTGAAAAAAACTAAAAGCACTCATAAATGTAACCAACAAGTGGAAATTGGTTATTTTTGCGAGCATTTTTGTTATTCCGGGTTGAAAAACAAAGTCGAAGCAACTTCACGGAATCTGATGTAGAAGCATGCCACCGGAGTGTGTGATTGGCTGCTGGGGCTGGAGAGGCACGAATCTACGTCATCCAGTACTGAGCGCTTCTCTGCATTTATTCATGAGAAGTAACTCTTTAAACCCAATCACTGCGCTGTATTACACATGAGATTGCATTACAGCAAAGAATTCAAACAACATGTAATTCTGCTCTGAATGCCGCGATGAGTTTACCAACACTCGCAATGCGGAACAAAAATCATATACGGACTGGAGTAAGCATGTTTCAAGTTAAGGACATATTTCACATAATGTAGTGCTCTAAACATGAACCAGCACCTATGCGCACATTTTTAGTTACGTCTTCTTCATATGAAATATATGTGCAAAAACTGACACACTGTCTGATCATGAACGTGATGACTTGGCAAAATTCTAAGCTTTTAAAGTGTCACGAAACCCAGTTTTAGCCTGGTCGTTCACACCTTTTGGACCTTTCTTTTTTTCTTTTTTGCCCAGGAGTATATAGGGGTTGGACACTGAAACTGAAAACCTGGTTTTAGACCTCAATAATTTGTTAGTATGGTGTAGGACCTCCTTTTGCAGCCAATACAGCATCAGTTTGTCTTGGGAATGACAGATAGTCCTGCACAGTAGCCAGAGGGATTTTGAGCCATTCCTCTTCCAGAACTGTGGCCAGGTCACTGTAATGCTGGCGGAGGAAAATGTTTTCTTTCTTTCTCCTCCAAAATACCCCAAAGTGGCTCAAAAATATTTAGATTTGCTGACTGTGCAGGTCATGGGAGATGTTCAACATCACTTTCATGTTCATCAAACTTTGTGTCACAAGTCTTGCTGTGTGTATTGATGTATTGCATTATGCTGATGCATGGCACCCCCTTCAGGGTACAATATATGAACCATTGGAACCATTGCACACGGTCCTCCAGAATGGTTCAGTAGTCCTTGGCGCCCATCAAACACAGTAGGGAATGCCATGATATTGCAGCCCAAACCATCACTCACTCAAAAAAATGATACGTTGGATTTACTTAATTTTTTTATGTCAACAGGTTCCACATAATTTGGTTATGTTGAATTTAATTAACATTATTTATTTCAGTTAACTTAAATTTATTACATAAGGTTAACTCAATGCCATTTAGTTGAATCAGGTTAACATTCTTAATTTTGTCCAAAACCATTAAGTTTAATTATCCTAAAATAAATATCAAACAGAAATTTAAAAAAGTAACCCAGTTTAATGGATTAGTTTATTTAGTGGATGCATTCAAGAACAATTTTCACATCTTTTACAAAATCTTTACTCGGTAAAGACTCTTATTTTTAAGTGTTACCCAGAAGATGGGTTTATTCCATCTATGGCATGCCCAATATAGTCATTTTTATTATTAAACAACTTTAGTTATTGTTAGATAATTGTTAGATAACCCAAGCACATGTTCTACACTTCACCACAATGGTAACCCCAAAACTATTAACATAACAGAAACTTTTAAATACCAACATAATAGAAAGTAAACATTAAAAAGTCCCTCCATTTTCTCATGTTGCTAAAAACTGCTTAAAATAACACTTTATTTCAACATTTACTCTCCCAGATCAGCCCCTTTGCAAAGCATGATGGGAAGTGAAAGTCCTGTTTGATTGAGTCCTGGTTGAGTTTACTTGATTGAAACATGTTATTTTAATATGAAAACAGTAAGTTAAGTTGAAAAGTAATCGTTTTAAGTCAGTTTAACATGAAGCAATTAAATTTGAACCAGAAACCTAATACAATGGTGTTGAATCAAAAGAAGTTGTTTAAATAAAGTGAACAGCATCAACAAATCATTTTTTTGAGTGCTGATCCACCCCTGTGCTACACTCTGGGCACTCAACAGTATGGGTGTTAAGCCTCTTTTGGGCTTCTCCATACTGCACACACACTTTGGGGCTTCCCACAGTTATGGGAAAGCCAATGTAGGTAAACTCATCAGAGAACAATAAATGTTTCTCATTGTCCACAGCCAAAGATTTGCACTGTTGGCACCAATGAAACCAACATTTGGCATTGGAACGAGTGACCAAAGGTTTAGCTATAGCAGTCTGACCATGAATATTGACTCTGTGGAACTCCCGACGAACAGTTTGGGTGAAAACAAGAGAGATGCGCATTCAGTGAGTTGGGCAGCTGTGGTTTTATGTTTTTTGGATACAATCCGGGTTAGTACCTAGACATCCCTTTCAGACAGCTTCCTCTTGCATCGACAGTTACTCCTGTTGGATGTTGTTTACCCTACATGGTGGTATGCTGATATTACCCTGGATACCGTGGCTCTCGATACACCACAAAGACTTGCTGTCATGGTCACAGATGAGCCAGCGAGACGTGCACCAACAATTTGTCCTCTTTTGAACAGTCTCCCATTATGTTTTGTTGATTGCAATATTTTTATGTACAGCTGTGCTATTGCTCTGATAATTCAACCTTCACACTCTGCTCTTACTGATGTAAAATCAGTGAAATATATATATGTCCCCTCGGTAGAAATCCTGTTCTGCAAAGGGATCGATTCACAAGGTAGAAGAAAACCTGCATAAACAGAACAGACCGGAACGCATGCAAGCCACAGCGACAATGGAGGCCTACATAGACGAGAGATTGTGCGAAGAAGTTAGAAAGTACCCTCATTTGTACAACTCTAGCATGAAAGAATACAAATATATTTAAAATGGATTGTAACCCGTGGCGAGAGAAAGCTGTGAATGCGTCGAATGCCTGTATACGCATTTGAGTAAAGTTGAAGTATACTTTGCAAGGCTTTTCGTTCGACTGTGCAAGTATGCTAAAACGAAATATACAGGGCTTTGGACTGAATTAACAAAATTATGGCGTCAATGGGAAGACTAACTAAAAAGTAAGTAGATATCACTAGATATCACCGCTTTATGTCAGGTCAAAATCAAACTTGAAAAGACCTGAAAACATAATGACTGTTTTTTTTTTGTTTTGGTTTTTTTTAACAAGCAATCAGCTTGGTGAAATTAAATATACATCTTCATGTCTGTGACAGACAGTCACAGAACAGCTGAACATCAATGCACAAATAAAAAATAGTTTAAATTGCTTTTGCCTTTAGTTATTATTTTGGAATAAATGTAAAATTGCTGAAAACACTAACTTGATGAGATTGACTTGGTTTTAATAAATAGAACATAAATTACATTGTTAATAAGTACAAAATAGAATTGTATTTGGTTTCTTTTTTTTTTTCTTTTTTGTAATGTAATGTTATATATATATATATATATATATGGGGGGGGGGGGTCTT
>RJVU01036043.1:1192815-1205315 GCA_003731715.1 Anabarilius grahami
CTGCTTTTGAGGTTGGTTATTGCTGCTGCTGTTATTGCTATTGCGGTTGGTAATTTGCTGCAGTTGGTTATTGCTGCTTTTGACGTTGCTTATTGCTGCTGCTGTTATTTATTGCTGCTTTTGATGTTGGTTATTGCTGCTGCTGGTTATTGCTGCTTTTGATGTTGCTGCTGCTGTTATTTATTGCTGCTGCTGCTGTTATTTATTGCTGCTTTTGATGTTGGTTATTGCTGCTGCTGTTATTGCTGCTGCTGCTGTTAGTTATTGTTGCTTTTGACGGTTATTGCTGCTGCGGTTGGTTATTTGCCGCGGTTGGTTATTGCTGCTTTTGATGTTATTGCTGCTGCTGCTGTTATTTATTGCTGCTGTTAGTAATTGCTGCTGCTGCTGCTATTGCTACTGCATTTGATGTTGGTAACTGCTGCTGCTGCTGTGAGCAAGTAAGAGATGCTGCTGCTGTACAATACAGCATACATGAATTACCCGTAGCAGATCTACACAGGTGGGGCTGGGGAAGGTGGAGGGTTTTTGAAAGTGTGAGTGTCATTATTCAGCTCATTTTAGTTCAAAGTTGATTCAGTTTAGTTCAATAACAATGCCAATATTGCATCAGTTATGAAATTAATTTGATTCAGCTATAAATCAGTTCTCCATAAATCATCTGTGCATTCTGACAAAATAAATTTTTTGCAAGCAACATATAAATGTATGCATTCATATTCTTCTTTGCTTTGTTTGTATCCCTGTTAGAGATGTCTAAATATCATGCTTCTTCTTTCTATACTTTATTGCACACATATTTCCTGTTGCATTCTAGTAACAGTCCAAATATTTTCATACACACAAACATTTGTTTCACCACTCATTTATAAGCAAACATTATGACAATAAATTAATAAATAAAACAGCAGTTTGGCTGTACCAGTACTTTTCTTTACATTATCTTATCCAACTTTTCTTTTACCCAGAACATATGTATTTGTGTGCTTTTAAAATCAATAATAATAATAAAAAATGTTAGATAAAACCGCCTATAAAATATTACCTCCTGAAGTGGATGATCAGCATTTTCTTTCATTATTTGCTGAAAAAGAAAAATGACTTCATTTTTAAGTGCCTTTCTCGTGAAAAGTGCCTCATGAATAAAATATGGGTGAGTGTTTGCCTCTGCTCTCCACCACAGCTCCAACGCCTTAAAAGAACTTTGTTACACTTGGATGATATTTCTAGTGTTATCTCATATTCATCTTCCAAGCATATTCTAGTCAGAATGGAGATCGTATAGTACAGAATCTTTCTTTTTAAACTCCCATTTCTTGTTATATTTTTCTCCAAATTCTCCCCAGCGGTGTCAGGCTTTTACAGGTTAGAATTACCCAGCTTGACAGATTGAGGCTGAGAATGTCTCAGGTAAAGACAGAGCTGTTCCACACATCCTCCATGACCTTGAGTAAAACACTTCACATCTCCCTCAGATTAGAGGAGATTACCATCACTGCAGGAGCTCGTGAGCGGACGTGCAAAGATACCAGAATAATCTCTGGCTGTAGAAACCAAACGCCGTATCTACACTGGAAGCATCTACTAAACACTGGCCAATCAGCTGTAAGCTTCAGGATCTACATATACTGATTTTTAACATGTTTTAAAAGAGTCTCTTCTGCTCAGCAAAGCTGCATTTATTTGATTAAAAATACAGTAAAAATTGTGAAATATTATTATAATGTAAATCATCTGTTTTCTATGTGAATATACAGTAAAGTGTAATTTATTCCTGTGATCAAAAGTTGAATTTTCAGCATCATTACTCCAGTCTTCAGTGTCACATGAAGTTAACTAAATTAAAATGAGAACTGTTGTCTTGGCAACTAGCTGAAATAAAAAAGTTTACGTTTTGCTATTTTTTTAATCATTTTTATTTTATATAGCCGAGTGTTTATTTTATTTCAAGTAACAAAAATGTTTTTTTTTGTGTGTGTGGTTTTAGTTGTAATAACAAAATCATTCACTGTCATCAATTCATGTATGCTTGATAAATAAAAGTATTAATTTCTTTCCAAAAAAAAATCGCACTGACCCTGAACCTTTGAACACTACTGTATTATTTTATCAGCAATAAATGAGTGAAAATCTTTGTATTTTACTTCATTCTGAACTCGGTGCTCAGGCAGCCACACACAGATTTCCATTAAAGCACTCTTTATATNTATGTGCTGAGATCAGAGTTTTGAAGGCTTTGGAAAACGTAAATTTGCTGAGAAGTCTTTCTCTGTTCTCACGTGTCGATATTATTAGTCTCGCTTCATCAACTGGACACATAAAAACAGATGAAGGACACGTAATGCATCAGCTTCCCGTATTTAAATGCATATGTGAAATGATTTATGTACGCTGTCAGTGAGCCGATATTGTATATTTCACTGAAAATGTATGTGCCAGAATTACACTTTAAGTACAAATTATTACTGATCAGAATTGTTGTGCAAATGAGCAATGCATGCAAGCATCTAATTCTTCACGTTGAAGTCTTTTTTTCTTGTTTTTCACTCAGCTGACAGTCAGAAGCCCTGGATCCACAGCATCTTCATCATCATCATCATCATCAGTGCTGAAGATCAGAGCTGCTCCTACAGCCGGCGGGAGCGAGCTCCTGGAGATGTTGAGTCGATGAATCAAGAAACATCTTCTGATGCGCCTCATCACAAAGATGCTGAATGCATTATTCACACTCCTGAAGTAATGCTGCAGGATCTGTGTAAATAATTCACTGTTTCTTCAGTTTCTAAAGCTGGTCGTGTGCTGATGAAAATGGATATTTCAGAAACCATTTTATTTGACTTGATTATCACTTAAATGCTTTCTGTCTACTAGAGAATAATATGTGTAAACTTGATAAATGTTCTTGAGAAGAAGATAATAAGACTTGTTTTCAGATATATCTTGAATGCAATGACATATTATAAATATTATATATGGTGTATATATCTATGCTCATGCATGCATGCTGTAATTTAAAGTTCATCTTCTTTGCATGTTTAAGCAGAGTTTATTTTAGACTTTAATAAGGCAGGATGGTATTTTGCAGATGTTTCTGTAGTGAAATGTCAGAGCAAAAGGCTTCAGGGGGTAAAAGATGCTCGCGCAACTGACTAATACAATTGTTTACCACTTAAGAATCATTAACGCACAAATGCACAAACACACTGATATATTATTAGAAAAAAGGCCGGATGCCATGTGCTGTTATCAATAACATGTGCCAGAGGACATTACAGATCATCAGAGCCGACAGGAAGTGCATGAAGACCTCAGGGGAACATCTCAGCAGATAGTCATGTGACCTGCGCTAGTGGACATTCACCAGAGTTTAACATTAACTCTCGCCTATCGTGCAATATGAGAGTTAAAACTGGCTTTGTAACACTTTATATTACAGTGTCATTGTAGTTACTGTAGTAGTAACTATATATTATGTATAATTACATGCAATTTATGCATGCCTAAACCAAACCCTAACCCTACCCTANTAGGCAATTCATTTACAATCACTGTTAGCAGTTTAACTGAACGTAGAAGCAATGAGCTCCTGGAAAAATGAATTACATTAACAATAATCAGGATATAGAAATTGGGCGATGTGCATGTTGATCCAGATGATTGCGTCTTCTGAAGTCCTCGCAGGAGTTGGCGCCTAAATGACATTAATTACCCTCATGTCATTTCACACCCGTAAGACCTTCGTTCATCTTCAGAACACAAATTAAGATATTTTCAAATATGAAATCTGAGAGGGTTTTTTTATCCTCCATTGAAAGCAATGAAATTGCCACATTTAAGGTCCAGAAAAGTAGTTGTTAAAGTAGAACGTCTGAATGCCGGCTCAAAGTATTCTCGTCTCTTCATAACATTAAGGTTGAACCCCTGCAGTCACATGACTGTTTTAACCATGTCTTTAGTACCTTTCTGGACCTTGAAAGTGTTGATTACATTGCTGTCTATGGACGAGTCATATACCTCTCGGATTTCATCAAAAATATCTTAATTTGTGTTCTGAAGATGAACGAAGGTCTTACGGGTGTGGAACGACATGAGGGAGAGTAATTAATGACTGAAACCTCATTTTTGGGTGAACTAACCCTTTAAGTAATCATGTAATCAATAATAATGTGACTGTAACTGATTATGAGGAACACAGATGTGTTTTAGAACGATTAGACTCTGATCACATGACTAACGAATATGTGCTGAGATCAGAGTTTTGAAGGCTTTGGAAAACGTAAATTTGCTGAGAAGTCTTTCTCTGTTCTCACGTGTCGATATTATTAGTCTCGCTTCATCAACTGGACACATAAAAACAGATGAAGGACACGTAATGCATCAGCTTCCCGTATTTAAATGCATATGTGAAATGATTTATGTACGCTGTCAGTGAGCCGATATTGTATATTTCACTGAAAATGTATGTGCCAGAATTACACTTTAAGTACAAATTATTACTGATCAGAATTGTTGTGCAAATGAGCAATGCATGCAAGCATCTAATTCTTCACGTTGAAGTCTTTNCCCCAGTAATCATCTTTTCACTTTGCTGCCATCTGGTAAGCGCTTCCGTAGTCTGATGGCAAAAACCGAGAGACTTAGGAGGAGTTTCTTTCCCCAGGCCATCAGGCTCCTGAACTCAAAACCAGCCTCTTAACATCTTCATCTTCCACTTAATATGCACTTTATCAGTAAGATAATTCATAATTCACTACCTCACATTGACAAACTGAAAGTGTTAACCTGTTTGCACATTGCCTCTTGCACATCCCTGTGTATCTTAATATTTAAGACTACAGTTTACTCTCATGCACATTATTTTCCATTCTATATTTAATTCTACAGTATACATCTTTTTTTTATATTTTATTCTTATATTTTTATTGTTTACTTTTATTTTAATTCCTTCATAGCTATAGTTATGTATATTCTCATCTGTGTTGTATTTAATAATTGCACTGTCCATGGAGCGGACCTGACTCTCATTTCACTGCTGGTTATATATGCTCTATATAATTGTGCATGTGACAAATAAAACTCTTGAATCTTGAATCTTGAAATCTTGAATCTTGATAGTCATGTGACCTGCGCTAGTGGACATTCACCAGAGTTTAACATTAACTCTCGCCTATCGTGCAATATGAGAGTTAAAACTGGCTTTGAGCAGTAAATGACTTACAGATGAACATTCACAACTCATTCCACACTGAGAATCTGAAAAGATTTAGTTTCACTTAAATAAGTCACTTTATTTTAGTGTCATTGTTACACGTTACATGTAGTTATTGTAGTAATAACTATAAATTAGGCATAATTACATGTGAATAACCCTATAAACCAAATCATAATCCCTAGTTATTAATACCCAGTACTTAACTGAATAATTACACTGTAACACGGACACCTTAAAATAAAGTGGGTAACACGTTATATTACAGTGTCATTGTAGTTACTGTAGTAGTAACTATATATTATGTATAATTACATGCAATTTATGCATGCCTAAACCAAACCCTAACCCTACCCTAAAGTAAGTGCATGTAGTTAATTATTATTACCCAGAACTTAATTACACTGTAACACTGACACCTTAAAATAACGTGTAACCCTTTATTTTAATGTGTCTGTGTTACAGTGTAATAATGTAAGTCCCGAGTAATAATTAACTACATGTACTTACTATAGAGTTATGATTAGGGTTAGTTATATGTAATTATGCATCATTTATAATAATTACTATAGTAACTAAATGTAAAAAGGGCACTAAAATAAAGTGTTGCCCTTTAGTTGCATTTGGAATCGTGTAATTATTGTTAAATAAAACTATTAAAAAAAATCATTACTTGAAATAAAACAACTTATACGATAACTATATTTGCATCCGCACTAAAGAACACTAACTGTTCATTCTAAGCTCACATGTTGCGGTTTCAGAGTGTGTACATGTCATCAAAGACTATAGAATAACACAAGACGTGTCACTCGTATTGTTTTGAATGGGAAAAAGTGTAACGCGCAAAATGGCGGAATAAGTCCCGCCTTCTAAATAAGAGCCAATCGCCGATTGGTTACGTCATCGCATCACTGCAGCGGCCGTTATGATGCGTTCACACCAGTTAAGTCAATGCAAAGACGCGAATAGATTTGGCCCCGTTCGCGTTCCATAATAGACATCCTGCTGCGGCGTGATTTGCGCGAATGACGCGGTGCGAATTGAGCGTTTCGGGCATTTGACGCGTGTAACGCGCGAATTGCGAAAGTTGAAAAATCGGAACTTTGGCGAATATTCACGTCGTGTTAACCAATCAGGAGCTTGCTCTAGTAGTGACGTGATTACGACGTAGCGAGCGGAGGCAGAAACAACAATGGAGGACAAAATCATCGTCGCTGTACGATACATCTTCATACTTTTATAGAAACAGGAATAAAAAGGATCTTGCTTGGAAGAAAGTGAGTGAAGAAGTCAATCTGGTAAGTTGTAACAAACGCTCTTTACTCAATTTGAGCTATATATACATATTGACTACAAGCTAGCTAAAGCCGGCAAATTGAGCTTATTCGCCGTATTTTACAACTACTTTCCCGCTGACGAGTTGACGTGTTTATTCAGAGGAAGTGTGCAGAAACGAGACTGGAGCCTCTCATGATGCCAATTGACCCTTCGCCGGGAGTTTGATTGACAAGCGATCTAACCAATCATAACGCAGAATCCGCCATTTTGTCCGACAAAGCAGTCAGGAGTTAGAAGATTAACCTCAGTGGAGTTGAACTTGAAAAATAATGTGTATTTACGTATTTCCGCATTTGAAACAACATTCCTTCTGATGTTCATTCATGTTTATTTGATGCTATAAATGAACTAGTAGGAAGAGATGATCGGTTTACGAGCCGCTTGAGCTGAGGAGCTACAGCGATCTGTCACGACACATTAAAGAGCCACAAAATGAAAGCTGGGACTTTGTTTAATATCATCAGTAATCTGCTCTGTCTTGCCTGTCGATGTGTTGTCAGTGTCCTCTTTGCTCCACGATGTATTTTTCACTGCGTGTGGCGTGACAGCACCATGGCTTGTCGGACAAAGCAACAGTAACTAAGGGGGGCGGGTCTTTGCAAAGTGTCAATTCGTGCCTGTTGTGAACTGAAAGCAAGACAATGTTGTCGAAAGTAGCGCTGGAAACCTGAGGTCATTTTATTTTACACTGTATGTTAGCCTGGCATAACGATCTCTTCGTTAATACTTCTCACCATTATTTCAGAAGGTTACGGAAGAGGATTAGGGCCAAGCAATAATACAAAAATAAAACCATCTCGAGATTAAAGTTGTTAAATTACGAGAAAAAACTCGTAAAATTTCGAGAAAAAAGTCTAAATAAAATGTTGAGACTAAACTCGTTAAATTATGAGAAAAAAATCGTTAAATTTCAAGAAAAAAGTCGAGATACAATGTTGAGAATAAAGTCATTAAATTACGAGAAAAAAAATCGTTAAATTACGAGAAAAAAAATCGTTAAATTACGAGAAAAAATTTGTTAAATTATGAGAAAAAATTTGTTAAATGAGAAAAATGTCGTTAAATTTCGAGAGAAAAGTCTAGATAAAATGTTGAGAATAAAGTCATTAAATTAACAAATTTATTCTCGTAATTTAACGAATTTGTTCTCGTAATTTAACAACTTTTTTTCTCGTAATTTAATGACTTTTTTCTCGTAATTTAATGAGTTTTTTCTCGAAATTTAACGAGTTTTTTCTCATAATTTAATGAGTTTATTCTCAACATTTTATTTCGACTTTTTTCTCTAAATTTAACGAGTTTTTTCTCTAAATTTATCGAGTTTTTTTCTCGAAATTTAACGAGTTTTTTCTCGAAATTTAACGAGTTTTTTCTTGAAATTTAACGAGTTTGTTCTCGTAATTTAACGATTTTTTTCTCGTAATTTAACGAGTTTATTCTCAACATTTTATTTCGACTTTTTTCTCGAAATTTAACAACTTTAATCTCGAGATGGTTTTATTTTTTTATTATTGCTTGGCCCTAATCCTCTTCCGTAGAAGGTATGACTGATTGTTTCCCATATATCCATTTTCTTTAAAGTGTCATCGAAAAGGGGGTTTGGCTTGTCAAACAGTGGTAGCTTTTTCTGGACCACGACGATTAACTTCCCCGCCATTTTAAATGCAAGAACGCTTAAATTAGAACGGATTCTGATTGGCTGTCAGTGATTTATCATTCAACAGCTGGATCTTTATCGTTCTTGGTGCCAACGGTCCTTAAGTTGAAGTACTAAAATAAATACAACTAAATAAACAAAATCCTAATAAAAACCATATAGACAAAAACTAATAAAAATACTAAAACTTTAACTAAAATTAAAGTGAAAATAGAAAATATATAAATAAAATCTAACTTAATATATTAAACAAAAAAGTCATTTCAAATCAGTGACACTAGAATAACACTGCACAGATGAATCACTGGCAAAAATAATAAATCAAACCAGGAAATGGATTCAGAAAGTGAACAAACTCAGTGAGATCTCATGTTGAAGCTGCAGCGGCGTTTCTTTCTCCTGCTGAAGTGACTAAGGGTTTGTACTGATGTATGAATCATAACATGTCGAGGCCGAACACATGACGCATATGACAGCTGGAAGGCCTGAAAAGTGCAAAGGTCGTGTTGTTGAGGCGACAGCAGTATCATAACCTCATTCTCATAACTTCTGATGCAGGACACCGTCCTCTACTTTCATACCTTCCTTAGGATTGCCATCTGGGACAGTGTGTTTGCTGGATGTGGATCTATGGAAATTCAGATCAAAGAGGGGGCGGGGCTTTACCCAATTAAGTTACCATGGTAACAGGGGAATGAGGACTGATAACCATTATAATACACATCTGAGAGTGAAGTTAGGACACACAACATCAGGGATTTAACTGTTTATTCCATTGAAATTGACCATCTAATTGGATCATATATAGTTATCTCTGGAAAAGCATGCAATCATGGTCTTGTTTTGTTAAAGGGGACCTATAATGCCTCTCTTTTACAAGATGTAATATAAGTCTCTGGTGTCTCCAGAATGTGTGTGTGAAGTTTCAGCTCAAAATCCCCCACAGATCATTTATTATAGCTTGTCAAATTTGTCCCTATTCGTTTTTGTGTGTGTCCCTTTAAATGCAAATGAGCTGCTGCTCCCGCCCCCTTTCCAGAAGAGGGCGGAGCTTTAACAGCTTAACAACAACAAAGCTGGAGAATCTCACGCAGCCAAAATGATGACGGTGTTCAGCCTTACATTGTTCAAACCCTCGTTTGTGAAGAAAAAAGGTGAAATCATAATCAACCACCCCTTTAATATATCTCACAGTAAACAGACCGGGATCAGGATCATCTGATGGCGATTCCAGAGTTAGTTTTGGCAGTTTTCCCCTGCTGGTAGAGATCACAACTACACCATTCAGAAGTAGCTGTGTGTTCAGACTACACACCGTTTCATAAAGCAATATAAAAATCAGAAATATGTCATTACACTTCACCTTTAATTGCACACTCACTTTTACAGATCTTGTTTAATATTTAAATCCGGGTGTTTATTCAGCGTGTTTGCGTGCCATGTGCCACTAATGCATGTATCCACAGCAGGACGGGATATTAAATATTTACAGCCGCTGTTGAGACACGATTATTCATGACACTGAGATTTATAATTGAGTAGCTGGAATTATCATACAGAGATTATGTCCATAAGAAAGTGCGATGGCAGGAGTTAACCCTCGACACGCCGGCTTCATATGAACACAACCGTAATATTGATCTCACTTTGTTAGATTTAATAAATAGAAATTAAATATAGAAAATAATAGTCAAGCTGTTCACACATTGGCAATAAAAACAGTGATTAATACATTAAAATTCTTTCATAAAGTCCCTTTAACTATAATAATAACCCTGACTGGTATATTAGCAGATCATGTTGAGATGGGGAGGTTGCGTCCCTCTACTGTCTAAGAACAGAGATCTGCTTTGTGATTCTCCCATGGGAACAAGTACAGGCTTCTTCATTTTTAATTGGGCCATTTTTCATTGCAGAACAGACATTGACAGTTTATTTTACAGATGATCTGCTTCTATAGCGAGTATGTTTTCATGTTGAAAAGATCTTCATGCATGGTTCTCATACGCAGACATCCGTGTTCATCTGATACGAGCAGAAATGAGAATATGCATAATTGATATGTGGAGTTTGAAACAGTGAAATGGTTTTAACTTCAGTCCACATTCTCTTCTCCTCGACGTTTCCTCCGTCCTGCTTTAGAAGGTAATGTGTTCTTGAAGCTGCTGCCTCGTGATGGGTGCATCCCAATTTCACTTTTAATTCAGTGCTGAAATGACAAAAGCACACAGGACAGACTTACATAACTTCATCTCTTTCCTTGTTTAATATCCTGTTTCACTAGAAGAGACATCAGATTATGAAGTAGAAATGAATTGCAATATTTTTTCTTGAAATTTTGTTATTTTCATTTTTGTATAGTTTCATTTACTTTTAAGAATTTAAAGTATAAACATGGTCAATAATAATTTGTTATAATTTGTAATGTTACCATACTGAAGTGAAGTGACATGTGGCCAAGTATGGTGACCCATACTCGGAATTTGTGCTCTGCATTTAACCCATCCAAGTGCACACACACAGCAGTGAACACACACCCGGAGCAGTGGGCAGCCATTGCTGCGGCGCCCGGGGAGCAGTTGGGGGTACGGTGCCTTGCTCAAGGGTCTCACCTCAGTCGTGGTATTGAGGGTGGGGAGAGCGCTGGACATTCACTCCCCTCACCGACAATCCCTGCCGGACCTGAGACTCGAACCCATGACCTTTGGGTTACAAGTCCGACTCTCTATCCATTAGGCCACGACTGCCCCCAATACTCATTACTAATGATCCACAGGAGCTAATAATGATAAGAAGAAAACAAACCGATCCTAAAGTCTCTGTTCTCATTCTGTGTTTGGCCCCTAAATATATTTTGGTTTACAGTCTCCAGCCTCCCGTCTGTGTCACAGCAGAGCCGCGGGCCGTCGGACTCTCCCACACAAACACAGTCCTGCCCGCGCGCACTGGACGATGAGGGAGCCTGGATTGACGCCTCCTCCTGACACGTCTCTAGACATGACTGTAATCCGGCTCAAACTGACCACCATCAGGGCCTTTTAGTAGAGAGAATCATGTCAAATGCATTTAAAATGCTAGCTGTGTGTTTGGAAGGTTGTTTTGCACATCTTCACTATTTTTATGCAAAAATCCAAGAAAGAACATAATAATGGTAAAACACGAAAGAATACAAGCAAGGAATAAAGCAGCTACAGTCGACTGGCCATTATCACGAGATATACCCAGAAAAACACAAAACATTCCCCGTATGGTTCCCATTCAGTTTATTTTTTTGGGAACCAAATAAGAACGTTCTGGGAACCAAAAATTATTAGCTGGACAAAGCTAGATGCGAAGTAGATGACATTTTATATTGATTTCAACTAAAATTTTGCATGATTTTTAGTCCGTATCTATGGAAGCTTGTTTTCGCTACTAAATAAAAAATATGGTAATTGCGACTTTTTAGCTCACAATTCTGACTTTTTTTTAGAATTGCGAGAAATAAAGTCGGAATTGTGAGTTATAAAGTCAGAATTGCGAGATATAAAGTCAGAATTGTGAGTTATAAAGTCAGAATTGCGAGATATAAAGTCAGAATTGCGAGAAATAAAGTCAGAATTGCAAGAAATAAAGTCAGAATTGCATGAAATAAAGTCAGAATTGCAAGATATAAAGTCAGAATTGCAAGAAATAAAGTCAGAATTGCGAGATATAAAGTCAGAATTGCAAGATATAAAGTCAGAATTGCAAGAAATAAAGTCAGAATTGCGAGATATACAGTCAGAATTGCAAGAAATAAAGTCAGAATTGCAAGATATAAAGTCAGAATTGCATGAAATAAAGTCAGAATTGCAAGAAATAAAGTCAGAATTGCGAGATATAAAGTCAGAATTGCGAGATATAAAGTCAGAATTGCGAGATATAAAGTCAGAATTGCGAGATATAAAGTCAGAATTGCGAGATAGAAAGTCAGAATTGCGAGAAATAAAGTGTGAGATATAAAGTCAGAATTGCGAGTTATAAAGTCAGAATTGCGAGATATAAAGTCAGAATTGCGAGATATAAAGTCAGAATTGCGAGTTATAAAGTCAGAATTGCGAGATATAAAGTCAGAATTGCGAGATATAAAGTCAGAATTGCGAGATATAAAGTCAGAATTGCGAGATATAAATGGCGAATTATAAAGTCCAATTCTGAATAAAAACATTGCAACTTTATATCACACAATTCTGACTTCATAACTCTCAATTGGAAGTTTAAATTATACAATTCTGAGGAAATTCTGCCTTTTTAAATTTTTTATTCCGTGGA
>RJVU01036043.1:1219424-1275473 GCA_003731715.1 Anabarilius grahami
CAGGCACACAATGTTTTATCCAACTTTTTTCCCTTCTGGAATGAACGTTGTCTTTTGTCTTTTTCCTCAAATGCAGCTCAAGTGAGTCACTCAAATTATGAAAACAAAGAAATCAAATACAGGTATACTGTAAGATTAGTGAAGTACATATTACTAATAATACTATTTTACAAGAAAACATTAATACAAGTCCTTCTGTAAAATTTCACATTTAATTCAATGTGTTTTGCCATCTCTGTAATTATTTGTGAAATGTACTAGCAAATTCTGAGTGAAAATTGTTTCAAAGAAGTAGTTTACACCATGAGAGCAAAAGATATCTTGAGCTTAAACAAATATAACTTGAAATGAATCTTACGTTAAAGTTTATTTTAAAGTGTTTTATTTCATTGCGAGAAGCTGTGCAGAAATTGGTTGTTTTTTGACGGTATGCACTGACAAGGCTTGTTCATCTGAATATGAAAACATTGTCAATTTCACTCAAATTTAGAGGACATCAAAGCTCAGTGCTAACATGCTTTTTGCCTGTGACCTTCACAGTGTGTGTGTGTATCATCTCCAAGCCTCCAGCTCATCCAATTTACTCTTGACTGTCAAGAACATGATTAAAATGGCTGTTGGAGGACTGCAGACTAGGACAAGTTCAATCTATATTTGACATTATTTTTCATGCCAAAGATGCGAAACTCAAGAAGAATAAAAATCTATTAGAAATTAATCATAAAAAAGATGACTGTGAACATATATGATTGTGCCTCAGCAGAAAGCCGTGAAAATGAATGCAGTCAGGCTAATCCTGTTGAATGAATTACACAGGATAATAATAAGGGAACTAGCATCGAGAATACTGTAAGGCAATTTCCATTTGTCTTTTGTACCACTCACAGATGGAATCCATTGTGCAACGTTCACATATTCACCCATCCTGGTTTGTGGGGATCCAAATCAATAGAAAGAGCTAGACAGCAGACAGAGACTACAATATTTCCACCGACTTCTTCGTCATTATTTCTCTGATTGCTACTTTAGCGGTTGAGCTGAAAATTTGCACATTCTCACTGAGCGTATTGATTTATTTTAATACTAGAGAAGGGCTGTGAGAATGGAGTTGATGAACTTCAGATAATGGTCTTTAGATCTTTGAGTTGAATGAATAAGTTTATGATGTGATCTCTTTTTTTATTCTCTGGGATTATATCTGATAATATTTCATTTTCAGTCATACCCTTAGTTAAAATACAGATGTACAAGATCAGCCCAGACATACTTTATAGCATTAGGTGCATTTAAATCTTGGCAAGGTGCACATAAGCGCCTCAGCATATCTATGAAGTGATAATATTGCAGTTTCCTATAATAAAATGCTGCCTCCGCTTCTATGATTCATTTATATCAATATTCTAAAAGACCATTTAACCCCTGTTTGGAATTATAAGCTTTTTATTAGCCTATAGTCCTACTGATTTCAAGTTTTAGCTGACAAGCATGGAAATAGTTATACTTTGGTGTGGTGTATGCATACTTTATTCTATACTTTATTATGATTAATAAAGAAAATGCGAAAAGGAAAATGAGAGCACAGGATGTGGTATTCAGCCTCGCCCTGAGGTGATGATAATTTGATGAGGAGTCTCAGTGAGTAATAGAGCTGCCGATCAGCTCTCCACAATGCTGTAAAAGAGTTTGTGGAGAATTTGTTTGATAATGTACTATAGTTATCTTAGAACAGATAAGGGGTGTAACGGGTCTTGGTTAAAAAAATAATAAATCGAACCATCCCGGAATCAAAATAGTTCTTCTAAAGAGAGGCTGAACAAGCAATTTTCAAACACCTGCTGGAGAAAATCCTTGGAAATCTGTTTCCAAGAAAATACTGAAATTTTACTGTGAACAATGGACGGACAACCCTTCACAGAGTGTTTCAACTCAAAACCTGCCATTATTAGAACTGGTGTTCTAATGTGTCAATTTCTTTCACTTTATAAATCACTTGCCTTGGACAACTGCCTTTGTGCAGCCCAATAAAAAGTCCAACCACTGGACTTTAATTATAAGTCAGCTGATATAGCACACTTTCAAGTGGTTCTTTTACTTATAGTCCACAAATATTCCTCATAAAATTATTTTCTCTCTAACTATTTAAAGCATTTGTGGCCATAGCAACCATCTCATTATTAACTCTCCATTGTTGCATGTTGACTCTGTACAATCTCTTGCACTCTTTATTCAGCCATGTAGTGGTATGGGAAATACTTTGACAAGAAATTATATAATTGTGTTGTTTTATCATGACATTAATTATAAGTTTTATATTTACAATACAGTCACTTTGCTGTAAACAAAACTTCTGTTCCATAGCTACACCATAGATAGACCAATATACAAATCTCAGCATTTAAAGTTGGTATGAAACAGAAGTTGCGATAGTTATTTCTTCTTATACTGTATATACGTATAGCTGAAAGAAACAGCTTCTCGAACAAGGAAAAAAAAAAGTAGGGCAAGACTTGATTTTGTCCATCGGGAATTGATTGGATTGTTGGATCGTTGTAGTTTGCTATTGCTGTGATGCCATGTGAGTGACTTAAAATGAATAAAATAACGTAATAAAATTTAAATACAAGTTGCTTTAGATAAAAGTGTCTGCCAAATGCATGAATGTAAATGTAACGTAAAAAATGCATTTACCTAATTCTGCATTTCAATAAAATGGAGAGCTAATGCTGAAGAAAAGTCTGTTAGCTGTTGCACCTGGATTAGAATTCTTCCCTTCATAGTCAGCATCCATGCAGCATTTTTTCTTAGAGAACAGAATCTCCTGTACCAGACAGAGTCACAGCAGCCTTTTAGAATAATTATAGTTTATGGTCAAAACTACTATACAGTAACAGAACTTGTTATGACTTACAACAATGAGATAAGGATGAGGTGAGATGGTCTAAATGTGACGTTGAACTGATTACATTATGGTGTTTATAGATTTTAATAAATTAAACAACAATTATAATATTAGTCAGCAAAAATTTGGTATGCTAATAATGACCAGTGTTGCCAACTTTAGTGTTGTCACTAGATTTAATGACTTCCCCGCCCCTTTTGAGACTTTTTTCAAAAGTTTAGGGACAAATCTAGCAACTTCTTGGACAAACATTATCTAGATTCTTATTTTGCCCACTGATCTCTATTCATATTTAGATAGATCAATGAATTTGCCATTATGATGTAATCTAGTGACATTTAGCTACCAGTTTTAGCTACTTTCAATCGAAAGCAGTTGGCAACACTGATAGTGACATATCGCTAGCCCTTTACTCCTCCTCCTCCGCCTCAAATCATCAACCCGTTCTTTGGGTTATTGGACATCAACAGTCTGTACAGTCTGGTTGGAATGGCTCCTGCCAATTCAAAATATAGAACACAGACATTGATGGAATGCACTTTAACTCTCAACTCTGCTGCCTGGTAAACCTCTGTTTTCCTCTCTTCAGTTAGCTTCATCGGCAGTTACTTTATATTAAGTATACCTGCTTAACTAACACTTACTTCGGCTAATTTAATTTATGTTAACTTACTCCCCTGTTGACGTTACCACGATGGCAATCACAAGAAAAGACTCCAAAATACACCTATGATTTTGCAGACTATGTGATCCAGACCACAAACTTGAGAAGAGAAAAAAAAAAAAAGTATGGTGTACATTTTAGGACATCCGTCATATGACGAAAAGGCATCATGCTTCAGACTTAGGCCTAGTCCACACGTACATGGGTATTTTTATAAACTGAGTTTATAAAATCGAGTCCACACAAGCACGGTTTAAAAAAAAATCTTCGTCCACATGAAAACGCAAAAACACGCAATGAAGCGCTGTCAAAAGCCATGTTGGCCAATCAGAAGGCTGGAAAAAAGTTTATTACCGGTTCCGGTAGGCTATTACATTGTCATTTTATTAAGCATTTTATTACTATTATTATTTTTATTAATTCCATAAACCAGAACAATACAATGAGACGTATTCATTCAAAGTAAAAAAAAAAAACATTGTCATAAGCAGTGACCTGCATAATATTGCATTCTGACGCCTCTGTTCCGCAATATAATGGGAGAACTGTGCATGTACCTGTAGACATGTTATAAGCCCTGTTAGCACAGTTATTAGCAGCAATATTTTGGCTACGATTGTCATTGCATAGACTCGTCTCACGTAAACAAAGGACTGAAAAGAGATAGCGGCGCACAATCTGACATCAAACAAAGGAGATAACAGCGCGCACTACGATGTCACTGGCCAGAATCTCCGGTTTCACCATCTACATGACAACGCTGTAACCGGAGTTTCTAAAAATCTTCACCCTGGCCGGAGTTTTTAAAAAAGTTTGGTTTCAGTAACCGGATACAGCGTTTGCGTGTGGACGCGAACGGCCAAGCCACATAGAAAGGGCTGTGGATTTGAAAATACCCGCGTTCGTGTGGACAGGGCCTTAGGGGCCTTTTACACAACACCGTTTTCAACTAAAACAGCAACATTTTTAATGCGTTTTGGCCGTTCATTTACACAACAACGGCGTTTTGATGTGCTGAAAATGCAAACTTTTGAAAACGGTTTCAAAGTGCAAGTTTTTGAAAACGGTCTCCGTGTTAACAACAAAAACGAAAATCTGTAAAAACGATGACGTCATGCACCTTCACATTACATGTTCAGTCTATCGTGTTTCATTTTCAAAGTGCAAACCTCTTTTTTTTAAGATTTAAAACAAGCGGCAACCTCCCCCAGTTTCTCTTGAAGCCAATACAGAAGTGACTTAAACTGCAATTCATCGACTGGCTGCTAGGGACAGGCTCCAAAAGAAAGCAGAATCTCATTTAGTCCCATGTTAAAATGCCCAACTTTACAACAGAAAAAAACATGTTTACAGCCTGGTTCAAATTGTGGTTTTGGTCTATACTGCTAATTTTGCCCTTCATGACAACTCTAAGGGGGGTGAATTTTTTTATAACTCATCCGTTTAAATTATATTAAGCCTTAAAGTTCTGCATAATTAAGGGCGTGGTCACTTGAGTGTCAGGTAGATTGCTGCTGCTGTCTGTGGGCCGTCACGTTACCTCAGCTAATTCCAGCCGCTGAATTTGGAATCTCTGCGTGTTTGTGCTTTTTTCAGGGTTATTTTATACAATTATAAAATAATATGGCTTGCTGCCTTAATGGTCAAGACTCAAGAAAGATGTGCGTCTGTGTATCTGTGCACCCATGCGGAAAATAAATAGAATACACGTTGTTGGATCGTCTTGGCATTAGCTAAATGTTTTGTTCCTGAGATTTACTACAATGACAATGGGGGGAGGATATAAAACTCCGACAGCACTGCTTGGATATTCACGAGTTCACGCTTACAAATAATCAGGTAGTAAATAGTGTGCGTAGTAGTATGCGTATTTGGCGTGCTGTCCGAGGAGAGGGCTCCGAGCTCGGTATTTTGGCCCGAACCCAGAGTACTCCCCCCGTATCCTGGTTAGGAAGTAACCAGGCAAGTGTGAGGAGACGGGGTGGTGGAGGGATGCTGTAAAACTGTCGAGGAATAAGGGTGAGTCGACTGTGTCTATATATATGCTTTCACTCGTGCTGATTGGGTAGATACGTTGATTACTGATTGCTAACAGCTGGCTGAAATGTCGTGATGATTAGTCAGATTATTTGAACGTTGCTCCTCCCAAATTTTGTTAATAAAACATCATTTATAACTAAAACTGCTGCACTATTTTTTAAAAATTATACTTTGGACACGGGCTCATTTGTTTGTGAGCTATATTTCAAGCATTTAATAAAAACATTTTAAAAAGTCTATCGTTTCATCGCCATCTAATGGCCTGCCAACAGAATACAGCGTTTGTAGTCATTTTCACAGATTTGTATGAATGAGGATCGTTTTGACAATGGTGTCGTCTGTCCGCGGAAAACTCAAAGGAAAAACTTTGCGTGTCAGACTGAAAGGCTTCAGGTCTTAGGAAAAACAATGTCGTCAGGTCTCATTCAAATGCATTGAGCAAAACAGACTCAGATTAAAAGGCATCAGACATAAAGGCATCAGGCGAAATGGACTCTTCGCTTAGGGGTAAATCAAAGTTTGAATACATTACCAGCAATATACTACTGAACTTCCTGACGACAACGCCCATGCTGCTGAGAGCGGCCTTAATGAATATGTAAATTACGTGCTGCACGCTTTTCCTCTTCTCATGTAACCGGGTGGTAAATAACCTTAAAATTTGTTTCTCTCCTTGCATGTTAAATTCTGTTATTTTATTCTTATTGTGTTCAATGTATTCAGTTATGATAAACAGTGGTTGCCTGTATTTTCCTGGAGTGGTCAGCAGGTGGCACTGTGTGTGTTTCATATGAGACAGTGCGCATGCGCTCTCACTCTGAAATATCCGTTGAGATTGCGAGCAGTGCAAGCAACGAGTGTTCTATGGAAGTGGTGGAGTTTTTGTGATCATCCACGGTGAACAACATATGTTGGGGATTTCAACCTTTGTAAAAGTGTACGTGATGTTATGTAGGAGCTCATCGTTATTATTCCCACTGCCGTTGTGTGTTGTAACTCATAAGGGTTTTGTTGTCTATTATTTTGCATTGAGATTTCAGTAATTTTTCTATTCTCTTGCATTTTGGAAATGACACTGTAGAGCTGTGAAGGTTTAATTTGTGTCATCAGCTCTGTGAAAGTGCTCATTTTGATTATCTAAATTTTGTTTCACTTTTCGAGATCTTTTTGTGAACTTTCTTCTCAATTGTAACTGAGAAGCCACTTTTGATAATGAATAATTTTCTTGAATAAACAACAAAGTAAATAGAACCCCTCAATGTGTTCCTGGTGGTGAATTTAAATCCCCGGTCACACATTTTGGTACCAGGAGTGGGGTTGTTTATTCAATCTGATTAGGGTTTTTTTTTTGCAGAGCGGTTTAGTTAGACAATACGGCAGTGGTGAATATTTTACAGAGGCTGAGGACGTCCAGAGCGCGGAGGATCGCGGATGAGGTGGTCAGCGTGCGACTGATTGGGTTTCCAGTGTGCCAGGCGTGACGGCTTCTAAGAAGATCGGTCCAGACTGATGTGTTTCCTGCTGTCGACATGTTGCTTTCCAGGATCTCATGGCTGCATCCCAGGAACTGTGCATTAGAGTGAGGGTGTGTCTAAGGCAGTGGTTTTCAAACCCTGGGTCAGAATAAAAAAATGGGTCGCCAGTGATTTTTCTTTTTTTTTTTTACTAAAATAATTAATTCTGTTCTCTAATCATAATAAAATTAATAATAATAACTTTGAATAGAAGTACACTGAAAAATCATTCAAATACATGGAAAAAAAAATAATAAAAAATAAATAAATAATCTTGCGCGCAGTGTTGTTGATACAGCCATTTTCTTTTTCTCACTGAGATGATGCAACATCTTAGGTAGCATGACATTAGTAGCCCGTATTTAATTTATTTTATGCTGAACATGAGCAAGCCAAAGTCAAAAAGCATTCATGATTTTTTCGCAAGAAAAAGAGGGCCAGAGACAGAGACCCCTTTAAATGAAGCAGCAGAAAACGCAGCCAGTCGTCAAACCTTGCCGCAAACAGCGGAGATCAGCAGGGAAGATAACGAAGGCGATGCATGTGAACAGAGTAGCAGTACTTGCCCAGCAAAGAAAAAGCAGAAATCCGGATTAAGGCCATATAAAGATGATTTTTTGAAGTTTGGGTTTGTCAATTGTTCGGACGCAGTCCGTGTTGCAATACCAATGTGCGTAATATGCGGTGAAAAGTTGGCAAATGAAAGTTTGAAACCAGCGAAGTTGGAAAGACATTTAAGTACACGCCATGCAGATCTTGCGGACAAACCATTATCTTTTTTTCAGAGGAAGTCTCAAGAAATTAAGTCATCAGCTCAGTTACTCAGCAGAAGTGTGACATACAATGACAAATTGCACTTGGCATCTTATAAAGTTTCATATCGTGTTGCCAAAGAAAAAGCGCCACACACAATTGCAGAGCGATTAATATTGCCTGCTGCACTAAACATAGTTAATACAGTTCTGGATGAAAAGGCATCTGAAAAGCTAAAACTAATTCCTCTTAGTGACAATACGGTGTCACGTCGAATTGTGGATATTGCCCAGAATTTAGAAGAACAGCTCATAGTGAGACTGAAGTCAGCGAGGGATTTTGCTATTCAGCTGGATGAGAGCACTGATGTTGCATCAAGCGCTACGTTACTTGTTTATGTTCGGTACATTTGGCAAGGTGAATTTCTTGAAGATCTTCTGTGCTGCCTAACTTTGCCTTCTAGCACGTCAGGAGCACATATTTTTGAACAATTAAATGCATTCATAACAAAAAGTGGTCTGGATTGGGCCAATTGCAAAAGCATCACCAGCGACGGGGCGGCCAACCTCACTGGCAAAAATAGTGGAGTTGTCAGAAGGATTAAGGATGCAGCAGGACAAAACATTGTTTGGTACCATTGTTTTATTCATCGTGAAGCGTTGGCATCAAAAGGAATCCCACCTGAGCTTGAAATAGTGATGAGAGACACTGTCAAAGTTGTGAACTACATTAAAGGCAGTGCTCTTAATAGCTGACTTTTCGAGGCCCTGTGTGTTGAAATGGGAGCCGAGCACAAACATTTACTCTTTCATACAGACGTGAGATGGCTGTCGAAGGGTAGGGTGCTCAGCCGAGTGTACGAATTGAGGGATGAAATAAGTGCTTTTCTTACTGATAAACTGTCACCTCTCGCAAGCCAATTCAGTGATGAGAAATGGCTTTTAACCCTTTCTTATCTGGCTGACATATTTTCTGTTCTAAACGAACTGAATCTAAAACTACAAGGACGGGAAGACAACATTTTCAGACATTGCGAACAAATTCAGGCTTTCCAGAAATCACTCGAACTCTGGCAGCTGCGACTCAAAACCGCGAGCTACTATATGTTCCCGACAATGATGAAACGCATTGAAGAAAACGATGTGCCCAACGAATCGGTCGCTGGCCTGACGCGTCTCATTCAGTCACATCTGGATGCACTGATGGGGAAATTTTCTTGCTACTTTCCCCAGGCGAAGTTCGATGAATTAAAAGACAAGCGGTGGGTGAAAAATCCCTTTGACTTTGAAACTCCAGATTCAATTGCTGAACTGAATTTAACTCCTGAAGAAGAATCAGAAATGATCCAACTAACCAGTGACAACACTTTGAAAACTCGTCACAAAACAGAAAAATTTTCTTCATTCTGGATTGGCCTCTTCACCGAGTATCCCATGCTGAGCAAAGCAAGCATTTCATTGCTACTACCCTTCACCACTACCTATATGTGTGAAACTGGATTCTCAGTTTTAACCAAAATGAAGACGTAACAACAAAACAAACTGAATGCTTCTCCGGACATGCGTGTTGCCCTCTCATCCTGCGAACCGGCTTGGGACCAAATTATGCAGAATAAGCAGGCCCACCCTTCTCATTAATATATATAAGGCCTACTCGTTCGCTCCATCGGCAGCAACCCACACACACTCGTTCGCTCCATCGGCAGGAACACTCACACACACTCGTTCGCTCCATCGGCAGCAACACACACACACTCGTTCGCTCGTTCGCTCCATCTGCAGCAACCCACACACACTCGTTCGCTCCATCGGCAGCAACCCACACACACTCGTTCGCTCCATCGGCAGCAACACACACACACACTCGTTCGCTCGTTCGCTCCATCGGCAGCAACAAACACACACATTAAAGAGTTCGGTGAACATGAGCCTTGTCTTCTGTCACACACACACACACACACTTATTTCAGATCAATAGGATAATTGTTTTCCTTCTGTTTCCTTATTTTTTGCTTTTAAACAGTTTCTGTGAGTGTGTGTGATTTTGGTTGGGTGACAGTTGTTTGTTACTTGTTCTGTTCTGAATATCACATTTAAAGGATTTGTTGTGGAATATGTTTTGTGTTTTTTTTTTAAGCATGCAGCAAACGATAGTAGGCTTTTAATTGGTTAAAATTCTTATGATGGTTAATGGTTAACAGGTTAATGAGCATCCCATAGCTAGATCAAATTAGTGCAGAATCAACTTTGCATTGCAATCGCGTCAACGATCATCCAGTGCACGTGCATCATCAAAAGCGGTTGTAATTGTTATTCTTACGCTTGGCTTAAGAATAAGCCTATGGGTCGCGTAAAAAAAAAAAAAAAGGGTCGCTCTTGAAAAAGTTTGAAAACCACTGGTCTAAGGTACTGAAAAAAGACTGAGAAAGCGGGACGAGTTTTGCACCAAGGACATTAATCTTCAACTGAGTTGAGTTAATTCTGTGTTAATGCTTTTTGACCTACTTCCGTAGAAAATGTCTGACTCTGATGAACTGCCCGAAGAGAACGTACAAGTCCCTGATGTTGGGGCTGTGGGAAATGATGTCATAGAGCAAATAAAGGGTCAAATTCAAGATTTAACTGATTGGAGGAATGACACTCTGGCCAATAGGGCTGCTGGTGGGGGTAATACAACCTGCTCTTACATTTATGCTCCCCGTGAACGCCAGGTTCAACCTTTTAGCGGGGAGTATAACAAAGATGGAAGGTCTCTAGAGGAGTTTATTGAGGAGGTGGAAAGAGTTCTAAGGGCCAGAGACCAAACACAAGAAGAACAGCTGGACTTTATCATCTCACTTTTGCGGGGGCCCGCACTGGAAGAGGTGCGTTTATGTGTGGGAAATCAGTCCAGACAGGCCAGTGATTTGTTTACTTTCCTGTGGGATGCGTTTGGGGAACGGCGTAGTGGGACTCAATTATTGCAAATGTTTTACAATCGCAAACAATTGAAGGGGGAAGATCTCCGAAACTACTCTCATGCTCTCTCTCGGCTGTTAAGTTCCATTGTAAAACAGTCCCCAGATGGTTTGGCTAACGAGCAGGGGATTTTGCGCGATCAGTTTGTGGAGGTTGTGCGAGATGCCGCATTGAGGCGAGAGGTGCGTAAAATAATCAGGGAAAAGCCCTATTTGACCCTGCTTGAGATTCGTAATGAGGCCATTCTTTGTTCCATGGAAGAGAGCAGGCCAACTAGAGTAGCGAGTAGTCGACCGGTCCATTCAGAAGTGTTAAGGGAACCTGAAGGCACTTCTGTCGGGTCTGAGAATCAAAACTCTTCTGTGTTGAATGATATTTTACAGGTAATTTCCCGGCAAGACAAGCGAATAAGTGAGCAAGAGCAGACTATTTCAGAGCTCACTAAGGTGGTCAAAGAATTGACTGTGCAGCGGTCAGTGTCGGTTCTGCAAAATTTTGCGCCTTCATCAAAATCTCCTCCCAGGTTTACAGAAAAGGGAGAACCTATCTGTTTCAGGTGCAACGGGGTTGGGCATATCGCTAGACGCTGCACTGTGAGACGGGGTGGGAGACCTAAAAGTGCTACCCAGACCACTGAATCGTCAAGAAAAACAAGGTCCTTCTGTTGCGCTGAGTCAGGCTGCACAATGGGTAGTTTCTGGTTTACCGCCTGAGGGAACTAGTCGACACCCTTTCCTGGAACGTGCAGTTGGAACATGCCCCATGGTAGAACTGAAAATCAAGTCTGTTCCAGTGTCATGTTTGCTCGACACTGGTAGTCAGGTCAGTACTATTACTGAGGAATTTTTCCGAGAGCATCTGTTTGGGGATGAGAGTGATGTGTTGTCTACTTCTGGCTGGCTGAAGATCACAGCAGCCAACGGTTTAGATATTCCCTATTTAGGTTACATGGAGCTGGACGTGAAGGTTATGGGGATGACCCTGCCCGAGTGTGGGTTCTTGATCGTGAAAGAAGCTCCTAGCCCATCGTCTGTGGCTGTGCTCATCAGAATGAACATTATCAGTAAGTGCCGACAGATCGTTCACGCTGAATTTCACACCACGCTGGGTGGTAGGCTGGATTCTGACTGGAGGGCAGTCTTCCAGGAGGCACAATCAGTGGAGTTAGTTGGGTGAGTTTCTTCTGCTCGGGTCATTGGTAAGACTCCTGCTCATGTGCCAGCTTGGTCAGCAGCCACTGTCCTGATTAAGGGGATTGAATGCAGTAAAAAGGATGGTTCTGTGTGGTTGGTAGAACCCGCAAACTTGCCCTTACCAGAAGGTTTGGTTGTAGTACCTACCTTGGTCACATCAGAGTTACCTGTGTATTCAGTGAGAGTACTTAACCTGTCACAGGAAGACCTTTGGCTTCAACCTAGGGCCCGTTTGGGTTTGCTGTCCCCGGTAGATGGTAACAGTGAGGGTTCGTCCTGCGAAGTAAGGTTTCAGCGAATCTCTGCAGACACAGAACAGGTCACTATGGGTGAAGGTCCTGTTTCTGAGCCTCAGGCCCAGTCAGTCTTGGATTATGTCAACATGGGAGGCACTGCTGAGCAGCAGGTTCAGTTAAAAGCTCTGCTGGGCAAGTATTCAAGTGTGTTTGCCCTGGAGGATGATGATTAGGGCTATACAGATAAGGTTCGGCACGAGATACATCTGACTGATGACATACCAGTGAATCAGCCTTACCAACGAATTCCCCCAAATCAGTACCAAGAGGTTAGAGAGCACATAACTAAGTTACTGAAGAAGGGTGTCATTCAAGAGAGTGTGAGTGCTTGCGCCTTGCCTGTGGTACTGGTGCACAAAACTGATGGGTCGCTACGGTTGTGCGTAGATTATCGCAAACTCAATGCCAAGACGAGGCGTGACGCATTTCCGCTACCCAGAATTGACGAGAGCTTTGATGCCCTCAGGGGAGCGAAGTTTTTCTCAACTGTGGACTTGGCCTCTGGGTATCATCAGATCGCGGTGAGTGACAGGGATAGGGCCAAAACGGCGTTCACCACGCCATTTGGTTTATTTGAGTACCGGAGAATGCCGTTTGGGGTCTGTAATGGACCGTCGACCTTTCAGCGGCTGATGCAGGCTGTTATGAGCGACTTGATCTTCCAGGTGTTGATAGTGTACCTAGATGACATTTTGCTGTTTTCACAAACATTTGGGGAACACCTAGAAAGATTAGAGATGGTGCTGAAATGGTTGGCTGAGACTGGTTTAAAGGTCAAGTTGGGCAAGTGCCAGTTTCTCCAAGATTCTGTGCGTTTCCTTGGTCACCAGGTGTCAGCGCAAGGGATTTCTCCTGACCCGGACAAGGTTGCTGCAGTCAGTAATTGGAAGACACCAGAGACCATCAAGGAGTTGAGGTCATTTCTAGGGTTTTGCAGCTATTATAGGAAGTTCATCGAGGGTTTTTCGAAGATAGCTGGACCCTTACATGACCTAGTGAATGCTTGTTTGAGTGAAGGCAGGTGTGTAAGGAGTGGTCGTCTTTTTAGCACTCTGTGGTCTGCTGAATGTGACCATGCATTCAATCAGTTGAAGAGGAAGCTGACCACGGCACCTGTGCTTGGTTTCGCAGTCTTCACTTGTCCTTTCATTCTCGAAACCGATGCAAGCCAGAATGGCTTAGGAGCCGTCCTGTACCAGAAACAGGGTGACAAGAAGAGGGTCATTGCGTATGCCAGCCGTAGGTTGCGTAATGCAGAGCGAAATGATCGTAATTACAGTAGCATGAAGCTCGAGCTACTGGCTCTTAAGTGGGCTGTAGGCGAGAAATTTCGCGGCTACTTACTTGGGTCTTGGTTCCAGGTGATTACGGATAATAATCCGCTCTGTCACTTGCAAACTGCCAAGTTAGGAGCGATCGAACAGAGATGGGTAGCACAGCTGTCTGTATTCAACTTCGAGGTGAAGTACAGACCAGGCAAGAGTAACGCTGCAGCTGATGCTCTGTCTAGGCAGGAGTTTGCAGGGGAGCCTGAACCTGATCCAGACGCTGACTGGGATGAGTGTGTAGCGATTTGCGGTGTGATAAGGCGAGGTACCACTTTGGAACCTGAACTTGGATTGAAGGGTGTTGAATGCAGCAGGTTGAGGCAAATTCGTGCGTTTGAGGCTGGGGAAGAAGCTATCACTACTCTCCAAGGTAACACTCATACACTTCCAGGTTACACCAGGGAACAGTTGGTTGAGTTTCAGAAAAGTGACCCTGTTCTGCGGGCGTTTCGAGGGTTCTGGGATAAGAAAAAGAAGCCAGTTCACTTGGAAAGACAGTCGCTGTCCAGGTCTGTGAAATGCCTTCTGAAGCAGTGGAGCCTCATAAAAGAACGAAATGGGTTGCTGTATCGAGTAGTAGATGTCCCTTCTGAGGAGAGCTGCTGGCCAGGGTGTTTAAAGGAACAAGTTCGGCGAAGTGTGCACGACGATCTGGGGCACCAGGGCATTGAACGGACGTTGGAGTTGTTGAAGCAGAGGTGTTTTTGGTCCGGTATGTATGAGGATGTGGAGGAATGGGTAAAGAAGTGTCAGCGGTGTATTCTCACAAAGATGCCTCAGCCCAAAGTTTGGCCTGAGTACTTGCCGGAGTTAATCCATGCGTATAATGTGACTCCGCATGCCACTACGGGGTTTTCCCCTTATTATCTTCTTTTTGGGGTACAACCACATCTGCCCATTGATGCATTGTTAGGTGGTGAGGATGTCTCTGAGCGGAAACAAGACTGGTTGTCCGTGCATCAAGAGAGGTTGAAATATGCCCATTAGAAGGCTAGGGAGTATTCAGAAGAGAAAGCTCTAGAGAGAGTGACACGTCTGAATGAAAATACTTTTTGTCCTCAGGTCAGTGTGGGCGAGTTGGTATATCTGCGCCAGCGGCCTCCAGGCAGGAACAAAATTCAAGATGCCTGGAGCCCGACTGTGTACCGAGTCGTGGAAGTAGTAGGCACAACTTACACTGTGGAACCTTTAGAGGGAGGGCCGTTGAAGAGGGTTCACAGGCCGGAGTTGCGTCCAGGTGCCGTGCCCACTCCTAGGCCTAGGAGTAAGGAAAAATCTCAGCCAGATATAAAGCCTGTCATCATGGATGAGAATGGGATGTCTGAGCCAGATTTTGTGGTGGTAGAGGAGGTTATGCAACCCTCTGTGAGGGTGGCCGCAAACAGTCGAATGGTCTCAGAGGCACCAGTTACTTCAGAGTTGGGAGGTGACAGCTCTGAAGGTATCCAAGTACGAGAATCAGCGGATACTGGTAGAGACTCTGCGGAATATGATGGTGTGGTCCTAAGGGCTACAGATGAACATGACCAGTCGCAGGAACTAGAGACTGGTGACATGCGTAACACTGATTTTAGAGAAGTACCAGTTCCGGCTGTACGCAGAAGCAAACGGTCAACTGCGGGTGTTCACACAAATCCTTTTCATGCACCCAGGTCTGCATGTCATGCAGTGAGTGTCAGCACAGATATGGTGTCTCAAGTGTTGACCAGTATTGGCACCGCGTTGTTCGAGAAGGCATTACAAGGTGCCATGAATGCCGAAATTTGTGATTGAATGAGTCATCGAGGACGCTGACTTATTGCAGGGGACAATGTAACCGGGTGGTAAATAACCTTAAAATTCGTTTCTCTCCTTGCATGTTAAATTCTGTTATTTTATTCTTATTGTGTTCAATGTATTCAGTTATGATAAACAGTGGTTGCCTGTATTTTCCTGGAGTGGTCAGCAGGTGGCACTGTGTGTGTTGCATATGAGACAGTACGCATGCGCTCTCACTCTGAAATATCCGTTGAGATTGCGAGCAGTGCAAGCAACGAGTGTTCTATGGAAGTGGTGGAGTTTTTGTGATCATCCACGGTGAACAACATATGTTGGGGATTTCAGCCTTTGTAAAAGTGTACGTGATGTTATGTAGGAGCTCATCGTTATTATTCCCACTGCCGTTGTGTGTTGTAACATTTCCATTTGTGTTGCATTACTCGTAAGGGTTTTGTTGTCTATTATTTTGCATTGAGATTTCTGTAATTTTTCTATTATCTTGCATTTTGGAAATGACACTGTAGAGCTGTGAAGGTTTAATTTGTGTCATCAGCTCTGTGAAAGTGCTCATTTTGATTATCTAAAAATTTTTTCACTTTTCGAGATCTTTTTGTGAACTTTCTTCTCAATTATAACTGAGAAGCCACTTTTGATAATGAATAATTTTCTTGAATAAACAACACAGTAAATAGAACCCCTCAATGTGTTCCTGGTGGTGAATTTAAATCCCCGGTCACACTTGTCTTTTTCTTTCTCCCCTTTTTTTAAATATTTAATTGTAATTATTCTCAAATTGTTGTAAGATATGTGTTGTATTCTTTGTTAAACTTTAAGTTGACATAAAGACACATTCACCGGATTTCTCACGCTGAGATTCTTTACTAGCTTGCACTCAAATCACACGGTACACTTGCGGGTCATACCAACTACACAAACTGAGTGGGGGTGACCTAGACTAAACCATTCACTGCATATACTAGTGTGTGCGTGTGTGTTAATTATGTAGGATCTATCTATTGATGGAATCCATTTTATAATTTAGATGTAATCTCTTGGCAATGTTCTTTAGGCTAAATGTTATTCAAGCATTAAAAAAATAATAAATATATAATAAAAATAATAAAAAAAGAACAAGAGAGAGACGGGTCAAAACCGAAGGTAAACTGTACCTGATATATTTTATTCTTACAGTTTTAATTAAATATTACACTGTGGTTAAGTTCTATACAGAAGAGAACATGCCGCTTATGGAACATGAGAAATAAAGCAGTTTCCCCGGTAACCTTTATGTAATATAAATTGTTTCAAAGGAGCTTCACGATGATAAACAGGAAAATAACAGAATCAATTATGCAAATATGAGTAAGTATGAGTTAAATTCTACTGTAAAGCAGCTCTACAGAAGACAATGTCATAATACAGCTCAATTCATTTCAAGTTTTGTTCAGATAAACATCCGTTGTTTTGTATGCATCAAAAATGTTTGTATTGAGCTAAATAATTATTCTGCTTTTGTGACAACCATCCCAAGCAGGGCAGAACAAATGGCTTTGCATATGCTCTTCCACTCAAGATTAGTTCAGAAAACCCATGCACCACATGGTGGCACCACCGCAGCCCTCCATCTCCTCTGCTCAGCTCTGCCATTCATAAATACCATCATCTTGAGGTCCTTTCATCAGGGCAGAGTGTTACATCAGTGTTGAGATACCAAAATCTACAGGATTTGATAGATAAGTAGGAATGCATCTGCTGACACTAAGTGCAATGATTAAAGATTTACCTCTTGTCATCTGTGAGATATGGCCTCTAAAAAGCCTTGCTTAACGTTTTAGTCCAGATAAATAGATTTAGTGTGGCGAAGCTTAGAAGTTCAGCATATTATTGAAAACCAGTTTGCTGGATCACAGGGTAAATGGGGGAACATACTTCATATCAGAGATTCCTGGGTGTCAAATAGGCTGTCTATAGGATTAACACTTGCTTCAGCAGATGTTCATTTCCAAAACATATGTCAGTGCTTAAGCCTGGTGTAAACAGAAGCTGTGGACTGGCTTTATCAGTTTTGGAACAGACTTCATATTTACAATGCCTTAAGCAGTTCAGTTGCACATGCTGGCCACAGCCAGTTGAAACATTGCCATCACCTGGACATAATGGAGAATTCAAACAATCATAAGCAAATCCTAGAACAAAACTCTGCATAACTGCATAATTATAGACAAGACCAACTAAGGAGGAAATGGAAACTGGGAGGAATGAACTCAAGGAGAAAGAGCTTGAATGAGAGGCATTTAGCTCAGCACCACAGGTAGCGTTATAGCATCTGCAGCTTAGAGGTGTTTTAATGTGTTCAGTGCCCATGGAGAGTCGGGAGTCTTCCATCTGTTTCTACTCCAGTTTAAGGCCAGAGAGGGTAAATCTTCTTCTCTCCTGACCATTCGCATCTGTTGCTTTTATTCACTGTTGGGTAGGCATTTATCCTCAAACTGAGCTGGTGTCATCTTTCTAGTTTTTCACCTTTGTAAACTAATTTACTTATTACTCTATTCCAGTGGCGAGCTGTGACTTTTTTAACCGGGTATGCTGGGTGGTGTGTCATGTAAAAATGCCGATGCAGTTGCGTTAAATGGGTTTATAGCATGGGCGTTTCCTCCAAGGAGGCAAGGGAGGCAGTGCCTCCTCAATAAAAAATAGGATGAGAAAATAATCCATATTACATATAAAACAACACAAATACTACATATGATGACATTAAAAGTCATTCGTATTTCTTAAGGAACACTGCCCAACAGCGACATCCGCAGGTAAAGTTACAGCAGGAGTCATGCCTCCCTTTGCTCTCATATAGGAAACCATAGAAAACCATCAGACCCCCCGGTGTGCGGTTGGTTTTGTGGGGGGTAATTGAGAATGAATGGGGGAAAGTCATGTGAGAGGAGGCAATGTCTCCATCACGCTATGATTAGATGTAATTGGTTATGATTGGATATGATTGGTTTGTGCGATAAATCCCGCCTCTTGTTGACGTGCGCGTTCCGCGCGTCAGTTTGACTGAACAAATGATGCCGTCAATGGGAAGATTAGTTGAAAAGTAAGTAAACAGATCACCCAGTTAGATATCACCGCTTTATGTCACGTCAAAATCAAACTTGAAATGGACTGAAAACATGATGACTGCGGGTCTTTTTTTAGTGCAATCAGCTTGGTGAAATTAAAAATACAATTTGTGTCTGTGAAGAACGGAGTTTACGGAGCATGACTGATGATCCAAAATAGCCTAAGTTGACAATTAAAGGGATTGTTCACCCAAAAATTAAAATGCTGTCATCATTTACTCCCCCTCAAGTTGTTTCAAACCTGCATACTTTTCTTTGTTCTGCTGAACACAAAGAAAGATATTTTGACTTCTGTTGTATTTTTTTTTCTCCATACTATGAAAGTCAATGGTGTCCCACAACTGTTTGGTTACCCAAATTCATCAAAATATCTTCCTTTGTGTTCAGCAGAACAACGAAATTCGTACAGGTTTGGAACAATGTGAGGGTGAGTAAATGATGACAGAACTGTAATTTTTGGGTGAACTATCCCTTTAAAAAGAACATGAACTTGATGAGATTGACTTGGTTTTGATAAATAGAACATTACATTGTTAATGTAAAATTACAAAATAGAATTGTATTTGGTTTCTTTTTTTTTTCTTTTTTGATGTAATGTAAAGTAATGTTCATTTAACAAGGAAGATGTGTCAACGTTAAGCGTAATGCACATGAATTTACATTGACTCATAAATAAATAAAAAATGTGCCTCCTCATTTCAGAACACCACTGCACGCCACTGGTTTATAGCTAATAAGCGAGATGCTCGCGTTCTCTCTAGACATTGTTAGTTTACTCATTTGCTTACTCATGACAAATAGCAACACAGCGTAAAGTATTTCTAATATGTTGGACCTTTTATTGAGAGTAGTCTACATTTACCTGAGACGTGCCTTCACAAGCAACCCTAAGAGCTTTTGTGATGTTTGAGTCGACGGAGGCGCAACGTGCGAAAGGTGCGTTTGCAAAATATGCTGTATTTTTATAAGTCCGCTAGGTGCCGCTAGTGTCACAGAAACGACATACTTCACCTTTGAACGTATCCGTTTAGGATGCAGATCTAAATCAGACACGACAAATAAAAAGCACAATGGCGTTTAAACGTATGCCAAAAGTACTTTTTAAATTAATAATTAAAAATAAGTATAACAATTAGTATTACCAGCCTATTATAAATAAAAAATAAAATGTAATTATAATAAATATAAGTCAGCTATAATAAATTAAGTTAAAATTATGCAAACTGATGACTTTAACAAATGCGATTAACATCCTCTGATTGGCCTCGTTACAGCAAAGAACTTATACTTCTATACTTTTTGGTTACAGTAGGACTGTCTTAAACAATTTATAAGTTTTCATAAAAAAAATCCCTATGGAGAAAATGAAATACGATGAAAATAGTTTTAGTTATGATTTTTGTCCCCCATTTGGTTAAGTCTAGTTAGTTTTGTATCAAATACAATGTGATTTTCGGTGATTGAGATCTGGCAGCAGCTCATTTTTCCTCTTGGGCAAGCTATCAGCTCACAGCTTATTCTGCTTATGAAATTCGCCATAGGCCAGCAAACCAATGAAAACACGGGACAGTGATGACACTCCATAACAAAAGCGCGAAGGCGCAAAAGCTGCTGTAGATCAGCTTACCTGGAAGTCTCCGTCACTGGCAGATTTAAAGAAAATTACCGTCGTTTGGAAAATAAATAAATTACGGACAGTTACATACGCATTGCCAATCATAGGCTTTATGGAACATCTCAAACAAGGGATTTATTAGTAATTTATAATGTTAATATTAATTACAGAGTCCACGAATGGCTTGGGTATGCAGAGCATTCACAGCTTATATGGACCGCACACCACTGCTCTATTCATGTATGAACATTTCAGTTGTCACCATTGAAAAGATGAAATATTAGTAACAACACTATCCAATAAAGTTCAATTTGTTAACATGAGGGTGAATCTTTTTCGAACCCCTTTGACCTAAAATATTTACTTGAAGTACCATTTCATACTTTAATTTAATATTTCAATCATTTAACAACACAAAAACATGTTAGCGGTTCTCTAATGTTGGTTAATGAAAAGATTAAATTTATGCTTAAATAGTTTAAATAAATTAAACATTTTTAGACTTATTAAACACATTTTTAATATGGTTTGTTTATATTGCACATTTATTTTATTGTAATTTATTAATTTATGATTTAATTAATTACTAGCTTTTCATCAACTCACAAACCTCATAAATGATCATTAACCTACATTAATATATGCTATTAAAATATTGTTCTTTTTTAATTCATAAAACTTTAAAGCATTAACTAATATTAATGAATTGTACCTTCTGTCATTGAAATATTTATGATTATTTCAATAAGCAACTAATCACGTAGGAGAAATTTACAGGAAATAAATGGAAAAAGAGGCTTATATTTGCCATTTTGTTAATCTATCTCATTATATTGTAATTAGAGAGTACAATAGTTCCAGTACATTGAAGGAAAAGTGTTTATCCCCATCTGCTACTGTTTTAAGCAGTCATTTTTCCATACATTTCAGATATCTCGTTCTCAAATCAGGAGTAACTATCATGGTGGTCTATTACAGCATGTAAACATCATGATTCTCCCTCTGTCACGAAACCCAGAAAATCCTTAATAAAATACTAAGAGTGATTAGCTAAAATGGAACTCAGAATGGACTGATACAAGGCTAATTATGCACATACTCAGGGCGCCTGTGTCCAAAACTAATGTACTGTGTTATGTAAATTAGGTTAGGAAGTTACATAAGGGCAATCAAATAGCAAAGCCATCAAATAAATGAGTTCTCAAGGACTTGGCAGCACCTCAGCCCAGCATTGTCTACCTCACTTGATGAATTGGAATAAAATATGACAAATCATAATTTGGGACTGTGTGAAACAGCACCGTCTTTCCATTTGCAAGACTATTTCACTATTTCATGCATTTTCCGCATTCTTTTTTATTTAAATACAGTTAGAGTTGTTAAATTCTTTTGTTAATACGGAGTTGATACATGCTCCTAACCATGTGACATGAAAATAAAAGTTATCTCTTATGTTAATCTGAGTTTCTGTTTTAAAGGGGTGCTCACACTGACATGCAGCACCGAAAGTGACCTGAAGTCATTTATTTTCAGCGGACATGATTTCTGTTGACATGAAGAACAGCGATTCATAATATCTTTATGCAATGCGGAGACTACCAGTGAAAGTGACAGTGGAGCTCACATGACATGATCCATCTCTTGCAAGATGCTGCAGTTGAATGCAAGACAGAGAATTTCATTTAACTTTTCTGTATGATCTGTCTCTTCCCACATGCAGAGAGATAATAGTTCATGGAAAACGGTGTGAGTTTCATCCATGCATTGATAATTGTTCACCTTGTTCATGATATGATGCATTATGCTCTGCTACATTTTATATACAAAAGTTTTTCTTGTAGTATGTTCATTTTGAGCAGCATGAAAATTGATTCCTTTTCAAAATAGAGCACAATGGCATATAATTCTTACCGACAATACATCTGATTTGTGATTTTCAAAAGCTATAGCCAGTGGTGTAGCCTAACTGTATTGCAACCTGGTTTGCATTTCTGTGGCATTGCGTTAAGGTAGCCAACAAGAAATCTTATTGGTCCAAAATTGCTGCTCCATACATTGAATATCTTCTGATTGCATGTGATTGCATCAGTTGCAGCTTGGACAGACAAATCACTTGTACCTGGAATCCTTATAGTATCGCGCTTATCGACATAGTTTGAGAAATCGTAAAATAATATATAAAATTATAAGCATGCACACGCTCTTCATTGATGATTCAAAAAGTGTCTGTCATGCAGAATGATCCATACCTCAGTATAGTAAACTTTGCCAATTAAACTTTTAAACACTTTTCCAAACAAAAGGTCTTTTGTGCCCTTGCTGGATGCATTGATAACAAGAAAACAAATTGAATTCATTTCATTCAGGCAAACTGACATCCACTCTTCCCTCGGACTGACGTCCACATAATAAATATAAATAAGTCAGTTCTATAAATATGTCCAGCATGTATTATGTTGATGAATGATGACGAATCAGAGCATGCACTCAAACTTGGTGTTACTGTCAAGGCAATAAAGAATTATTAGGCCTGCTATAATACAAAAGAAATACAGATGGGTGTAGTTCAGGTGAATATATTATATTGCTTTTTGAAGAGTATTATACACCCAGTGCAATGCAAATTATGTTTGTTATACATGATTTGTTTTCAATTCTATCGCTGTCTTTTCATTTTATCCATCTGCACAGGTACAAAGTTGATTTCTGAATCTTTTCATTGAATGGTAAGGAAATCCATTTTGTTTGTGACAGAAATATCAGCATTTGATGTAATTACTAACAGTTTGTGTTTTCTGCATGCACAGAAATGATTGAGAAAAATAATATTTCATTTAAGCAATAGTCCTGTCAGGAGTGTCTCAAATGGCAAAGTACAGCCCTCAATTTGGCTCTGGATAACTCAGTTTAAAAGACTCAATTACTAAACCTACTGAAGTCAGCAAAATGAAAATGAAGATCTTAGCATCGCAATCCCATCTAAGACAATTTATTACGAAAGGCTAGGCAAAAGTTGTGATTTAATGATTGGCCAATTGATGCAGAATATTTTAGAAATAACAGTAGCCAAGATTTTTTGTGATATCAGTTCAGCAGTAATGTGCAATGTCTCTTGAGAAGTTTATTTCTTTGGAAGTTTTATTTTCTGGTTGATTTAATTAACTTTGGGAAGTAGCTGATGAGCAATCATATGAAAGATTGAGTCTTAACCTCTACTGCAGTAAGATAAAAACTAAAAAGTCTTGCCTGCTTTGATCTCAGATGCAATACCAGTGCAGTTTATCGGTCCATGGTCCCAAGGTTTAACACTTTGCAAAATTTCCAACTTGATCTCATGAGAATATGTGTGTATTTTTATTTACTTACGTTTTTACACACACAAAAACGTACAATATTGATGTATTTATAGCACTAAAACGTAAAAATACTTACGTATTAACAGCAATTAAATGTAAATCATTTACGTATCCAAGTGTGAATGTTTATGAATTCCCATGTATTAATATTAAAATCGTGACATTAATGTTTTAAATCTGTTGTATTCAATTGTCATGTCAATATATGTTTTAGTTGCATTTATTAAACGCAGTTTACTCATCTACTTGATATGAAATAACATTTCTGTTCGTGACTTGTGCTGCAAACTCATTTCGGAGGATTACATAAGGTTAAACAAGACTACACTTTGGAACCTTAAAATGAGTAAAATTTCTGTAATTTTTTTAACCATTTTGTAATATTTAGTTTGTTTGCTGTGCGACGCAGAAGGCGTTTTCTTCTATGCAGCGACTGACAATACAACCAAAAGATACACCAAAACACAACATAAAATCACAAATCACATCAATTTTATTTGTTCTCACCTGCTTCGTCACAGATTCGCTAAAAAAAACTTAACTATTTCTACGTTTTAGTGCTATAAATATGTTAATATTGTACGTATCAGCGCCTTTCTAAATGTACAAAAATGTACGTTATGTGTCTTTGAAAGTTACGTATTAATACCTACGTATTACAATGAGACCAGGCTGAAATTTCATATGGTATATACATAGGCTACCAGTGTTGGAAAAAGTTACTTTTAAAAGTAATGCATTACAATATTGCATTACTCCCTAAAAAAAGTAACTAATTGTGTTACTTAGTTACTTTTTATGAAAAGTAATGCATTACGTTACTTTTGCGTTACTTTTTCTCATCTGGGCTGGGCTTCCTTGTTTGTTTTTAAACAACAAAAAATATTTATTTTTGGCTATTTTTGGCAAATGTAAAGGCCCTTTTACACCAAAAGTGAAATGAATAAGCCTCAGGCTGAAGGAAATACAAATTCACACCTGTACAGTAGAGGGCGCGGCTCAAACAAACCTTTCAGCTGTGCTGCCATTCTGTCATTACAGAAGAATAAGAAAGCTGTCAGTCAATACATGGGAAAACAAAGTAACTTGCATTACTTATTTGAAAAAGTAACTCAGATATTTTCTTGTAAATTTAAAAGTAATGCATTGCTTTACTAGTTACTTGAAAAAGGTAATCTGATTACGTAATTACGTAATTTTGCATTACTTGTAATATGTTACCTCCAACACTATAGGCTACATACGGTATACTATTTCTTAAAATATACTTGGATTTTGTTTCAGTTCAGTCTGGTCATAAATCCAGTCCACAGTTGTTTATTTTATTATTTAATGTCTTTATACTCAAGTGCTTCCAAAGCATCTATTCTATATATTCATGTTCACATGCCAATTTCTCAAATACTTAATGTCTTTTAATCTTACCATCCCTGGCAGTCTTATTCCCGTGAGCTTCCGATTTCAACAGCTTCATACTGTAAACAGCTGCCTTCATTCATGTTGAGGTCGTGACTGCTTTTGGAATGATGGAGATGATCACTTGAGATCAAGGGCAGGCACTTCGGCTAGGCTATCTTTTGTGTACACCTGTGATTGAATTATTTCAAGTATTTGTTCATTGAAGCACAGGTTAAAATTCAGGGAGATAGGTTTTAAAATAGGTCACTCTTGGGCTGAAGTCAAAAGTAAAATTATTTGAAATTTCTTTGCAAGTCTTTGTTGCATTTAGAGACATTTAGAGATATTTCAGAGGAAGATGCCCTTTTCACACATCAGGTCTGATAAATGTTTTATTTAAAAGCATGCAGATTACTTTGTTCTTGAGGTAGGAAAACTTGTATTTACTTTTTTTGTATTACCCCATTGCGATTTATGATGTTTTGTGCGTCTGCATCAAATACCTCTTTATTTATTTAAAATGGCCTTTTTCCATTTCGATTCACAGTGCTGCATATAGAGGACAGGAAATGATGGGACAGTGGTATTATGAAATGTTGCAAGTCGTATTCAAACTTGTTCTGCTTGTACGAGCAGTAAAGCACAATCAATTTGATCATGCATTTATGCTAACTGCAAATCCAGTTGTTGTTGTTTTTTAAATAATAATAATAATAATAATAAGCTGTTGTTTAAAAATAATATATTTTCTTTTGGTATGTTAGGTGAAGAACTGTCTGTGTTTGTTTTGTTCAAGGTGTTAATTCTACAGCCTCCTGTGTATTTCTGACTTCCTTACACCACAGCCAGTTAGATCATCATATGTTTCTTATAGATAAAAATAAGTTTTTGTTTTCAGGTTAAGTAATCTTTTAATTTGTGTTCTTTTTTAAAGGTGATGATATAACTTCATACAGTTTTGATCCATATAGAGAGGTATGTTTTCTCTCTGTAAGCTACAACAGCCCCTAATGAAAGGACCCTCACAATAGACAATGTTTATTAACCCTGTTAAAGAGCTACATATGTACATACAACTGTTGAGTAAAAAACCCCATCTGGGTTGTCAAGATTTGACAACAAATAACTTATGCCACTCTCACACCATACACGTGTCTAAGTAACTGGAGCAACATTTCTCTATTTATGGATATGATGAGACAAGTGACGTATGTACACAATTTTCCGCTAAAAACATCCTGACAGGTCTAAAATATAAACACTTATATTAGGCTTACTATAGTGAATCAGGGTAAAACAAAAACACATTTTGGTACATGATTAGCACATGATTCATGATGTATTAAACTGTATTGTATATTTAAAGGGTTAGTTCACCCAGAAATGAAATTTCTGTCTTTAATTACTCACCCTCATTGTCATTTGAAACCCACAAGACTTTCGTTCATCTTTGGAACAGGTTTTCATCGGATTTCGGATTTCATCAAAAATATCTTAATTTGTGTTCCGAAGATGAACAAAGGTCTTGCGGGTTTGGAACAACATGAGGGTGAGTACCTAAAGCTGCAGTCCGTAACTTTTTTTTTCAAAATTAATTTTTGAGAAAGTACATAACCAGCCAGTGTTCAAAACTATCTCCTTACCTTAGCCCGGTTCACAACGGTAAGCTTGTAATAATGTTTTAGAATGAAATCGGTACTGGTGGGTTTCCATGGGAGATTCAAGCATGTAGCCGTTCGTCTTTGCATCATTACGTCATGTCTGTATACATAAAGAAGGAGTCCCAGCTAGTAGGCTATATGGCATGTGAGGTTGCTGCAGGTAGCAGATCATTTATAGCCTTTTCTCACAGCATCTGGAATAATTAAATTTATCATTTTGATAGCGGATTGTAATCCAGAAAGGTCCAAATGACAATCATGAGTGACAACTGGAGATTAACCCATAGTCAAAAGCAAAAGACTCCGACTGCGGAGTGGCTACAAAAATTGAAATCTACAGGTAACACTAATACACACTAAATATGCATAGTCATGCAATGCTGATGTTGTTAACATTAACAATTTGAGAACAAAGTATAACAATAATAATTTGCACTGTTTGAATCACTTTTTTTCTCAGTTGGTCAGAACAAAAGTGGCAGACATGTTACTTGTTCAGATGACATTTTTCGGTGAAAATTCGTATTTTGGTCATACTTCCAAGACGCAGAATATGTGATTGCAAAGTACAGTATCCACACCGATGTGGTGACTGACAGCAAACATGATTCATCTGCGTTGAGGAGCCGTGCTGATGCACAACCCACGTAAAGTTGATAATTCCGCAAATAACTGCAATTGCAGGTTTCAGAGAAGGAGACAAAGAGGCAAAACATACGGACAGCAGCTTTAATGACAGAAATTTCATTTTTGGGTGAACTTCAAATTTCAATAATTAAAAAAAAAATATATATAGTGTACCTTTAAGTTGAAATTTGCTTTTTAAATAAGGACATACTTTAAAAGGGTCATTTGGCACAAATGTCTGATAAACCATGACAATTAAATGAAATCCAGAACAGAAGAGATAATGTTTGAAATCATAAGAAACCTTTCTTATTTAATCTGCAGTCCCTGGGCAGGAGAATACTAATACACCAACATAACTAACTAGCATAACTAACATAACTTTTGTATTTTAAGAGGGAAATTTTGCTTTTCTTATGTTTTGCTCAAAACTATTTCAGTTTCAAAAAATAACACCACAAAAGAAGCTTCTTTTTTTTCTAGTTACACATTTACATTCTTAACCTAGTGAACAGTATTTTTAGTCTACATGCCTGCTAACAGTAATGCCTTACAGTTCTTGGAAATCAAAGTACTCAGATGTTCTTCCTGACAGTTGTGTCTTTTTGACTCTTACAAATAAGTAAAGCCAGAAGCTTGAGTTAAACCTTTTAAGACTATAAGTGCAGTCTAAGCCGGTATATAGTACATGCTGATATTCTTTCCCTTATAAAATTTCACATTTAAAGAATTATCTTTTTTGAGAATACATTAGAAACCGTTTTAAAGAGATGTGCTAATATACAGATATTCAGTAATATTCATTACTATGTAAGAAATATATTAACAGCTTTTTTGCGCTGAAGGTGTTTGTAGTATTTTTAACTGCAAATGTTTGTTCGTCATTGGAAAACCAATTATAACATTTCTCAGTTTAAGATACATTTGCATGTGAAATTACCTTTTCACAATGACTCTAAGTCTTTACCAGAGGAGTAATTATGTAAATTGAAGTAATTAGAAGGATATTTTCTGCTTTAAAAAAAAGTTCAAACTTGTATTAGACATTCATCTATAGAAGCCAATTGGGAATTTCTACCATGTGAAGCAGAGGAAATCTGCATGTATAACTGACATCCACACCGCCCAAGGATATGGCAACCTTGGTAAAGAGTCCATTTGCCAGGATGAAGAGAGACTTGTGAAAGTCAAACACCTACTTATGAGACGAAGGTGTGTGCCAGCTGACATGAAAAATCTGGTGCCTGGCCTAAGGGCAGGGTTGGGTGTTGATAGTGAAGGCAGTGAGAGTTTGGATTTCTTCCTGGATCCCGCAGCGCTCGGCATGAGGAGCCATAACTACAAGGGCTTGGACATTCACTGTGACCTCTGGACACTGGTCATGTAGAAAAGATGTTTTTAATATTTAGACTCTCATCAGTGTGATACAGTATGCAGTATATGATTGCTTAGTATACAAAGTCTTTTCATTAACATATACAAATTAAAGGGTTAGTTCACCCAAAAATGAAAATTCTGTCATTAATAACTCACCCTCATGTTGTTCCACACCCGTAAGACCTTCGTTCATCTTCAGAACACAAATTTAGATATTTTTGATAAAATCCGATGGCTCTGTGAGGCCTCTATTGACAGCAAGATAATTAACACTTTCAAATGCCCAGAAAGGTACTAAAAACATATTTAAAACAGTTCATGTGACTACAGTGGTATAACCTTAATGTTATGAAGTGTAGAGAATACTTTTTGTGTGCCAAAAAAACAAAATAACGACTTTCTTCAACAATATCTAGTGATGGGCGATTTCAAAACACTGCTTCATGAGGCTTCGAAGCTTTACAAATCTTTTGTTTCGAATCAGTGGTTCAGAGCCTGTATCAAACTGCCAAAGTCACTTTAACCATTGAAATTTCGAAACGTTTCGAAACACTTATGACGTAACGAAGCCTCATTTACTGAAATCATATGACTTTGACAGTTTGATACACGCTCCGAACCACTGATTCGTAAAGCTGCGAAGCTTCATGAAGCAGTGTTTTGAAATCGCCCATCACTAAAGATTGTTGAATAAAGTCGTTATTTTGTTTTTTTGCAGTGCAAAATGTATACTCGTTACTTCATAACATTAAGGTTGAACCACTTATTTTTTTAGTAGCTTTCTGGGCATTTAAAAGTGTTAATAATCTTGCTGTCAACTTAGGCCTCACTGAGCCAATCTTTAGGTAAATGGGCAAAACAATTGCACAATATACAGTAAATATATTTAGATTGAAAATATAAAGTAAAAATGCAGTATTTTAACATCCATTTTAGCAAATATTTTGTGTAAAATATATTATTTTTGCCATATGGGTCTGATTATATTCCCAGTTTTGTCTAATCGTCTTATATTGACTATGTAGAGCTGTGTAAAATAAATTGTTTAATTCTTTAATGTAATTCAAACCAGTTTATTAACCAGTTCAAACCATCTTAAAATAAAGGTGTACTTTTCTGTGCAGGAGCTGTGAACATGCCATCCTAACAGTTAAGCAGTGTGAACGTCTCAAGACATAAAGTAGTAATGTCTAAGGGCAGGTGAGATAAAACTCATTATTCTATTTTGAACTACATCCCTAATTAAAACGACCAAATTACCGTCCACTCATTCTTAGGTGACATTAAATTAGGGGTGTATGGCAGTAAATGTTAACACTCTCTTTAAAAAAAGAAGTAATTATGCCTGCATTAAAAAGATTTAATGAATAATTCAGTTTCAGGGCTAATCCAGCTATGAGAACACTTTAAAATTGACCCATAGCCTCTATACTGTATTTTGTGTTTGTACAAGTACAATTAGCACTTCTATTGATTTGTGATGGCATCTATGTTTTAGTAAGGCACGTTTGGGAAAAAACATGTCAATTAGATTTAGTAAAACAATAGTTGTGCACTCTGAGGGCCCTTGGAGATAAAGTGTCAAGGCAGTTATTTTCTTTCCATTTTATGTGATATATTGCAAACCAATATGATAGACAGCCATAAAGAAGACTTGCAAAGACTTGGGAGAAAATGGTTTTGCATTATGGCTGCCTAGATAATTTCTGAGATCTGCTTTTTCTGGTGCTCTGAATGGCATTAATATTTAATCACATTATGAATTGGGAAAAGGAATACAATTACCAAAGTAAATACACCTGTCCCACCATGCAAGAAATTGCAAAAATCCCACAGCGCACAGCTTTCTTCCCTGAAGGTAAGGAGCGGGAGATGATCGCACTAACTTTGAGATTTGCAACACTGTAATCCTTGACTCTATTTATTCGCTTTCCAGCATGCTGGTTCATAGGGTCTCCGTTGAGACTCAATCCGTGTTATCCCTCAAATATTTATTGACCCGCTTTGCTTGCTCTAAGAAATCTAATACAATTAGCAGACCTTGGGGACATCCTGTACCTGTATTAATCTCTCAGGCCTATGTTTTGTATAGAGCATTGAGGAATATAATGGAGAAATATGAATTATAGAGCTCCCTTAAAAAGATCATTCTGCTTTAATGCCATTTAGACTTATTAATTCAATTTTATACTGAAATACTGTCTCCTTCTGAATGCCTTTATTGATAGGTAAGTGAAAGATTGGTTAATCTTGCTTTGTCATTGCTTTCATCTGAAATAAAATTGTAATATTTAGGCTTGCGTGCTAAATTGGGCAAAATAAAAGACATTTTATCATTTGCTATCATTGCTCGTCAGATTCACGGTCGCATAAGATATTGAAATATGTTTCTTTTCCTCTTCTGCATGGAGTGAAGGAACACAACAAAATGTATTGTGTGGTTAATAGGTTCGCTTTTGTTGGCCAGAGATGAGCTCTTCATCTTCCTTTCCTTGCCCTTCAACTCACGACCAGGTGACACCAGCCAAGTCCTTTAAAAACAGCAGGCTTTCGTAGTGGTCTCCGTTGGCAGTGTGTGGGTGTCTTTTGTGAATCTTTGACAGAGGCAGCCTTGGCAATAGAAAAGAGAAGAGGAGAAGAGGAGGCTGTTGTGTTGCAGTACATGAAGTTGAGTAAGAGAGCAAAGCTTCTACATAAGCTGCTGAAACTCCAATTGCAGTACAATCAGACATAAAAAATGTGTTTGTGATTTAAGTTTAAGTAAATTTTTTGGGGGTTTTTTCACTGAGAGTTCAGGGAAGAACTTAAGTTAGCATATTTTCATGAGAAGGATAATAATGTCTGGCATCGACAAGCATGTCTGCAGATGGCAAGCTGACGGATTTCTCAGAAACAGCGTGGTTGTCTGTGTTCCTATTAATTAACAACACAAGCTTGTGGTTCAAGTAACAGTGCGTGAAACAACAGTGGATATAGTGATGATAACTTGATAAATCTGAAAAATAACATTAATGCGCATCAAGGTGAAAACCTTGCTGAAATGAAAGTGTTAGGTTCACAGTTATGTCTTATTTGTCTGATTGGAAATGAGAATATAATAGTCAGAAATAATTTGAATGCCACCCCACTTTATATATACACTGTAAAAAATGACTGATTTTAACGGTAAAAGACTGTAAAAATGCTATGGTGAAAAAACGTTAATTGGTTTACAGAAAGCTTCCGTACTATATACGGTGAATAACTGTAATAGATCTAACCGTACATTTAATGTAATTTTACGGTAATTTACTGTTACAGTTTTTGGAAGTGGAAAATAACGTCATTGTATAATTTACAGTGAAAACCCGTAAATTGACATTCCCACATATCCCTGCATGACACTTCACATTTGATGTATTTTCGTTGAAATAACTGTTTCTTCTAGTTTTTTCTAATCAGTTGTACATTAGGGTTTTATTTTACATGTAATGTTGTTAAATTAATGTTTATTGCATTTTTTAAATTTCATGTGTGTTACCAAGATGGTGTTTAGTGTTTGTGTGAATGACACTGTGTGCACCTTCTACACTCTAAAAAATGCTGGGTTAAAAAAACCCAAGCTGGGTAAAATATGGACAAACCCAGCAGGTTGGGTTAAAAGGCACCCATTATGCCCTCTTTCACATGATGTAATATAAGTCTCTGGTCTGGTCAAGTTTCAGCTTAAAATACCCTACAAATTTGCCCCTATTTGGGGGTGAGCAAAAACACGCCTTTTACTATATTACTATATTGCTGGCTAAAAAAATAAATCCAAAATTGGTTGAAAAAAATGGCTGGGTGAAAACAACCCAATCCCTGGTTTTGTCCATATTTAACCCAGCAGTTTTTAGAGTGTATATATTAGTATTCATCATGTGACTCTCATCACTGCTGTGTTTGGTGGTTGTCAGTGTATTACAAATGTACAAAACAGATATTAGTACTTCAATAGGTAAATTAACATTACATCAGTTAATGAAATACGAATAATAAATTTAACAGAATTTTTTTTACAGTGTGTAAAATAAACAGTTATGAACTGTAATAATAACAACAATATAAACCTTTTAATTATATGGCTTTGAACTGTAAAATAGACAGTAAACTAAGTGCTGTCCCATAAAACCTAAAGCGTTGCTACCGTGTTTTTTCTTGATTTCATCTGTACTGGTTGAATTTTTCACATTGTTTTCTTTGGCCTTCCTAATGTCATTCCAGGTCTCCCTGTGCTCTGAAGTGTTGTTTATGTTTTATGTTTATGGCTCAGAAAGCCTCCCTCTGCTGTCTCGAGGTGCTGCTGGGTTGGAATGGCTGTCCATGAGAGCTCCAGTCTTCTGTTGAAACAGATTTATAAAATGAAAATGCCAGTGCAATTGTAAAAATTTAGTCAAGTTGGTCACAAAGAGCATGGCTGACAAACTCAGCACCAAAATATTAACCTAAAACTTTCTCATCATTTTATTCATAGAGCACCGCACCTTATTTCAGCATTTCCTGAAATTTCCAGCAAGCTTTCACATTCATCTTTGTGAGATGGCCTTGTAAAATATTCAAGTAAAAGAAATATTAAGTACTCATCATGAAGTCAGGGTCAAACAGGCAACAGTGTTGGGTCAAACTTGAAATAATATAGGGTATGCAAGCACCTCAAATCTCTGCTCACATCTTGAGGTCAACTGTGATTTCTGTAAAGGAAGGGCTTGCTTTGTAACTTGAGAGAATATTGCTCCTGGTGAAGGCAAGTGGTCATTTTTATGTTCTCTTCAAAATGATTTAGGTTGCCTTTGCTGTTGAGAAGTGTTTTAATAGAAGCTATATCAAAGCTTTTATCCATTATCCACAGGCTTTGGAGATACAGCTCAATAAAAGAACCACTCTCATACTGAGATACTGTGTAAAATTTTTCTGATTATGTAAGTCAACATTATGATCATGGGGAAAACTTCATACTTTTGATACTTGTGCTTACATTTGATACAGTAAGTACACTGTTTTAGAATGAATTATTAAATACGGTTTCATTTTCAAAATGTGGGCTTGCAAAGTCAGGGTTAGGTAAAATCAAGGAAAGCAGAGTGCAATATTTTGCTGAGCTTAACTCTGTTTTCCTACTCTTTGTAAAGTTGAAACCCTCTTAGGCATTTCCAGATGTGGCTGTGTTGCCTACTAAGTAATGATGGCCAAGTATAGGTAAAGCTAAATAACAGACTATATTATATATATATATATATATGACTATAATGTGTTGCCTGACTAAATGTGATGCTAAAAAAGAAAAGTGGAATGACCTGAGAGACCAATAATGCTCACAGTAGCTCACATTAGTGTAATCTCCATTCATAGATGAATTTCAGGACATCTGCTTTGACTAACCACAGTAGTTTAAGTTATTCCGTCCCATCTGAAAGAGGAACCCTCCCTCTTGAACAGGCTCCCAAATTACCAATGGAAAAGTTTGGGTTTTTGGATTCCAGTAAGAGGGACTTCTGGGTGGAAGAAGGTTTCCAGAGGAGATTATCTTTGCTCCAGCTACAGTTATGGAGAATAACCCCTACTTCAGCAGTCAACAAGTCCTTTGCAAAGATGTGAGTACTACATATGCATTTATGTTATGTAAATGTAGATTTTTTTTTTCTTTAAATTTTAGAAAATCAAAAACCTGAAAAAAAAAGTCTCAAANGAGCAAATAAAGGGAAAACAATGATCGAAACATCAGGTGAGGTATAGTCAAACCAAAATTTATTCAGACACCTTGAACATTTCATTCAGTAATGCAGTTTATTCACTATAGTAAAAAAAAAATGGTAATAAAATATGACAAGATCTCAGAGTTAAACTGTCTCTTAAAAAATTAATCTTAATTATGTCAGATAACACTTAAGCAAAACATGGTCAGGTCAAAGTGTCTGAATAATTTTTGGTTCCAAATTTTTATAGATTTTACTGGTAGTCCACTGTATGAAGAATTGTTGGGTATGATATGTCACAGTTTACTTTATTTTGCTATCCTCACTTACATAAATGAACTATAGTGTCCTGCACCCACTAGTAAAAAATATATCAAAAATATCTGAATAATTTTTGGTTTGACTGATTATTTATATTTATTATATATATATATATATATATATATATATACACACACATACGTACATACATATATATGGGTGTGTGTGTGTGTAATATTTTTTTTTAACAAGGTTTAGTAAAGAGGATTTGATGAGTGGGAGATCTCAAATTAGTTTTAATTTGTGTTAAATTGCTCTTTTCAAAGGTTGTGATATGTGAATGTCAGGTGGGGTAAAATGTTAATTATTTCTGACAGCAAGACTTTTTAAGTGTTTAGTTTTCCGTTTTGTTTTCTTGTACTCAGTGCCTTTTCTTCAGCCGAGTGGCACGCTGTATGGCTAGACGTTACTACTGTGCAAATTATTACGCATGATTTATAATTAAGCAATCAAGATAATTTTCTCAGCATTGTATATGCAATTATATGTCTGCTTTGCTGAAAATCAAGTGGGTGGATTTCTTTTAGAAAATAATGTAACACAATTATTAATATACCCTTTCAAACTAGCATAGAGTCAGTGATGATAAATACAGATTTGATTTACACAACAGTATGCAATTTCTTTTAAGAAGAAAGATCTCCACCGCTATCAATGATGTGAAATAACAGACATTAGAGGGAGATTCTGCTCGGTTTATCCTTTCAGATGAAAATTGTTTTTTGTACAACCATCTACACAGTGTCTGTTTTCCTTCCTTCTCTCTTGTTCTCTCTCCTTCCATATTTCCTCTCTCATCTCTCGGTCTCTTTTTTCTCGATCCCTCCCTCCCGCTCTGCTTCTCTCGATTTCTCCTCTTCGCCCTTCCTCACTCTCTCTCATCAGCAGGGGGCCCTCGGCTCCCTTCTTCACCATGGACTCAGACTCAATCCCGCTACAGCAGAATTGCCTCGCTGATTCTTAACCTTAAACCGGTTTAATACTGTTTTGCTGGCAGCCGTCGGTATATTTTCATAGCCATTTATATTCCGAGCAGATGGAACGTTGTCCTCCAGTCAAGTTTCCACTGCTTATGCAACCTCTGGATTTCAGCACTATCTCTATTCATATTTTTGCTTCATGCAAGGGGAAATTCTTTAGAGGAATTGTAGGCTTCTCTAATTGTTTGTCCTCCTGTTTCCCGTCACGTGTAGCGAGAGGGCTTATGCCTTGATTTTTTTAACAGTGCGCTCATGGCAAACTTGATGTGAAACTGTCTTGTTCAGTGCATTTCTATTTGTGCATACTTTTCAAGAATATATATATAACATTATATATAACATTATGACCACTTGACAGGTGAAGTGAATAACACTGATTATCTCTTCATCACAGCACCTGTTAGTGGGTGGGATATATTAGACAGCAAGAGAACATTTTGTCCTCAAAGTCAATGTGTTAGAGACAGGAAAAACGGGCAAGCGTAAGGATTTGAGCGAGTTTGACAAGGGCCAAATTGTGATGGCTAGATGAATGGGTCAGAGCATCTCCAAAACTGCAGCAGAACTGGACCACTGAGCAATGGAAGAAGGTGGCCTGGTCTGATGAATCACATTTTCTTTTACATCATGTGGATGGCCGGGTGCGTGTGCGTCGCTTACCTGGGGAACACATGGCACCAGGATGCACTATGGGAAGGCGGCAAGCCGGCAGAGGCAATGATATGCTTTGGGCAATGTTCTGCTGGGAAAACTTGGGTCCTGCCATCCATGTGGATGTTACTTTGACACGTCCCACCTTCCTAAGCATTGTTGCAGACCATGTACACCCTTTCATGGAAACGGTATTCCCTGGTGGCTGTGGCCTCTTCCCTGCCACAAAGCAAAAATGGTTCAGGGACAGTTTGAGGAGCACAACAACGAGTTTGAGGTGTTGACTTGCCCTCCAAATTCCCCAGATCTCAATCCATCTGTGGGATGTGCAAAACAAACAAGTCCGATCCATGGAGGCCACCTCGCAACTTACAGGACTTGACGGATCTGCTGCTAACATCTTGGTGCCAGATACCACAGCACACCTTCAGGGGTCTAGTGGAGTCCATGCCTCGACGGCTAAGGGTTGTTTTGCCAGCAAAAGGGGGACCAACACAATATTAGGAAGGTGGTCATAATGTTATGCCTGATCAGTGTTATATATATATATATATTGTTCAGCAAAATGGTCCGATTCCTGTCTCAAACTGTGAGATAAAGTACAATCATAGTAGTCACCACCAAGGGCAGCATTAGGGGTAGGCTTTTGGGACTTCAGCCTCGAATGATTTTTATCATCTTGTCACAATTTTTGTCACAAATAAAATTATTCAAAGCTGCAGGCTGCTCTATAAATCAGACATGGTCTTGCAAGCCACATTTTGGCTGTTTTGCATAAAGTCTGCCGCATTTTGTTATTTATTCTGTCACAAAGTCAAAGAAATGATGACGGTGCTTTCCAAACTACAGACAACAACAATGTAATCAGAGAAAACTGCGTTGACTTTGGTCCAGCCAGATATCTTGGCAAAGTAGAGAATATTTTAGAGACATAAGTCTGAAAACAAAGCAGAATATACATGTACAGTATAGAGTGGGTTTTTTTTTGTGCCAAATTTGTAAGACGTGCAGTTTTGGAAATACACTTTTATTAAAACATAATGCGGTGAACCTCACAAACTTACTGTAGGCTAATAATACATTAACCATATTTTTATATTATAAATGCAAATAATAATAATAATAGCCTGCTAACTTGTAAACAACACTTGGCGACTTGACACAAAAATGCTAATTAAGATCAGACCGTATGCTGGAAGGGAAGAAAACTATTGCATTTTAAAGTACATTACATGCAGTGTTACACGTGAAACATTTCAACATTATTATTATAATAAAGTGCATTATTTAATATTAAAAAAAGAAGAAGAAAGAAACCATACACACTGATAGAGGTCTGGTATAGGCCTACGCTCTGAATATCCACTGAACCTAGAACTGCACATGGTCACCAATGCTATTTCTGTTCTTTAAGCTTCTGTTTCGGCAAGAGACGTTTGCTAATTGAAGCTTGTTCCTCCATATTTCATAATTCTGATTGGCCATGTCCTGAGAGATAGTGGAGCACACCACTGTGAATAGTAAGCTTTTAGACTCTCCCTCCTGGAACTCAGCCGGAACAAAAGCCTTTCTTTATTAATTTGCGGCCATAAGCTTAGGGAATTTAATCGAACAGACAAACTTTTAATTTGGGACAATTTTAATAAATGTGACCTTTTGTTCTGATCCCGGAAGAATTCAAATTGCCCGTGTGATTATTTCTTTCTCAGCTGAGCACTGTGGTGGAATACATTCAATGTGTGAATCCTTTACATGGAATCACCTCATATAAATACACAGAAGTACAATAATGTGAATGTTTTATAGGTTGAGCTGGGGAAAGAGAAGGAAAGAAAGGCCAGGTATCGTGCTTACCAGTGTGCCGCCATCATTCTGAGTGTTGTATTCCTGATACTGGCCCTCTGTATCTTCAGTCTGAGATTTATATGGAGCCCAAACCCTGGGAAGGTAAGAGAAATCCAAATCTATTGTGCAGACTAAGAGATACTACTGAGAATGGTGCATGGCTGTGGATTAATTAGGAAATGATTAGAATAACAATCATGGAATGGAAATGAAAGACATAGAAACATCTGCACACACTGTTTAGTATTCTTGGAACTGACTGAATCCAATCTTGATTTCCTTGGCATAAACAATAACATCACAGAGTTGAAGAAAATGCCAGAATGAATAGATAAATACATAGTGCGTTTTACATAATAAGATTGCTATAATAATCAGAACTGCAAAACATAGATATTATACATTATAATTCCCCAATTCTTGTTGATACCCAAAAATGGACAGCTAGTAAATAATTGGCAATACCGGAGTGTCAACAGACACGCAAACTTTGCGCTTCGGTATACTACGTTATGCATTAATTCTCCCAGAGGATGTAACTCGTTTAACAGCCAATGCTTTTAACGCATTTGCTGAAGCTCCAGTCTAATTTCTGCATCAGATATTTCACGCTCCTGCTTGAGAGGAGTCATCACTTTGAGCAGCAGAAGTAGTGAAGATTCTCACAGGGCATGTAATGGGCTTAATGACACTGGAAGTCTGGGCTGTGGAGATCGAGAGCGAGTGCTCACACTCTCAAACTGCTGCAGTCGGCTAACTAAAGGCCCATGTAGTCGCTGATATCCAGCAACGAGCAATATAATGGTGCTTTAAAACACAATGATAGGCCTAACTGTTAGGGGGTCTCTTCTCAACAGCAGTCAGGGGGAAATATTAGGCAAGTGTGTGTGTGTGTGTGTGTGTGTGTGTGTGTGTGTGTACACATTTTACGCACACAGTATGCCTCAAGTGCTGACATCAACAACGAAACCTGAATGTGCAACTATTGCAGCTCCGGGCATCACAATTCTGCCGCTTAGATATGAATATTTCAAACCAACACTGCATATTTCATAAGCCCCACCTCCCCTTATTTAGACTTGAAATATGAAATGTTTCTCGCTTTCCTTATTTTGCTAGGTAAGGCATCATCAATTATTCCCATGCTCTTAAAAGGTACAGCTCCTGACAAACTAATTAGAAGTCAATACATCAATAGAGCACAAGACTATCTTTGCCAATCCCTCCATGTGGCAGCGGGGAGAGGCAAAGCGGTCTCCTGTGTCTAGCTTTGCATAAACTGTTGTGGAAAGGTAATTTGCTCTCCATATTGTATTTCATTATGACATGGTAACCACTTGGGAACTTCTTTTAATTACTTACAAACATATGTTGTTACAGAAGCCCAGGGAAGATAAAGAGTTAGCCATCATTCTCTACGCTACTATGTGTTTAAGAAGGGTGTGTGCGCATCTAACTGTGTGACTGCATGTTGTCCAATGGCGCCATAATGTTTTTCATGTCCTAATTATTGTTCTCCTGGTTCCTGTGGGATTAGACGCCTGTCATATTACCTAATATAACCGAATGTAAAGCAAATGCCTTTAAAATTACAATTACACACACATAGTAGCACTGCTGCAGTTTATCCAAAAACATCTGCTGCAGTAAACTGATGTCATCTATTTTTCTGACCTTTCTGAATGCCTGTTGTCTCTTAAGGAACCGTGGTTGACAGAAACGTGCAGCACCCAAGCAGCGTCCTTTCAGGCTACCTTATCAGGCCCGAACCACTGGCGTCTGTCATATTGACCGCGGTGTCGGAGAACAGCTCGAATAGATCACACGAACAGCGGCGGAGAGAGGCTGTGAAATTGCCTTCGCCGCACACGTCTGTCAGGCTCACGAGACGCCCCCCATTATTCAAGCTGAAATTACTTCGCTCACCTTGTTGCTATGTTGTGTTTGCAAGGCAGCCTCGCAAAATGTGCCCCCAACCGCCTCTTAAGGACTTCTGTGTCCTGATGTGTATCTTAATGAACACAGTTGCACCTGCTCTCCAGTAATAGTGGCAGGTGCCGGGCAAAGAACGGTCCCCCCGAGCAGGTTTGTTTACTGGCCATGTCCAGCAGCCTTTTTTTTTTTCTTGGACTGCTGTGTTGGTCGCAGAACCTGATTTCACAAAGTGCAACATGTTCCTGGATCATCATCTTTGTTGATCCTGAAACAACACTCCAATCAACCAATCAGATTTGAGTGACAAGGTTACAGTTTATGTCAAGTTTAGGTTTACAACCAGGGTTAGGTGCTTCTGCATCAGTTTTATTCACCTATTATTTCTCTCTGATTTTTAGGGATAATTTATGGGCATAAGTAGGTTTAGGGGTTGGGATAGGACAAAATTTTCAGACAGGAATGTTGTTCCAGGATTAACAAAATATGTTGACCCAGGAATACGTCTAATTTGGCAAAATCAGGACATGCATGTTGGTACTTTCAAAGAAAAATGGATAGACTCCAGGAAGGCATAATGGTGGCACTGTCTGCTTTCTGAAAGCAGTCCTAAAATAGCCCAAATCTTTGTGTGGCCCCTCTCTCAGGTCTTCGGATCTTGTGGGAGAATAATTACAGTAATGAAGCGGACTGGCCAATCTGTGCAGCTACCTTTGGAAGCACCTCCAGACGGGGGGTGCTTTTGGGTTTGCAATTTTCTTTTATTTCACTCATCAGACTCATTTATTCACTTATGAGCTTGAGTTTTTACTGGGCTTTGCAATTGTCTCTGAGCTCCACCTGGCTAAAAACAAAATGTTCCCTTGTAAAGGAGAGGTAGGGGAACATGACACATCCGCTTGACCCAGTCTGGGGCTCTCAGGTGGATTGTGAATGCCTGTAGAAGTGTTTTATAAGTTTTCAGGTGTGCCCCAGGATTCCTGTGAATTATTATGAACAGAAGTGAGAGCCTGTGCAAAGGTAAAAAGTCTGTAGCTATTCGTGATTTGTGAGGTTTCTGACAAGTAATATCAGGAACAATGCCCTCATAGACAAAGACAAATTCATAAAGCTGAACAGTTGAAAAAAAAAAATCCTATTAGCATAACTATTAATTCATAAACAAAAAGCCATGTAATGGATTCTGTCAATAGCTTCACTTCAAACAATAAACATGGTTGTGTGCCAATTACAGTTGAATTGAGGTAGAAAATGGGATTCAGAATTGTAATTTGAATTTGAATGCAAGTATTGAAATTCAAGGAAATTGTCATTTTAACTAAAATAGCAAGAACAACAACAACAACAACAACAACAAAAAATTAATGTTTAGCTTTACAAGCCTTTCAGAGAGAGAGATTTCCTTTCCCAGAATGTTTTTCCTTGAATTTCTCTGAAATACAATGCATTAAATTACTATTCCTTTTATATAATTCAAATTTAGCTTTAAAGGGGGCCTATTATGCCCCCAAGTCTCAGGTGTCCCCAGAATGTGTCTTTGAAGTTTCAGCTCAAAATACCCCACAGATAATTTATTATAGCTCGTCAAATTTGCCGCTATTTGGGTGCGAACAAAAACACACCATTTTTGTATGTGTCCCTTTAAATGCAAATGAGCTGCTGCTCCTGGCCCACTTTCCAAAAGAGGAAATGCTTCGGTTGCTCAACAACAACAAAGCTGGAGAATCTCATGCAGCCAAAATTACGAGTGTCAGTAGGGTGTTCAGACTTACATTGTTCAAACTGGAGTCGGACACTGATGGAGAGACTCAGGAAGAAGTTACACTTTTTAGAATGCAACTGGACGTTTCTGAATGTAGTTGCTGTGGAGTTGATTCAACTCATCGACTAGCATATGCCGTCATGTTAATCTTTTGTGAAAAACCAGCATTGAATTGACCCTCGTTTTTCAAGTAGTTCAGTGTAAAATAACATCACATTAGTAGTCTAAGCTGTTTTGTGGGTAAGTCATAAGTAACACCGATACATTTCTGTCTAACACAACTTCTGTTTGTGCTAGCATAAAGTAATAGAGCGTATGGAGGCTAAGGGAAAGTACACGGAAAGTGGAGCTGCCTGAACTGAAGAAACACTTCAGCAATTGCATTACTTCAAAATACTTACATTTACATCTTTTTGTCTTTTGTCTAGCATCTGCAGCTTTGCCTCGCTTGCGAAAACAAAACGGCGGTGCCGTGGGTCGAAATGTGCAGATTAAGGGGCAGTAATATTATAATAAGATCCCCTTCCTACGTCACAATGGGAGCGAAAACTGAGCGGCTCGTTTTTTTTCACATGCTTGCAGAGAAAGATTTACCAAAACAAAGTTACTGGGTTGTCCTTTCTCACATTTTCTGGGTTGCTAGATGCACTGGAGACCCGATTATAGCAATTAAAGGATTAGTTCACTTTTAAATACACCTTTCCTGATAAATTTATTTAAACACGGCGCCAGTTTCGTTTTCTCCGTAAGTAGAATACGGAAGGCGTAGAACATTCAGCGTAAGCGTTATGAAGAATGCGGAAGCGGAAAGTACGTTCACGGCGATATTTTGTTTATAAAGCATAAACGGTTGTATTTTTTTTCGAAAATGACCGATCGATTCGCTAGATAAGACCCTTATTTCTCATCTGGGATCGTGTAGAACAATTTGAAGCTGCAGTGAAACTAATTATGACCTTCAACTGTTTGGTGCCCACTGAAGTCCACTATAAGGAGAATAATCCTGGAATGTTTTCCTCAAAAACCTTCATTTCTTTTCGACTGACGAAAGAAAGACATGAACATCTTGGATGACATGGGGGTGAGTAAATTTATCAGGAAAAGTGTATTTAAAAGTGAACTAATCCTTTAAACACAGAAAAAGTCAGATTTTCATGATATGTCCCCTTCAAATTTCAAGTGCACTAACAATTTCAATAATTATATGGGTTTATACTAATTCCCATAATTTTATCACATGCATATAATTTACTGTGCATTTTATTTTATTTTTTTTATTATGATTCATAGCACTTTCACATCTCTGCTCCAAAGAGAGAAAAGTAATAAGAAGGGGAAAAAACAATTATTACATGATGTCATGGTCATTCGTTGCTCTGGCAACAGCCAGACTGCCAGCAGTCCATAGCAAAGTCATATTAAAATCAGTAAAATCTAAGAAATATCAAATAGACAAATAGAGATTCTTGGTCTTTGCAAGCAACACACATAAAATATTCTCCACTTCATTATGGGCATGTGCAACCCATTTCCCTTACCTTTCATTGCCTCTTCTTCTTCTTCCCCATCAAGACCTCATCCCCTGAAAATCATAGAACAGAACAGAGATCAGTTCTTTTTCTCTTGCACAATTTAGATTCTGATTGAGCTTTCACATCCTGTTTCGATTCTACACAGGGTGCCAAGAACTAGTCCTGCCACACAGCCCTCTCACAAGAGAAAGAGATTTCATCAGATTAACTTTCCTGAAACCGCTCTTAACACCACCCCGATCCACGGAATGTGCCTCATTATTTCAAATGGATTAAGAGTAAATCTGTCAGTGAGTTAAATTCAGTCATTGAGATGTGACCAGTAGTTAAGGCAAATTTCCAATTCTGATATTAGATCAGTTTCTGAATTTTATCTATATAACAAGCTTAAAAATGGACTCAGTCACTCATCAATGTGATGAAATTACTGGACTGAACCAGTAGTTGTTTTGTTGCCCAAATGTGGCAGTTATCAAAAGGTAGTTTCCCAGAATACCCCAGCAGATGTGCTTCTGTTAGTCATTCAGTGTTAATAGCCCTTTGGGGGGATCCTGCGTGATTCAGTAATAAAATATTAAACACAAAGATGATTGGCATCTCCTAGTGGGAGCTGAATGATTTCCAATGAGAGAGGCAATGCTTGCAAAGTATTGACCTGCATACTGGTTGGGGGCCGACGTGCTGTTAAGAGTTATGTCTTTCAAATTGTCAACATCAAAATTATAGCATAAGAAAAATTTTCATAATGCTAGCAAATAATGGAATTTTCATGACCTGTTGAAAGCATGAAGCATTTTCATGACACCCAGAAAAACAAAACGGACATCATCAAAGGGCATCAGATGAGCTCAGTGTGTAAATAAAACATCACATAGCTAGCTTTTTCACTTGACATAGCAGCAATCTCACCAACAGACACCTTGAAATTGATCAGTGCATAATTTATCTCTTCAACACTTGTTGTATTAGGCAATCTGCAACAGCTTTTTAAATGAAACAGAAAACAAGAAGCGACTGTCTATCACATAATGAACTACTTTCATTCTTGTTTAATGTTGAAAGAAATAGAAATATGTTCAGCTTGTTTCGAAGACAACTACACCAGCGATGTTTAACAAAAGAATTTTTGATTTACTTAAATAATGATGACAAGATCATAATGTGATGAAAATATATTATAAATGTGTTCAATATTTTGTTATATTCATTCGACTAAAATGGTATCCAACATTTTAGATAGAAATTAGAAGAAAGTGCAGAGTTGAGCCAAATATTCAAGCATTTATATATAAACTATTAATTCAAACAATCATCTTTTCATATTTTTTTCTTCAAAAAATGTTAGTCCATTGCTAATAAGTTTTATTATTGTATGGTACACATTCTTAATTCTTCTAATTTGTAAATAATGTTAGATGTCATTTCAGTCAAATGAATGAATATGACAAAATTATATATATATATATAAATTAAGATATCGGTAGACGTTCATTTCTCAACTGACCACTAGGGGCAACGTACTTGATCTCAGACACTAAATAAAATCAAGCAATAGGTGTGGCATCTCATCAAAACAGACAAATTGCTCCAGAAAACACGAATACACAAATAATGACTCATACTGTTACATGCATGCATGTTTGCATCCTAATAAGCTATATAAAGAAGTCAAAATGCACAAAAAGATTGATTAGCACATTATTGATTTAATTAAACATGCCAATCTTTTATCAAAAATTAGGTACATTGAATAGCACCAATGACCTTGCAGATATTTTCCACAAGCTGCTGGAATGTGAAATGATTTTCATTAGCAACGTGGAGCTCATTCATCTAATAATGATACAGCCAAAGTCTGTAAGAAGAGTAAACACGAGGTGTTGATTCGCTCATGCACTACCTAGGTCTATAATTTTGCTCTCTGCTTATAGAGGCATTGACGGCAGACAGCGAAATCAAGTCAATTTAGCTCTTGAAAGAAAGTCATTTAAAAACCCTCAGACAGTGTCGCTATTTGCAGTAAACACAGATGTATTCTACACGCCAAGGTTACAACTGAATACGGCTCTCCAGAAAGCTTGGCTGAGAGTATTAGCTTATTTTCAATAAGCTTTGAACGTGCTTTGAAACTCCTCATCATTTAATAACTGGGCATGTCATTTACAGATTTTAATGGGGGAAAATGATGAGACAATAAAAGATATCTGATTGCTTTGGGAATGTGAAAAATAGCTGCATGCATGTATAATACATTACATGTGCTATATGTGATAAAGAGACATTCAGTGAGCCCTCTGCTTCCTTATCCACTTGAAATCCTCAGTAAGTGGAAAACTTTGTGTTTCCATTCACACACCAAAAGTTAACACCATTTTGCTGCTGTTAACTTCAAAGCCATCTTGGCATTGAGAACTTTTTTGTTGACACAATCCTCCAAGCTCTGAACCTTGCTCTGCATGATACCGGGAAAAACTAGCTGCCAATAGCGAGAAAGAAATGCAAGAGTACAAACACTTGATCATCGAGACTGGAGAGACATGTTCTTAATACTCATTCAAGGAGGGCTGTGACACATTATGCAAAGCAATGTCATTGCTTTTACTGAAAGATAAAACACACAAATGAAGGGGAAGAACATTTATGGATGCATCAGTCCAGTTGTGTGTTTGATCATGAAGATCAAGTGCTACATAGATGTATTTAGTTTTACTAAATACATACATTAAGAAGGAAATGCCTTTCATTTTTCTAACATTAACTATAGAAACTATGATTTTTGGCAGAAATATCAGATTTGTGTCAAAATAATCTAAAAATGTATTTTAATTTTATTAATTTATTATTTTTTGCAAAATTTGAATGTACCAAATTATATAATTATATAATCCGGGGGGTTAATAAAGGCCTTCTGAAGTGAAGCGATGTGTTTGTGTAAAAAATATCCATATTTAAACAAGTTATGAAGTCAAATATGTAGCTTCCACCAGACCGCCTTCCATATTGAAGTTACGAAGAACATGTAAACTGCCGTCATGTCAGTTACACTTTTTCCGTAAGTTGAATATGGAAGGCGTAGGATGTAGGGTAAGCTTTGTGAACTGCAACACTGTCTACATCAGACGCAACAGCTAAAAGCTGTCTACACTGAAAGCAACAACCCGACCGTTGCAAAGCACTTGGACTACGTCGTAAATAGAACATGGAATCCGTTTACTGTCGGAAATTGTTTTAGCGCCGGATCCAATGTAGACAATATAACTGATTATAATGGGTTCTACTGTCTTTTGATGCATCGCGTCGCACGTGTCCGGTGCAAGAGTTTTACACTTTCTGTGTACATTGAATACGGAAGGTGGCTAATGCGGAAGCTAGATATTTAACTTCATAACTTGTTTCATATGTGTTTTTTTTTAAACAAACGCATCGCTTCGATTCAGAAGGCCTTTATTAACCCCCCGGAGGCGTGTGGAGCACATATTAATGATGGATGGATGTGGACGGAAGCACTTTCTTTAGCTCATACTCATTGATCCCCATCACTGCCATTATAAGCACAGATGCCTCAGGATATTTATTAATATTTCTGCAATTATGTTCATTAGAAAGAAGAAAGTCATATACATCTAGGATGGCTTGAGGGCGATTAAAGCTTGGGCTAAATCCTTTAAGGAGCTGAAACTTTTTCATCTGGCCAATCAGAGCAGAGCAGGCTCGTGGAAAGGAGGGATTTAGAGGGACTGATTCATTTGACGGGTCGTTTGAGAATCACTGAAAAAATGTGGTGATGTGCAATGTATATTATGAGAAAATTAAAGTGTTTTTTGACCTTTGATGCATGTAAACCTGTTTTAGGAGACCTCCTAAATAAAATTAGGTACCTTTTAAATAGCATAATAGGGGCACGTTAAATTATGGTTACTATGCAAGAAATAAGGAAAAACATTGAAGTCCCAATCGGCTGGCTACATTAGGAGCTTAAGACAATAACTTGACATTCTATCGCAGGTTTTAGATTCTTATTCTGTCCACTACGAAGCTGATCCTTTGGATCACAACTTTTGGTGCATTTACATTTGAAGCTTTAGTGGGAATTCTTGGCAAGCATTCGTTCCCTTCTTTTTTATTTAGATCTATGTCTTGAGCTAAGCTTTAGAGACCAAAATAAACTGCTGCCCCTCCGTTCACCCAAGGCAAAAGCACAGAGACCAGAATGTTGTTACTATGCAAGTGATACATGATGACTCCCATCACTGGGGCTTTGCAGCAGCAGTAATGCCTGAAAAACACTTTAAGAGCAGAGTGATTCTAAAGCTCTCTGGTCTCTACACTTGCCTCAGGTCTCCCTGCTTGCCACATTGCAGGATGGAGTGTCAGATAAGTAAAATTCTGCTTTCAAGACAAAAGCTCCTATGAGATCTGCTTTGAATGAAGCGATGCTTACAAAATAAATGCATTTAGGAGGGAAATTATGTTGTCCAAACACCATTTTCCAATATCTCCCCCTAAAAAAATCCAGGTTCTTCTGTCAGATTTTCAGTCAAGCTGTTGTGCTGGATACTCACAGCAGTTAATCTGCATTCACTATGCACCTTTTCATACAAATTAGAACTAAAATGGTCGTTCTCTAAAACCTCTAGTTTCTGGACCTTAGTCAATGGTTTTAAATGAAAACAGCTCCTTAATAGTTCTCCTCAGCCAAGCTACATTTCTCTTCTCATTAGCGGCTAATGCTGTTAATCAAATTATCCTGTGCATCTGAAAGCTTGAAAACACAAGAGTGTTTGCTCTCACAAGCAGTCTGAATGCCACTTAGCCACAGGGGTATTGAATGTCTTCAGTCAATTTAGTCATTTTTACCGAGTCTGAGTAACAATCAGGGTCATCATGTCCTCTCCCACTGCAGGAGAGGTTACTTCCTTTGAGGCTACATGGCTCTTAACCCAGTGCTTCAATGGGCATTTAGCTCTATATTTGCCATGCGGAATCTGTTATACATTCACAAAGATGTACCAGAGTGTGCCAGCATTTTGAACAGTGTTTGATGAATATTTCATGCGGTATCCTGTACCCTATTATGACGGAAGATTGGCCTGCATTCTTACACTGCGAAGACATTCAGAGGAACAATCAATTACAGGAATCACTGTGTGTTTTTCACTTGAATAGCAGTCACTCAAACCCCGCAAAGAAAAGAGAGAATGGAGAGGGGGAAAAAAGTGAGACTTCCCAGTATTCTTGGCAAAGGTCTTTTGTCACCTCTTGGAGGTTTTATTTATAAACTCCACACCAGTTGTTTCCACCCTTCAGCACAGAGATATCAATCACGGTTGTGAGCAGAAGCTTTGGAGTGTTGCATCACCCATTGTCCTGAAAATGTTCTTTCATCCTGTTGAAAGGGCTTTAGTTTATTTCCTATGGGACAAATGATGGAAGCTTCAGAGCAAAAAACTATTTAATTTTTTTCTGCAAAAAGTAACAATGTAGCAAAACACATTAAAATATGCATGTTGATCTGTTTCAACCTATGGTTTCAACCTATGTAATGTCAAAATATAACAAAAAACGCTTTAATGACTCTGATATCACTTTTTAAGCCAGAGTTAACCCAACCAGAAGGGTATTAAATGGCACTTGCTTGTTGATTTTTAACAGATCATAAAAGCAAACATTGATTCAAAGTGTGACGTCCCAGTCCCTGGGCCCCCTTTACAATTGCGTGCTGACTAGGGAGAAAATGCAATTGCTCCCAATGCTCCACGGCCCCCCTCCCTCCTGAATATAGCTCTATTACCCGCACAGTAGCTCAGATCAAAGTGATTTATTGCCAGTGAGAGCTCAAGTTGTTTAAGATGGCTAGTGCGATTAGTCATATATGTGCTAGCTCTGAAGAAAGGGACCGGGTTGCACCGACAAATTAAAAGCAGCTGCAGATGCGAGTCAACCACAGCAAGGTGGTCATACGTGGCAAACGATAGAGACTCGCAGGGGATCCGGGCAGAGAAAATGGGTCATTGCGCTCCGTTCGTGGAGAGGCCCTCGCCTGTGAAGGAATTCTCAGTGAACCTCTGGAGTATAAATATAGAGGAATGAGCTTGCAGCTCTCAAACAACTGAGCTGCTGAAATTCCTTCTCTATAATTGCTTGCAATTACGCATTTAAAATTCCTCTGAGAGTCCAGTTCTATAGCTATAAAAAGGCATTTTTATTCAATTGAACAAGTTACAGTGCCTTTCTTCTAAGATGTGAAGTATACCATATGAGTAATTACATTTGTATTGTCTGCATCAGTGTACACAGCGTTAATAAATATGTTCTGCATTATTGCATCACTCTGCATCCACTAATGTGATTTGTACTGTGATGAGTGCCAGCCCACTCCCTATTGTTTATTATTTGTGGTGCACATTAAACGTAGCTAGTTATAGACGAGCAGTGATTTATATCCCTTCTGTTCTGCATCCAAAATGTCCGCAAGGGAGCTGACTTCTATTTTTAATAGTTCGTTGTGGCTTCGGGTGAAGCAAAAGTTGATTTTAACTCTGCTGTTGACAGAGTTATTATAAGAGCTAAACGAGGCACAAAAGAGCCTTAAAAAACAAGATGCTCTTGGCCTCTGTTCCTTATGTAAACAGCTGTAATTAACATACCATAATAACAACCCCGTGTATTTTCATGGCATGTTTTCTAAAATCTCAACTGAGGTAGCCATTATTTTCAGATGTGCTTTTGATGCTGGGCCTTTCATTTTAACAAACAAGACCTTTGTGGGTTAGCGTTGCTGCTAGGCTACAAAGATATCGAGACCTCCCAATTAAGCCAGAATATAGACCAACTTTTGGAGGTATTCCTAGGGTTATTTTGGAAGTATTCTTAAAGAGAATTTATCTCCTATAGAAAGCAATGAAATTACCACATTCAAGGTCCAGAGAAGTGGTAAAAACTAGGGTTGTTCCGATTCCGATACTAGTATCGGAAATACCACCGATACCACAAAAAATTCTGGCATCGGTATCGGCGAGTAATTAAACTCACGTACCGATCCGATACCATTTTCTTAAACAATATAGTTGTGCCCGCTATCTTTGCTTAACTCGGAAATCAATTCTTCTTCGCGGCTCAGAATGCAAACACAGGAAGTTGTGCTGTGTTGCCACAAGCAACCACTGTTTAGAGCAGCGGAGAAGTGAAAACGCCTAGCAGTATGTCTGCTGTTTGGCAGTATTTCAGACCAGTAAAACGGCGACATGTCTCATATGCAATGCTGCAATTTCGAGGGGTACAAGTATTGGCAACTTTAACACAAATAACTTAATAAAGCATTTGAAGACGCGTCACCCCGCGCAACACGATGGTTACAGAAAGGCTAATGCTGCGTTCACACCAGACGCGAATGAAGCGATAAGCGCGAGTGATTTACATGTTAAGTCAATGCAAAGACGCGAATTGACTTCCTGCGGCGCGATTCGGGCGTTTGACGCGCTTAAGACGGAGAAGGATGAAGCGTGCCAGCTTCATTCAAACAAAGAGAAAAGTTTTCAAAAGACAAATAAAGATAACCGACAAAATTGTCGGGTTTATTGTTCTGGATGACCAGCTGCTGTCAGTCGTCGAAAACGTGAGATTTTTATTTAACAAAATTGTTTCTGGACTTCAAGTTTTAAAGAGATTATTTTCTTATATAATTATATTCCTAGATTTATTTGTTGTACTGTTTTTATAGTTATATTGTAAAACTAATATACCTTTTTCAGTTTACAGTGTTAGATTTGTGGCTGCATTTGAAGTTCTTTTTCACTTAAAATAAATAAATAATATAACTGACAAATGTATGTCAGATAATAAAAATACTCTAGTTCACTGTATGTATTTGTTCTTGTTTTATTAAGGGATAAGTCTGAAGCACACCATAAATAATTCTATCAATTCATACAGGGCTAGTAGTATATACAGCTGTATATACAGATACACACCCAGGTATCGGATCGGTACTCGGTATCGGCCGATACCCTGAGCTCAGGTATCGGAATCGGTATCGGGAATGGAAAAGGGGTATCGGAACATCTCTAGTAAAAACATCATTAAAATAGTCACCGTGACTGCAGTGGTTCAACCTTAATTTTATGAAGCGATGAGAATACTTTTTGTGCGCAAAAACAAAACAAAAATAATGACTTTATTTAACACTTTGAACCGATGTCATAAGTAGTGAACTCAGTGCAGGCTTTCGTGTTCTATGTCCGAACGCCGACTCATTATTGGCCAAGCTCCTGCGCCAGCATCACACGCATGTGTCGTGCTGCTCATGTGTACAGTGTCAGCCAATACTGAGCCGGCATTTGGACGTAAACACGGAAGCCTGCACTGTTCACCACGTCAAATGTGTATGACAACAGTTCACATTGTTAAATAAAGTCGTTATTTTTGTTTTGTTTTTGCGCACAAAAAGTACTCTCGTCGCTTCATAACATTAAGGTTAAACCACTGGAGTCACATTGACTATTTTAACAATGTCTTTACTACTTCTCTGGACCTTGAATGTTGTAATTTCGTTACTTTCCATGGGAGATAAAAAACCTCTTGGATTTCATCAAAAATATCTTAATTTGTGTTCTGAAGATGAACAAAGGTCTTAAAGGTTTAGAAACGACATGAGGGTGAGTAATTAATGACAGAAATTTAATTTTTGGGTGAACTAACCCTTTAAGATCATAAACTATAACCTGACAAAGAAAGTGGATGGTGCTCCTTGAGGAATAAATGTCACCTATTAGCTAGTGACCATTTTCCACATTTTTTAAAATAGTCAGCTGTCGAGAAAGCAACTGCTTGTCTTCATCAGACATCTCCAGATGCTGTACTAAATGCATCTGGCGGCCCTGAAAGCATTCCCTTCAAATTTATCTTAACTGTAATGGTCATACAGCCTTGTCATCGGTGTCTGCTTTTATAATTCCTTTGTCTCAGAACAGCAAACATTTTTTTTTTAAAATAATCATATTTGCCTTTGTCCCCAAACCAAACACAAACATAGTGAGCGGTTTGTGTCTAATACCTGATACCTAAAGCTTTTGAAAGGAGAAATGGAACAGGAAAACCATTTGCATTTCATAGAGATGAACCTGTGATGGAAATGAACCTGCTGTTATCTGCACCATTCAGGGCAGATAAAATGAAGTCAGACCAGATCAGGGCGGTAATGAAGAGCCCATCAATGGGCGAATTGTTATCTTTAGCGCACGTTGAAATGAGAATATCATTTAATTCCTAGAATAATAACTACACAGTAGCTCACACAGTGGCTTTTGACATGCATTGAGCACATGTGAATGCCATCTGCACCGCTCTCTCTAACTGATCTGGAGAAGTTATTTCCTGAGGGGATCTTCATTTTACAGCAATATACCCTGGAGTTTTTTTTTATTCTTTCTTTCTTTCTTTAGGGTGTCTCATTTTTTAAGGAATCCAGCTTTCATTATAGCTCATACACTAATGTCTCTTCATCTTTTCTATGAGATGAAAGCCAAGCTGTCGATTGAATGAAGGGTGTCTTTAATTTTCCTAAAGGCTTAAGAAACCAAAGGAAGTTGTAAAAATGGCAGTGTTGCTGTGGGGGCTGTTGTGACAGTTGCAGCTGTGTTCGTTTTGAATCTGTAAGGAAAATGTACTTCTTTTTCACCCTCCCCTCCAAAAATAAAAATAAAAAAAGAATGTGGAAAAAAAGAGATAGGGAAGATAGGGGGAAGAAAACTCCTCTCATAACATTTCAGAGGGGAGCTCAACCCTGGGGATTTGCTCTGCTCATGTGACTACCCATGTGAATAGTAGTTGTTAAATCATCATTTGCGGATGTGCAAGAAGCATGTGGAGAGCAGGGTTGCTGGAGAGAAGCAGAGGAGAGGAGACGACCGCACACCCTGCAGGTAATTCACGTACTGCAACCAAACCAGAACTATATCTACAGATGTACTCACACTTTCGGCGTACTATATTTCAGTGCTGACTGAAAGCCAGTTAGTGTTTATTTTGTTGACAGATGCCAGCCCTCGAGTCTGATGGATTTTTTTTTACTCACTTTGTACACCTAGAACAACATGAAACCCAAAATGCACAGAAATAAAATAGCAATTCTGAGAGGAATATAGATATTCTTGAGGCACACGCTGAAAAACAACTCAATTACCCGAGTTTATCACACTCCTTCACAGACAGGCTAGCAACATGGCGGTTCTACTGACCCTGGTACGTCTCAGGTCTTCTTCTCAGCAGGGTAAGGACACAAGTGAAGTCATCGTCTCACTTTTGAATGACAGCCATCACGTTGCACTCTGACGGGCGGTCATATCTCTAGGCCCTTAAGGACAGCAAGGGGACACGCTGTCATGAGCATACTAGCCTTTCTCCTCCATTCACCTGTGACAGTGTCTGGACGACCTTTAATGCACGTCCTCAGGGGATCAGTAGGGCACGATGATGCAAAACACTCTCAGACTTCATTGGCTTCCTTGTCTGTTATTAATTCTCCTCGGGGTGGGTCTCTCTTGTGAGTCTCTGTATGCTGGACGAGGAGAGCTACCTTAAAGATCAGACACACAGCAGATGAAAAGATGTAAACAAGAGAACTCTGAAAACTTCTCCACATGTTATCTATCATGAGTACTTGAAGTATATTGAAGCCAGGTGGCATCACTGGGAAGTAGATTACTTGGTAATCTACTTGAATTCTCAATGCGTAGACTGTCAGAAGTCTGAAAAGCTCATGTGGTGGCCACATGACATATCTGCACAAATGTAAACAAAATTCTGTGCTTCTCAAATGCCTCTTTTATAAAGTAATGAGTTTGGCAGGAATTGAGAGCTCAAGGCCTAGGCACTAGGGACGATTTTAACAATATATCATGAGCAGACCCTGAACTTCCCAGTACATTCTTATGATCTCCAAGGGATACAATATTACATTTTCTCTCTCCTGTAATACAGCTTTTTTTCTGTTCTGAGACCAACTAAGTGAATCAATATTGTGGGCGAAAATGTCTAGAAAATAGTAACATGAAGCACAAGACAAGTTGAAATTTATTTTAAAAATAGGCCTGTCAATCATTTTAAAATATATAATTGAATTAATTACATGACATTCCAATTAATGAACCACAAGATTTTAAGTCATCACTTAAAATTAATCCAGCATGGAAACCCACATATCTTAATTTAATTTGTCCACCCAACAGCTGTTGTTTTTACCGAAGAACAGATCTTGAAACTTCTGAAATCAAAAATAAATCACAGTTAATAATTTTGTACAACTGATTGCAAAAATATAAGAGTATCACAACATGTGGAGGGCCTTTGAGAATCACTGGCAAATATAAATATTTACTGAGAAAAGCCCTAAAGTTCAAATACATGAGATGATTGAGGCAAATCGAAGCATTGCATATACATTACAGAAATCATATTATTTGTTGTATTTCTATTTGATTAAACAGAAGTCTGAATTAACGTACATGTCAGATCAGGGAGCATGATTAATTGCATTAATTTGATTTAAAAAAAATTATCATATGCATTTATGTAATTAAATCACATTAAATTACCATCTTACACTGATATGCCTATTTAAAACTGTTATTTAATGGCCTGGTTTCACAGACAGGGCTTAGCCTATAAGCCTTAGTTAAATTAGGATATTTAAGTAGCTTTTATAAACATTCACTAGAAAAGAACATTACTGGTGTGCATCTTGAGACAAAACAATGGTACTGACATATTTTAAGACCAGTCAGTACAAGTTAATTTCAGTTACAACAGCTCAAACATGCATTTTAGTCTAGGACTAGCTTAAGCCTTGTCTGTGAAACCGGGGGTATATTTATTAATATTGTAATAATATCACCTCCATTTGCAATACTTGTGTGAAAACTCTGGCATGACAATGTTTAAATCATATATTTAAACCTGCAAGGCAATAGCATGATCACTGTAGGCTTACTGAGTGTTTGAAATTTGAAAAAGCAAACACTGTATCACGCGAATCAGTGATCTGCTCAAGGTATCTTCATGATGGAGTGCTAATGAAAACATTTCTCCTTGTGTTTCGCCATGAATCCCAGTACTCTGCTGTAGTGCTGAGAGCAAATTTACTTTTATTATCATTATTTCACAGCAATATCTAGACTCTTTTGTCATCTATTCAGGTAACTATGGATTCAACAAAGCACGGAGTTGGCAAAAATATTAGTCAGCTTAAATATGCTCAAGGGGAAGGTCTTGTGAAGTTTGTCATAAAACAGGAGAGCAATAACAACAAAAAAGGGAAGGGGGTTTAAAAAGCTCTGCGATTTTTAATCAATAAGAACGCCTGCAGAAGCTTCAAGCTAGATTGACAACGACAAGGTCCTTCACAGGACACCCAGTTCATTAATTCTTCATCATGTTCTAAAAGAGATAGTTCCCCCAAAAATGAAAACTGTCACTCAGTACTCAGTACTCACCGTCATGTCGTTCCAAACCCGTATGACTTTCTTTCTTCTATGGAAAACAAAAGGAGAATTTCTGAAGATTATCTCAACTGCTCATTTCCATACAATGAAAATGAATGGCAACTGAGGCTATTACATTTAAAAAAGAATGCAAAGGTACCTTTAAAATATAACAATAGTGATCCATATGATTCATGCACTATATTCCAAGTCTTCTGAAGTTATTTAATAACTTGAAAGTCCTTTCAATCAATAAATCATCAACTAAGCAAAATTAGCCACTC